>CM040191.1:4892500-5310000 GCA_022606455.1 Callitettix versicolor | reverse complement strand
ACACACACACACACACACACACACAAATTTTAACATCCTCTCAAAAAGTGGTCTAGCTTATTTCGATGTCCCGGGTCTAGTCGTATTATAAGAGCAGATTAAATAGCTCATATTTCAATTTAAATTCATTAATAAAAATAATTACTTAAACAAATTTTAAAAAACACGACTGTTAAATACACAAAATACAAAACAAATATACAAGAAAATTATATACTCCATTATCAAACAAAATGAAAATCTGAAATACGAAAAATCTCGTTTACGATTGATTAAAAAAGGTGAAAACAAGATATTAGAATAAATGATGAGAATATTTTCCGAGTATTAAGTTAATAAATTGTGAATTTACATGTTACGTTCATACAATAAATGCAGTCGGGCGCTGTTTAGTGCAAATATATTGAGATGCATTAACAGCAACATCAGGATTGCTCTGAGTACACAATATTCTAAACCTACATTATCAGTATTAATGTATCCGAGGCAAATCGGCTTATATCTAAAGTTGTATAGTGTTGTTTTATGCATGGCTCAATAAGTTTGTACGTCTTATATTTACAGTACCTTATTTTTAAATAATTATACCATCAAAGTTTTCGCTAACAGCTGTTATGAAATGCAACCTTTAACTTAGTATGAATTACGTTATCTGTACTTTTGTAGCTGTAACCTTCGTTTGACTCTGTTATAATTGACCCTAAAATAATTAAAGTAATCTCAAAATTAACGTTAGTCATTTTTATTTTATGACGTTAGTCAAAAAATATATTTTATTTTTATTGACGTTATTGTTATTTTATTTTATTGACATTAGTCAGATTTATATAACATGTTATATAAATGGAGAAAAACATGAATAAATATGCCAAGTAAACAGCTGATTTTTCACCACAACTGTCCTTCAATAATGCTATTTGAATTCATAATTTGTTTATTATTATTATTTTCTTTATTTGTTTCACCCAACTTTGGGGTAAACCAAATCAATCACTTTTTAATGTTCTGTGCCTTCCTCGTAGCTCAGTATTGCTTCATTCGTTGTGATATTGCTTATTATTATTATTATTATTATTATTGCTATTGTTATTATTATTATTATTATTATTATTATTATTATTATTATTATTATTATTATTATTATTATTATTATTATTATTGTTATTATTATTGAAATATATACCTATATGAATATGAAGAATAAAAACAACTGAAGTTATTTAAATAATTACTTTTGTTTTGTTTTAATTATCAACATGTTTGGTAATTATATTGTATAATATTAGACGGTGTTATGTATTGTTTAGTACTAAACAATAATGTTACTAAATTGGTTGCAGTCGAAAATAGTTTACGTAGCGGCTACGAAGCGACCTGGGTGAGGGTTTGGCAACCAAAGGCCGCAGAAGGCAGAGCCCCCTGGTGATAAAAAACAACGAAGAAACCAGCTGATTTTTAGGCTAAATGTAATGTGTAAGGTGTAATATCAAAGAACTTGTTTAGTTTTCATCTTGTCTTCTCTAGGTGATGTTATTAGATTTAAAAAACAAATTTGACCAAAAATTATTTGTAAAATCATACAAATTTGGATGTTAGAAATCAGTTAAGTCAATTATAAATATTATTAAAGAAAACATTACACAATTATCCTTTCAAATATGAAATCGTGGTTATAACTTACGGAAAAAACAAGAAGTGTATAAATTTATATAATTATAAAACACAAGATTTGGCTTAATATCTCACATGTGTATAGAAGTTTTTCAAAACACACCAAGTATACAACTACAATATAAAATAATATAGTTTTGTAGGTTAAAACTACTTATAAAAATTATAACTAGCATAATGTAAATACAAACCAGTTTTAATGAAACTTATTCAAGTAATTTAGTCACACAGTTTTATTTAACAAATTATTAAAATTCAAATACACCTGCTGCGGATTGCCTCTTTTGAAAAAAATCGCTTTTGTTTATTAAACATTTCTGAAAAAGTTCTTTTGAAATCTCATCTGCTTGGCGTTTCCACCACAAAAGAGTGGATTTTTAATATTAGAAATTCATTAAAATGTTTTAACTTTTCTTACTGCCTCATTAACGCAAAGTTCGAAACTGGAGAGGTAAAACACAGAAGTAAAGGGATGAACCACCCTCTAAATAACCTTTTTGCAACGTTTTAGAGGGGTTATTTCTCAAAATATTTCCGGTAATAAGGTATTATTTTATCGTTAAAAATGTTTTTGTTTTTACAACACAAGAAAGTGAACTGTGAATAAATCTTGTAATAAATTATTAAGAGTGCGTGAAAGTTGAACAAACTACAGCCATGTTCATATTATTTGGTATCGCATCATATCGCTGTTGGGTACTGAACTTTAGCGCGACCAATACCTAATATGTTTTGAACCTGCATTCTAGACTCTAAGGTTAATAAAAATATTTTAATATTACTATACTGTATTTTAACAGTAGACAGGCTCGAATAGTGATAGTGAGCAACCTCACGCCCCTCATCTGTATTCACGTTTACTTTCAAGTAGTATGGAATGAACCGTAGGTAGATAGGACCTATTTGTGAACACACTCTAGTATATTAATTAAATTGCTTACACACACACACACACACACACACACACACACACACACACACACACACACACACACACACACACACACCAACACAAACACACGTAAAACCCCTCTATATTATTTTTTGCCGCTATAAAGAGATTTCCGCTATAGAGAGAGCTCAACCAAATCGTGTATAAAATGTGTTTTTAAAACATATAATTTGAATTTTAAATAAGTGCAAAGGTTATTGAAATAATACTATATTACGCACAGCCTTTAAAAAACAATGCAGATTTTTTTAAAGTAATAATGTATGAATAAATTACTGTAATTGTGAGAAAAAGGCAATACTTTGCCGAAACTACTGCAGAACCGCTTCATCAGTTCCTTCAGATTCTGTTTTTCGTATTTGCGTTAAAAATATTCCCATTATTTTATTCAGTGTCATGCAACAGACGAATTAGCTAAATCAAAATTTCGGCAAACGTTTACTTGCTTCACACCTTTCTTTAACTCACGCAAAACTCTGACCTTTACATATAACGATAAACTTTTCCGTTTAGACGCCTTTTCACTGTATTGTGAAAGTATAAAAAAAATAATGAACTACTTGTAAAAATGTAGTAGTCACAAAATACTCGATTCTGTCGATGCACTACGCACTGTTTCTAACACTCGAATGACGTGTCGGCATACTAAGAAGTAGGATAGAAGAGAAGGAAGTGTGCATGTGTTTCGCTGCTATAGAGAGATTTCTGGAAGTTTGTTTGTCTTAGTAATCATGCATTGAAAATTAAATTGTCGTTTGGTTTTCCTAAAACATTGTCAAATAAAATAGCTTACAATCCTTTTAGATTCCCTTTACTTCTACAGTAAATTATTATGAGCAATTAATGAAACGTTTGCGCACATTATGGTGTCGCCTCGTCTTAAATAAAATGCCATTAGCATGACCCCTGTCAAACAGCTACTCACGATAAGTACGGGTGTGACCATACCAAGGTGCCATAGCTGGTAGAGTATCACCTCTTTAAAAAACCTTCGGCTAATAGTATTTTGTAAGAATCTCTTGCCAGGGTTACATAGATTTCAACCTTTTTTCCGCAATTCAGAACGGCGAGTACAGCTAAGGAAGTTATCTATATTAAGTGAAAAATGGTCAACAATTTCAATGGCAGAAGAGGTTGATATCCAACGGTCGAAAAACGGAAAACCCAATGCAAAAAGCCAAAAGTAAAAATTTTTCTTATGCGCTTAAAGCAATGGGAAACCGAAATGAGGAAACCTCATGTGGAGACTGAAGCTTAAGCTTGGCCTCTATAGGGGCTGCACTAACGATTTTTTTAACGTAAAAACTACTGACTGCAAACGAACCATTTAGGAGAAACTGAACAACTCCAAGATCTAAAAACAAAGTCATTAGCGTTATCCCCCTCAAGTGGCTCACGCATCGTGATTACGGGTTAGCAATTCCGAGGTTCCCTGCCTAGAGGAGTAGCACCTCTTAATAAAACCTTGTCTGATAAAGCTGGACCGGCTAATAGTACCTTATAAGGACTCCTTGCCGGGGTTACAGTGAAATCCTACGGCGAGACAAAGTTCCCCAGTACTGCGAGAATGACGTGAGGCTTGGGTTAAGTCAGCAGAGGAACCGATCAACAACCGCGAAGATGGGTGAGCAGCCCAACAGCATAAACAAACTTCCAACAACATATAATCAGAAAATACTGTAGACAAGCTTTATATCACTTCTATAAAACAATGACTCATTAAACACTGAACGCTTTTATCCCCGTAATTTATTTCACTTTGGAGCGCACACTGTCGTCATTTTTTTGCACTTGACCTTCATCAGTTGCGTATCGATGAAATCAATTTATATAAACTACGTTATTTTACATCGTGGATTATGAGATCAGCTGTTTGGCGGGAAACCGGTTCCGCGCCGTGCGACACGCGGCATCCAGAGCTTCACGCTTGAGCGCTTCGTTGCTTACCGACGACAGCCTGTGTGTGATATACAACAGCGTTTTTATACGACTTCTTAAATAAATCTGGCTTTCTACGTAATATATAAAAACAGCATTCTTTCATTTACTATAGGCGTAATAAATTTTAAACACAGTCGACGCCAAGTAAATATAGCGAGAGTCTCGAGACTTGGAAGCGATTTGATTGGTTTAAATATAAACAGCTGATAATTGGATACGTATAGTTCCGTGTTCTGTTCAGGCTAGCTTGATGGAGTCTGGGTGCTCAACATAGCTGCGTTGTAATTAATTTTACAAAACAAATTACAGGCTGTACTTTAATTACAAGGAAGAAAATAACTGCTACGTGGATGACTGGCGAATCGAATACTTTTATGATACTTCGACCCATATATTTTGCTTAGGTATTTATGTGTTATACTTGAGCGAAATTTTTTCTAATTCGTTACAGTGGATTTGGAGAAAATCCATTTTTTAACTTTTTTTCTAACCAAGGTTTTCATAATCCTTTATTTTGCTTACCAAATTTCTTTAAATCGGTCAATTAGTTTAGTCCGATGTAGTTTAGTCTGTGTAGTGAGACAGGAAATGTAACAGATTGGTGTCAGACTAAAGCTGTTGGTAGAGCGCTGGGTTGTAGTGAGCGTTTACGAGGCCAAACTCCAGTACAGGGCGATGTGTTTCACCATTGAATATAAACGGACTAGAAGTACAGCCACCATTATAAAAAGCGTGCTTGGTATCAGGGGCTAAAGTCAAAATAGTGACACTGTTTGCCGCTACGAACGCTCCAATCTGATAGAACTTTTAAGGAAATAGACAGAAGACGTTTGAGAAAATAGACAGTACTATTACCCGTTTAACTCTTGTTGAACTCTGCCGCAAGATGCCACCAGCAGCGAGCGCTCACATATCTTTCATAAGGGTTATTCTAGTACGTTTATATTCCATAGTTTCACTAAGTATAATAAAATGAAATCCCTAAAAAAAAGTAGATCATAATATGGTTTCTTATTATTAAAATATTTCATTTATTTCAAAGTTAATATTTGTTCTTTTATTTAATAGCTAATGTACTGTATTATCTATTTTTATGATAACAGATTCAACTCACTTGTTCTAAAATATCCTGTTGTTTCCACTTAATTCTTATAATTCGCGTACAAAATGAAATATTTCAGTGCAAAAACGTTGCGGGATCCCCAGCAAGGGCGAAATGTGAGCTGGAAATGCATTTATCCGGAAGCCTGCATCCGTCCCTATTTATAAAGAGTTGATTTATTTCCCCAGTTTCCTCTTCAGCTTAAGCTCAGTGCCCAGTGTGAGCCACCCTCTCCCATTAACTTGACGCCTCCCTGATCCTTTCCGATCCTGAAGCGAAATACTTCCGTTTTTTTACGACAGATTATAGATCTTCGCGTCTCTGGGTTGTTTTTGTTAAAAACGTTAGAGAAAATAAGAAAAACAGATGGCAAGCGATATTGTTGACGGGAAATAGAATCAAACATTAGGACTATAGGAAGAGTACAAGAAATGCGGAAATCAAAGGATTTTGTTAAAATGTTATTTCAACTGAAAGTTTTATGTAAGCAGTTTTAAATTAATTAGGTTTTGTTAATTTTAAAATTAAAAAAATTTTGCAAAGAAAATAATAAAACGTAAATTTTATTATTATACTTAATTTGTAAAACGTAGTAATTTAAATTACTATTTTAATTATAATATTTTACTTTGTTAAGTTTCACGTATTTGATAACCTTGGCAGTAAAAATAAACCTGTAATTTTGTTTAAAAAGTATAATTTAGTTTTGTTAGCAAATCAGCTTGGATTTGATAAAAATACAACTATAATTTTGTTCCATTTATCTGCATAACTATTTTACGCATAATTGACATATTTCTGCACCTTTGGCATTGTAAATGTAGACTATACAAAGAAAACATGCGTAACAATGCAGTTAAAAATTTATCCTTGGAAATACCTCTGCAGAACATCTCTAAATATACGCAGACTATTCTTCAGCTGTTAGATCTGAACGAAACTATAAGTCATTGTGTCTATTCATTAGTACTGTGTTAGCCAAAACCAGTTAGGTTAGGTTTAACAATGTAAAGGAAAAATTACTTACAATGAATTAAGTACAATATACGCGATAACCGATCTTTTTTAAAACAAAAACAAATAGCTAAACAACTTTACAACAGGTTAGGTTAAACATACATTGTTTTATAATAGACTATAAGCGATTCTAAAATGGAAAATTTGTAATCATTTACGACACAATTTAGAAGTAACTAATATTTTCTGTCAAAGGATCAACCTTCAAAAGTGTAATAACAGGTAGTCCTTGCAAGTCAAAAGTAACCCTCGAATCATCTAACATACAATACATCTTCCTCGATTACCCCCTCTGATGGACACTGTCCTTCTTTCTTTTGTTTTTACTGTTATTCTTCTCGTTAACGATTCCGCCATGTGTCATTCCTTTCTTTAATTCATTACAAAAAAAAAAATCCTTGTATTTTGTCATCATTTTGGTATAATTTTTTTTGTCCCAAATATTTGCAGCCGTACTCCCACTTGGTTTATTTTTTTCTATGTTAAGCTCTTGCAAAAATTATATATCGTTTTGCTCTTGAAAAGATTTTGATAGCAACGTTAATCTGTTTTCAATTTGTATTTTTGCACTGTATTCGTTTAAAGCATTAGCTCGAGTAGAGACATGTAATTTATTAAAATACTTTGTCAAAATTACGACATAAAAGTACACAAAATCTATATTACATTAAGTTTGAAATTAGTGAACATTTTGTGTTTGTTTATATAGGCTGTCTCAGAAGGGAAACTTATTTTATACAGAGTGAAAACATACGGTTATGCCAAGCAATTCACAGATGTAACAAGAATTGCCTATCTAGCAGGCGTTATTTAATGTTTGTTTTTTTTTTGGTTTCAAGACCGGATTCTTTGCGTTTTAATTTCTTACATAAATTGTTACACTCTGACTCAAAATTTAATTTTTTTTTGTTCTTAGAATTATAGGTAATAAATTGTCCGTACAACATAAAAATTGTTAAGCACTTTAGTATTTTGAATGACAACAGTATACACATACTTACTTGGCATTATTATTTATTTTAATAACATAAAATAAATCAATATTTTAACGTAAAAATATTTTTACACTTTTGGATTCAGAAAAACTCGATCACTGTAAAAATCATAACTTTTTTATCTTCTTCATTTTAGAAAATATGATTAAAAAATTTGCATAAATCAGCATTTTTAATTTTCAGTAAGATGTAGAAATTTTATATTAAGCTGATCTATGCAGATTTTAATGCCAATTTATATGGAGGAATAGAAATAAAACTTATTTAACTGTGCAGCTCTGCGTGGTCTGCAGATAACGTTACACTTAAACATTAGATTTGGTACCACACCTGTTATATCCATAATGTTATTTCATTTGCCTGTATTTATTGCTATTGTTTAAGTAAATTTACGTAAAGCATAATAAATCATTTTAATCATAATTAACTGTATTTTAATTATTAACATTTAAATTTTTATCTGATTGACTTTGAAGAATATAAATAACTAAAGTGATTATTGTAGCTAATTGTGTTTAACTGATATGTTTAGTAATTATATTGTACAAGCTTAGACATTGTATGCTTTTAAGAATGTTGTTTTCTTTAACATTAATGGTTCAGATTCTTGATAAATTATTCTAAAAAGTTATTAGCGAATTCAAATTGAAAAATGAACTATTGGAGCGGTCATCATGGTAAGACCTAGACCTGAGACCTTCAAATGAATTCCGATCCTGTCTTCTAGATCACCTTTTGACAGATCGTTAAACAAATATATATATATATATATATATATATATATATATATATATATATATATATATATATATATGTGTGTGTGTGTGTTTGCAACTTAAGTCCGATGTAATTCAAACGTGGCACAAAAATCGATTTTGGTAATCGTTTAGCCAGCTAAATTCGTTTAACAATTTCAAAACGGCAGTCGTTTCGAATTTTTAAAAATTATTATTTTTTAAAATTTTTCACCAACGAATAAAAGAACTACATAAATCAGCATTTAAAATCTTTTAAAATTACGAAGTTTGATTTTAAACTTAGTGGTAACTAATTAAATTAGTGGTAACTAATTTAAAAGTTTAAAGTGTTAATATGTGATAATTGTAATGATTATTATGATAGTGAGATCAGAACTACACAAAAATTGAACAAGAAATTCTTTTGGAAAATTCATTTGAAAATATCACGCGAAACAGATTATCACCAATCGCTATAGAATAGGGCTTCGATATTCATCATAGGTTAAGAAAACCCTTTTAAGTGTAAAAACGTCGAATGTAGTTGAGGCCGGAGACCGGTGGTTGGGGGGGGGGGCAGAGCCCCTTACAAAATAAATAATACGGAAGAATCTGAATATATCACCAACTGAACGTAAGGAAGAGTTGACGTGTTTGCGTGGCAATCCATCGCGTTTACAGGCACTTATAAAATTGTCTATTTTCTAGGACATGTTCCGGGAAAGTGGGATAGTCTATGTAGCAATTTGTAAATGGAATCACGCGAAGTCGGGATTGGGCGGGCAAGGAGATACGCTCGGCTTGCTTCGCTCTGACCTGACCCCGACACTAAGATCCGTACCACCTTCACTGGTACCGACGAACACTGATAGAAGGGAAACAGGAGACTTGTTTGATCATTCTTCCCGGGATTTGTTTCACAAGTTAGTTGTCGCAGCGACCACTAGAATGTGACAGTCTTTACGACTTCAGAGCGAAGTGTAACACTGAATAAATCATAAGTGAGAACATAATATATTTAGTCCTTTCCTCGAATTATATACAAAAGTGATTGTGGAAAATAAAAACTGTGATCTTTTTGGATATTTCGGTTTGTAGATCAAGAGGTAGATTAATAAAAATATCTTTAAGAATCTTTTGTTAAAAAGACCTTGAAAATTAAAAAAAATAGGTTTCCTTAAATTCGGGACTAAACAATTTTAATACAAATTTTCTTCAAATGTAGTTTGTTATTTTTCTAGTCAATAAGTACGGAAGCTCAGCCAAATCCACGACACGCAGAGATCTGAAATTGTTAACGTATTTGGTCAGATGAAGGTCGGACAACATCTCTAAACCGGATTTTAAAATTTCTTATTGGATTTATTTAAATTAAATATTTAGTTGAAAAGTACCCTTATTTACATTGGACATTCACGGTGAAACGCCGAGCGGGTTATATATTTCGAAAGATTTTAGCAATAGCTTGGACAATTTTGCGACCCAGAAAAATCAGTTTAGACCCGTTTAGACCTTGCAGCTATTTAAAATATTATTATTTTTAATTTTTTTCAAATTTATTTAAAGAATATTAATACATTTTCACGAAATTTGTTTGAAAATTAAAAGTACTAATTTTGCTGATTTTATGATAAATAAGATTTGCGTAAATAAATGTGATAGATAAATAAGTAATTGTTTTTTAAAGATATCAAATCATTGACTTATTATTTACTGAGCAACAAATATGTCCAAATTATTAATAGTATAATTGGTTTATATTACGTTTGATTTGTGTGGATCGAAATTTTGGGTCACACTTGATGTAATTCATTAGTTTTCATTTAAAAAAGATTCTTTCCCAGCACCTCATAGATGCAGTTGTTTACAGGGACATTCTTATTTTTCAAACAGAAAATAAACAGTTTTATAGAAATGATTATCAGTATTTGGAGATTACAGTTTTTATGCTTATCAACAAAGATTACAACATTGCTGTTGTAATGTAACAAAACAGTGGCTATACCAAAATTTACTGATGCGAACGAAAAACATTTTGTTTTTCGAACAGTTAATGTCATACTGTTCGTTGTTGATATGTTTGTATATCTGTCAAATAAATCGTTTGTTAAAATGTTTCAGTTGTTTTCAGAACAGACTCCTGTTGGCGGTAAAATTGTCATTAATATCGGGTTAAAAATAAACGCTGAATAAAATTTCAGTTTAACGTAGAATGCAACATTCAGAAACAGTGTCGTTTAATTCAGAGCCGAACATAAATTCAAAGAATCTGACAAGGATTATTAAACACGTTGAATTTGTCATTTCCGTTTATCCGTTAAGGACAAAGTGTCAGAAGAGAAGCCGTCTCGTTTGAACCTGACCATGAAATCATTTACATTTTTGTTACGTAACCTATCGGTTATATTCAAAGTTGTATAAAACGTAAGAAACATTTTTATTTTATTCATCAAATAAGTGCTGCCAACATAACGAACCGATTCTTTCCTATAAAATTATCCTATGTGTCTGTGCACATGTTAGCATACTAAACATAAACTATTTGCGTAGCATATTAAACATACTAACATAAAGAATTTGTTATGATTCGCCACATTCAAGAACGTCTTTCATTATTTCAAACTTTTTTTTAGTTTAAAACCTCTTAAAAATTAACAAGACAAGTATGTTATAGTATCTCACAGTTTAATAAAATTTTACTTACATGTTTCTTATAGACTAAAAAACGTTACTTAAAGGTAGTTAGTTATTCCCATAAAAATGTTTGTGATCATAAAAAAAAAATGAAATCAGTTCATAGATCTTGTTTAAATTTAAAGATTATCTACCAAACTTATTGTAGAAAGTTTGAAATTTATAATTTGTGGCGTTTAACTGAAAGTTTGAACAATACATTCCTGAAAGTCAGTTATATCTTAAGTGTCGGATAGGTTTTCAGTGTGAAACAAGAAGAAGCTTATTCTGAGCTAAAAGTCATGAAAGCATGAATAGCAAGGTAGTGTTTTGGGATCCTTACTTTATCTTTTACATACTGGAGATATCTCAGTGCCAACGCAGTCAGATTGTTGTAGCAGATGATACTGCTGTGTTATCTGTGGGCGATACAGATGAAAACTTAATTGAGAAATTAAAACAAACAATAAATCTACTAAACACCTGGACCGAAAAATTGCACGTAGACTTAGGTGTAAAACCTAAGTCAATACACGTTAATTTCACAACTAAAAGGATTCAACACTATCCACATATCGCCATAAATGGAAGATATATCCCCCACTCTAACACAGTAAAGTACCTGGCTATTACACTATGTTAAAATTTGATATGAGGAGTGTATCGAAACGAAAAACGAAGAACGAAACATAAAAAATTAAGAAAGAAGTCCTGGCTTATGCAAACTATTAACAATACGATTTTTGTGAAGTTTGAAAAAAATTGCGAACATGAGGATATGAAGACACAAATAAATGTAAAGCCATTTTAAAATCAGGATCGGTCTTCATTTTAAAGTCCCGGGGGCTTGTGTCTCACCAAGATGGCCGCTGAAGTAGATAATTTTCCAATAGAAATTCGCTAATGTGTTTGTAAGTGCAAAGTTTTGAAATAATTTTAAAAATAGTTTCCTGAACTTTTTTTGTGCCAAAATCAAGTCAGTTCTTATCCTGTAATATCTGTTTGTTAAGTCCAGGTGAATGCCACCGCACACTGGTGTATAGTGTTTTTAATATTCGTTTCTTTTATTCCAATTTCGCGATTTTCAATAAGCAAAGACGTGCTCCATACCGCCTTCTTTGAATCCAATTATGCCAATTCAATTAATATTTCATTCATTGCAAACGCAATTTGCGTTACGTCACGAGCGAAACACCTGCGGTGGTAATTATGAACCTTAAACAGTTGTGCCTTAATGGGCGTGTGCAGTTGTGCTTCAAAGAGCAAAATGAGAACAGCAAATACTTCAATTAATATTCTTAAAAATAAGAACCAAACTTTATAAGAAAACTGACTTTCCTTTTTATGTTCCTCTTAGAACACGTTACGCAAATCAAGCCTATCTTAAATGTTGATCAGTTTGCAAATCCTATTTGCAAATCCAGTTTTAGTGTTGTCTCGCTGTCCTGATGGAAGCGAATTTCCTTAAAGTAGCAATAGAACAATGTCTTCTTATCTTACATTAAGATTTTGATGTTATATTGATTGAAAAACTGAAACAATTTCTTCCTAAAAATTACAGTCAATTATTAAAATGTTATCTGTCGGATCGGTATTTCCGTGCGAAAAAGAAGAAGTTTATTCTGAGCTAAAGGACATAGAAACAGGAGTTCCGCAACGTAGAGTTTTGGGACCCTTACTTTATCCTTCTTTATACTATAGATCACAGCGCCAACACAGCCAAACATTTGTGTTGCTACATTTGCGGGTGTTATCTTTAGGCGATACAGTTGAAAATTGAACTGACATTGCAAGAAGCAATAAATCTAATTAACAGCTGGACCAAAAAACTGCGCAATATAATGAAACCAAATCATTAAAATTTAATTTCACGAATAAAAGAATACAAGACCATTCACATATCGTCATAAATGGTACATATAACCAATATTATAACACACCAAACTACCTATATATAACAATTGACGTTAAAAGTCGACGGAAGAAGATTATCAAAAACAGAAACGAAGAACTAAACATAAAATTAAGAAAGATTACAAGAATTATCACTGCATAATAATCTGATGCTGTACAAACAAATCCTAAAATCCATTTGAACATATGGCATCCAACAATGGGGATCTGAAACATACAAATTATTCAGCGATTTCACAACAAATTTCAGCTATCCATGGTAAATGCTAATGGTATATTCGTAATAATAATCTCTATCAGGACTTAAAAGTGACCACTGTCTCGGAAGAAATAAAAAAATATGCCTAAAACATTAAAAAAACGGCTGAAATGTCATGTTAACGAGAAGGTGTCTGGGCTGCTCGATAACACAGACGGCTCAAGAGGAACCCGCAGTGAAATCAGCGCCGATGGGTTAACCTGGACTACATTTATTTCACTTGTTCATTGTAAAATGATTGTTAGTTTTAAACTAGTTTCAGTTAAAAAAATAATAGTAAATACCGTATTTAGAAAAATTCTTTTAATAGTGTTAAAATCTGTATAAAACAGCTTTTTAAATTCCAATTAAATGCAATTCAATGAAGACATCGAGACAGCTGCGTGCGACGATTATTTATAAATTATTTCTTTTACAGTTGGAAGTTTTAATGAAACACACGAGGTGGTTGTTGAGTAGAAAGCGCGAGTTCTGTACAATAGCTCCGCCTCAATTAATAACGACATAATTATCCAAACAAAACACGACTTTCTGTCTCAAGGTCACCGGGTCCGACTGCGTGTGAAGGAACAGTTTTTGTAAGTAACCTAGGAATGTTCATTAGGAACGCTTCAACGTAATGTGACCAGGTAACCAATGTTTGGAAGCAAGGAGTACAATTATTCCCCCCAGGTTTTTTATTTTTAACATGTATCGTGTTTTAGGGCTGGTGATGTTGGTTTTTGCGCGTCGCGTGATGTGAGGAACGTGTTTATATTGATATGAAATGAATCGTTATTTTAATTTTGCTTGTTATATTAAAAGATCAGTTTATTTTATATTAATTTCGAACGATCAGCTGATTTCATTGAACAGCTGATAGTCTACAATAAGTTTCATGTTATGTAGTAAAAACTAGGTATGTTAATTTCTCATGATTTCGAAAGAATTATCGTAATTAAAATAAAAAAGGAAGAGAAAATATGATGTATGTTTATTGTTCTTAGTACAATAACAGAAATTTTCTCGTAATGAAAAGAGATTCTAAATACATTAATAAAAAAGGGAGAAATCTAGGTAATTTTTCTAAATCTGTTCTCCAAAGGTTTATGGCGACAGAATTAATCGCGGTCGGAATTCACTTTTGTTTTTTTTCATTTTACTCTCACATCAGAATTGTAGCCTACTTGGATTTTCATATACGGCTAGAATCTGAACGATTTATGTAGATTTTCCTGTTTTTTGTCAATATGTCTTGAATATCCCTGAAAAATTTGGTTCAGGAGCAATTTGAAATTCAGCTTAATTTCTGAAAATCGGCTCCTCAGATTTTGCTTCGATATAGAACACATTTTAAGTCTCATAACTCCAGTCAGAACTACGTTTAGATTATATAAAACTCTGATTAGACCTGTACTAACTTACGGAGCTGAAACATGGACTCTAACATCATGGAAACCAGTCTCTTAAGTTTTTGAGCGCAGGATCTTAAGAAGAATAAAAGGTGCTGTGAAAGTGAGAGCTGGAAAATTCGCAAAAGTAGTGAGCTGTACAATTTATATAGGAATATCTGTGTCAGCCATTTTATTAAAGTCCGCCACATTTAGTTGCTGGGTTATTTAGATAGGATGCCGAAAGATGGGAGTGCCAAGGAGACTATTGTTTGGAAAAGTCTTTGGAAAGAGAACAGTGGGACCGCCAAGCAGAAGATGGTTATAGAATGTTGAGGGGATACTGGGCGTGAGCGGGTGGAAGAAGAATGCAAGAAACAGTGAAAATTAGAGTGGAATTATTACGGAAGCCAAGGCCCACCCCGATTAAAGTGAACTCCAGTCAAAATACTACATTGAAGGAATTTGCTACAGTCGTGGCTATTTTTTGATTTGCTCTACACAACGATAATTTTTATTAATTTTAAATGTATTACACTGACCTGAGTTTATAATGTTCACATGTGACCAAAATGTCAGTAAAATACAATTAACGTATTTTAAGAAATTATATTGTTTCCCTGTTCCAAAACGGATTTTTTAAAGCATTGAATGTGAGAAAGTTAGAGTTACATTCTTTACTAAATCTATTGTGTTTCCGTTTACTGTGGAAAATACAAATGGTAGGTACTTAATAATTGTAACGCCTGACACCAGGGGCAGCACGGTCTTCTATTATCAATGTTTGTCTCATTAAGTAGTTCCGCTATATATCCTGCCCGCTGCTGTTTGGAGGGGTTTTCCCACGCGTTCTGGTCCAAAGACGTGATTTGTAACGTTCCGCCTTCAAATACGTTGCATCCAAACTAACAGAGTTTTGTGGTTATAACGGACAAGTTTTTGTTAACACAATAATAATCTGTTTCCTTAAATACAATGATTTGAAGAATACACATGTAGGGGTATTTTCAAACTATTATTAAAAATAGTTTTTTTTTCTGGAATAGTCAGAAAAATATGAAAAAGCAGTTGGTACAATCTAATCTGAGAATTGTTTTCCAATTTTGATTTCTTATTAAAATTATGAAACATTTTACCTTGTTAAATATAAAAGTAGTAATTTTAAATCAGAGATTTAAAAAGAAATGTAACGTTTGAAATGTTTCTATTTTGGCCAAATTGTACACGATACAAATACATTTGGCCGTGATGATTAATCTATTTTGGCCAAATTGTACACGATACAAATACATTTGGCCGTGATGATTAATCTAGTTTTCCTTTCAGCCTTTTAACTCGTTGTTGTTATATAATTATGTACTGCATGTTATAAATGCCACTCGGAGAATCCGGCAGGCAATGGATTAAGCCAATGGATTTTTAGATTTGAGTTGGTAAATTTATGTTGAAGTTAAACAAATGTTTAAGGTATGGTATCAGTAGCTCTCCTTTTATCTTTCATGAGAATTGAAGTTTCTTTTAATGTTTGCTTCAAAGTGCATTCCAAAACTAAAGCAATCGCCGTTTGCAGTTGACATACTGACGTCATGCCTTCAGACACACGCCAAATTTCAGCCGTTTGCAGTTGACATACTGACGTGATGCCTTCAGACACACGCCAAATTTCAGCCGTTTGCAGTTGACATACTGACGTGATGCCTTCAGACACACGCCAAATTTCAGCCGTTTGCAGTTGACATACTGACGTGATGCCTTCAGACACACGCCAAATTTCAGCGAAAGCTAAATGTACACACATTTGGGCACACAGACAGACATCAAATGGACAGACAGCCACTTCTTAGCAAATTGTTACTGGAAAATGAGCATCATAACAAAACCTGAACTAGAGACCATTAAATAAGCGCCGATCCTGACTTCTGTTCACATCGCTAAAGACTGAATTAATTGTTTGACCTCGATTACACTTCGGATCTCGAGCAAGTTCGCATCTCGAGACTACTTTTTCATTTTTCAAGAAATGTTTTGAAGCTCTGGTTGTCAGCCGGATCTTTTCAAAATTAGTTGTAATAGTTTGCTCAAATTTAAGTCACATAAAAAATCGACTAAGGAGCTACTGAAAAAACTGAAAAGCTGAAGTTCTCAAAATCGGTTTATCATTCTTTAAAAGTCATACATTGAGACATCAAAATTGAATATTTTCTTTTTTGAATGCAACTGTAGAAGACATATTTAATGTTATAAAATAATTGCTAGAATTATATGTTTTGATGACAATTGGGGGAAATAATATTTTGTATGAATGGTAGCTGAATGTAACTGCGTTTGGATGAATAACAATGATGAAAAGATCGCTGGAATATTCGTTTCCTTTAGTGAAATCACATTCCGTTTATTTAATAGTATGTCTGAATGTATATTCAGGATAACTCCAGGGCATGTTTTTTTTCTGTTTGTGAATATGTTTCCACAGAGCTATATTATTATTTAGAAATATTATTAACAGTTAATTGTTATGGATTATTCCTAATTTATTTAACAGAGATATATTGTTGTTCAATTTTATTGCTTAATTGCAATATTCACTGTAATATTGTTATTCAATATTGCTTTATTAATTGTTATTTATGCATGCCAAAGTGAAATTTGTTTGTTTCCTTGTATAATTCTGGTTCTGTGAAAAGTGAATAAACAATTTTAAAAAATACTGCTTAAATCTGTGTAGTAAATTTGAAATTAAAAAAATGTGGTTCATTAATAAAAATTCAAAAATGAATCTCGATTTCCTTCGAGTTTTTTTTTAATTTACTCTCGAATTGTATTTTTTTTAAATTTAAAATTTCGTACTGTAACGACTTATGATTTATTAAAGAAAATCAAAATTTGAGCAAAATCCAACTAAGCGATTTTGAGAAATTACGGTCAATGTTTTGTCAGTAGTTTACGAACCTGATATTTGAGTGAAATAATGGAATGTGAGAAAGTTTGTGTAATACTTTTTACCCGGCTCTAATCAATTACCCAAATTAGGATGCTTACCGAGTGAGCCAAGCCTCACAACAAGTTGTTTACTCGTCGCCATCTTGGATCCGAGGCTCATTGTATTCCAGATGGGAACCGTACCCCGTCCGTTTCTTTTCAGCTTGGTTCTCCATGCATGACATTTCAATAGCAGTCCTATTTCAATAGCCAAGGTCTTGCTTTAGACTCATTTCATTTCACTAATGTGCTTGCTTGCCCGTCTCTCCTCGATTCCAACACCACTTTCCATCTGATTAGGTTCAGTATTTCTTTTTATTTAGTGTTTTTTTTTCAGTTTCACAATAGTTTTTAGCAAAAAATCTATTGAAAAATGAGCTATTGGAGCTTTTATCATGGTAAGACCCAAACCCTGAACCTTCAAATAAGAGCAGATCCTAACCTCTAGATAATTTTTTGAGGGTTCGTTAAATTTATATATATATTGCATATGTGGGCACAATTCATAATATGTTAGCATTTTTACGTTCGCAATTTTGGTCGACTTTTGGCAAAAAATAGAATTTGGTAATAGCTTAGAAAAGTTCTTTAACCAGTAAAATCCGCTTAGATTTTCAAATCTTTAAAAATCTCTTTTTTTTTAATTTTCAGAGTTAAAAAAACTGCTAAAATTTGTATTTGGGATATTCAAAGTTCATTGAAATTAAAAATAGAGATTTACGATAAAAAGATTTACAGTGTTTATTTCTTATTTTCATTACAATTTAAAGTTTAAAATTACAATCTATGTATATTTTAATGCTGATTGTGAGGGTGAAGTCAAAAATTCAACACACATTTTTTTAAATTCACTTCCATCGAGCCAGCGAGACAATTTAAATATTAAATGTATAGTACTGATATTTAAAATAGCTTACGTTAATTATTTATCATTCAAAGTTTTACTTCAGTTTGCTTTTGAATAAGATTTTGCACCTAAACCTTACCCACATAAATTAATTTTATATTCTCTTTCTCTCATCTTAAATTTTTTTCTGATCTCCTTACCGAAAGTGGTTTGCCAGCAGAGTGTTATCAATATTAATTAATTAATTAAAACAATAATTAAATTAAATGAAAAACTGTTACTGCTTTTTATATATGCATGATCGGGAATAAAAAATCGCAAAGCAACAAACGTCACCTCATTAGTTGAGCCAAGGACATACAGATAGCGCTGCGAGCAGGGCGCTCAACAGCTGTTGTTTCCGGGGGCGCCGAGGTCAAGGCTGAACTGTGTATGTGTTTTAACTTTCTCGGCCCCGTCTTGTAGACGGATATACTGCATATTTTTAACGACTGGAAAGTTTATTCTGGAAATGTAAACGACAATTTTTAATGTTCCCAGAGCGTGTTACGAATTTTGGTTCAAACCTGGTACAAAATTATATTTTAGGTAAGTTTGTTCCTTTAAAAATATCGGTGATTTGAAATCTTAAAAGAACATCACTGTTTTATCGTATACCTTTTTGAAAATCTGATTGCACTATCGCAATAATCGTTCAAACCTGCGTATAATGGTGTATCAAGTTTGACTGAAAACTAAACTGAAAAAAATATTAGGGTTTTATTAATACTTTCTATTTTTAAATACGAATGTGTTCGTTAAAGTAATGCTATTAATATTTAAACAGCTGAGCCTTGCGTATATTGTTAATTTACTAATTGATTATTATTGTATCATTTGATATTTGGTTCACTGGTTTGTGTTAGTGTGTAATTAAATTAAAAAATTCTAAATTAATTTGTTTAGAATTTTGTTCACAAAAACGTTTAATGCAATACAAATTTGAAAACCCGCAGTATCTGTAATGCATACTTCGATAATTACTTGTACGAGAACTCGAAGAAAATTCTAGTTTGCCTGTTTATTTTGCCCGACGTTTGTAAAAAGAGTAACAATGTCACTTGAAATACTAAACTTTTAGTTCAGCGGGCAGTATGGAGTAGTCCGTTAAGAGTCGTTAAATGAGGGCAGAACTGTAAGTGCCCTGATTACTAATAGTATTTGTTTTGCTTACGTTAGATTGTGTTTTTGTTCAGTTGTATGCACAAAAAAGGGTATTGCTTAACAGTTGGGTTACTTAAAACTCGGTACAGTACGTTTAAGAATTGATTTCTACTAATCAAGCATCGATGAACGCAAACTATCAATTCGTAATTAATACTATACGTATTGTTTGTGTACAGAAATTAATAAAAAAATGTTTTCAAAATTCGAATACACAATATTATTACCTACTTTCAAAAAATTAAAAAAATTGGTTTTTGTTTTTTGTTAAATAAGAAGGCTGCTAAATCGGGGTCCGTTAAAGACAGAAGGTGTACTACAAAAATTGGGCAATTTAGAATTACATTAAAATAGAAATAGCCTAAAAGGGACAGTATGCATTACAGCTACACTGTGGATTCACTCGGTTTTTTTCGTGTGCGAGGTGGTTAAAACATCGATCAGGTTGCTTCGTATCGAAACTTGCTCAAATCAAGGTCGTAGGTTCGTGACTGGAGTTACTGCCGTAGGATTTTTTCTTGCTGTTAACGCTGGCATAAAGTTTGAACATTAAAAATGTATACACATATAAACAACTCACTTAAAATTTTGATCGTAATTTCTCTAATAATATACATCTTGAAACATAATTCAAGTTTTGTTAAACAGCCTAAGTGGCCTTGGCTTCTAATTTGCTTCACGCGAAGTTACAAACCTTGTTTTAAATATATTTCTACATTGTTCCATCTGGAATGTCCAATATTCGTTTGATTAAATGTAAATTCCTCTGCAAATATTCACATCTGGATTTTCGATTCTCGGTTTTGGGGGTAGTGTGTAGTCGATGCATGTTAACGAATTACCAATAAAAATACCTGACATCCCTTCGTGTAGCCGGTGCGCGGCCCACGGGAATTATATTAAATTAACTTGCGAAGGAAACTGTTTGACCGAACCGGAATATTTATTGAAAATTAAATTATGCTTCGTTCATTTAGGCAAACACGCAACAATGTTGTCGTTCTATATGCAACAATGAGTATGCCAATAATGATATGCTAACAATGAATAGAATGTGGTAGATTAGTAACGATATTCTATTATTTAAAATATCACCGCACTTAGGTGTCTCATGATAGAAGCGAATTATCTAAAAACGTTACATCAGTTAATAATTTTGTTTCCTTTACATTTATTTGAAAATTTAATCCACGAATAAAAAAAATGACAGCGATCAAAGTTCATTTCTGTACACGATTTGAAAATTTGAAAAGCGTAAATTATGCTGCTCTCAACTCGGAATACGATGATAAAATATGATTTTCTAAAAATTGTAAAATAAAAAGTTTATTGTTTTAAGATTTTAAATGGTTTGAAACTGTTGTACAAATGTTTCTTGGTAATGGACTTGTCCTATTGTCCTGGGATTGGATATTACTATGATGGCTGTTCCGCTAGTAATAAATACTAGTCCTTAAATAAAATTTATTCAAATCAAATTTGAAAATAATATTTTTAGAGGCTGATAAGTCGTAGAAGCATGAGTGAGGGTTTATTTTAAAAGTATTTGTCTTAAATTTGAAGAAAAAATATACATTTCCTTTAATTAAGCCTTTAAGCCTTTATGAAGGTCTATAGACAGTGAAAGTTTCCTTAAAAAATGAATGGTAATAATCAGATGTGTTCAATATCAACATTTTGAATAACAGTTGTTTTAATTTCACTATCTTAAATATTTATAACACTTAAATATCCTTTCAAGCCACTAGTAAATTACTTTGTCGTTATTCAATAAACTGTACTTTATATTCTATTTAAAAAAATCCTTCCAGTAAGGATGAATTTCGAGCACTGAGTAGTTAAGTGGCTAGCGTGCTCGTAAACGAGTGGTCTCGTTTTTGGTCCCGGCGGGGTCTTTGTTTCCTCAACCCAGTGAAGCAAAACTGAGGAGCTTCTTATACGTAGCGATGCTGTATGAAAAGTTTAGAACTACGACTGGGGTATCGAGATGTGTAAAGCACTATTCCTTAACAAACAGCTGTCTACCATGCTCAGGCATTCAATGGGTATAGTGTCAAGGGCTTCTCCAAGGAACTGTTTACGTTTTAAGAGGGCGAATTTTATTTAAGAATTTTTCTACGCTATTTTTAACAAAGTTAAACTGGTTTATACTGCACTAAAGTGGTAGCTATAAGTACAATGTAGTGTCAGGACATCAGTCCGTGTCCCGCCCATGTCAAAACAACTTGTTATTCGCTCTTTGCCCTGCTTTGGTATATTGTTCTTGATATGATGTCGACGAAATCTTAAAAGCAAATAGTGACAATAAATTCTATCAGAAAGCCAGCAAATATGGATTCAATTCAGAGAATGTCTAATGCCAATGAATACAGAGTACTATAAGGAAAAAGACGCTTTTCTGAGGCTGGAAATCTTTAAACAGCGGTCAGGCAAGCATGCGCAAGCAGCATAGCTACACAGTACTCATCCCGTTTTGATCGGGACTGTACAAATATTTTCTCCTTAATTCCTCCTACCAAAACATTACTTTCCAGCTGTAATCTGCAATTTTCACCACCCTTGTCAAAAAAGGTCAGTGAACATTTTCCACGTCTTTCATATGTTATTTTGAAACCAAGTGTGTATATACATATTTTAGAATAAGTATATAATGTAATTAATTATAAATGTTTTATATCCAACGGAACAAAGTGTTATTATTATTACAATTGTCCTAATTGTAGTGTGAGAACACCGGATTTACTTAGATTTCCTGTAAAATATAAGACGAGGTAAGATCACCCAAACATAATATTTTTTAAAAAATAAGATCAGTTTAAATTAAGGTAATACATTTTTTTTAAATTGCCTTTTACATCAAAAGTACGCTTTAATCCAGTGTCTGAAGACCTATCTTTGATCAAATGATGTCAATTATATGTCCGTTAAAAAATATATTATATTTTGGAACTAATTATTGAAGTTTTCTGCAGTACCAGCGACTTCAGCGCAGTTCGGTGCCCGGTCGCTTAACTAATATTTTTCGTAGAATTTTTAACACCGGATCATTCTTAGAGTATTCTGCATTTATTGCTAATACTGAATAAACTAATAAAGGGTTCGTCTTTACGTGCTTGGACGGGGATCGTCCACGTGCTAGTGGCGGTCAAGTGTAATTTAGTCAAACAATACTTACGCTAAGTGGTTACTATTTCTTACACGCAAACCTAACTTAGGTTAGGTTAGGTTAGGCTAGCATGACCTAGTTAGTTAACATAAGCTAAACAAGGTTATGTTAGTCACACAACGGAAAAAGGAATCGTTTTAAAAAAGAACAGCGGAATCACTGATACGAGAGGAAAATGGCCACTTTGTGCAAGTGAAATAGAACTTTTGGATTTTGGAAGTCGTAAAAACATCGTTCGAATTCTTATGACCGCTTTACGCAAGTTCACTTTGATCAAACTGGCTCATCAAACTTAAGAGTTGTTCGCATCGTAGCGTGTCTATCACAGCTGCCGTGCGCCGTTCTTTAACGATTTCTAAATTGAACGAGACAACACGGGCAGTAAATATCGTGGACGTCCGCGTACAGTCAGCCCGGCAACTATTAAGCCAACTAATACGGTTACAATCAGATGAGATTTATAACTCAATACTGGACGTTATTATATTTGGTAGCAATTACGTCGGTAACGATTTTCAACCACAACACGTACTCCGGTCGCTCTCAAAGTAATTTAAATACTGGTTATTTCACACAAGAGCAAACAGTCCATATCGGTAGCTGGAACTGGGACTGGGATTGCTTCCTCAATTTGTGGAAGCCTATGTCGTAGCAATAGATAATACTGAGTATTAGGCTAGATTAATCTGTGATGTTAACGTCATAGAGCTTCATAGAGATTGTTAACTTTGTATTTTTTAAAATTAAACTGATCACAATATCTTTGTAATTATAAATGATGGTTCAAAAACATTACATAAAATTTCTAGCAAGTGAGTACTTCCAAATTTATTCTGGAGACCTGGTGGACAATCTTAAAGCGTTAGAGTCACCAGTCTTGAAAGTAAATTACAGTAATAAAATTAAATAAAACTCTGAGTTAATATTTTTGGTATTTATGCAGTAGATTGTTTTTTTTCCAAAAAGTAATTGTTGAATATTTTTTTCTATTATTACACGCCTTATATCCATTTAACACATATTCACCAGCAGAAAATATTTTTTGTAAATATTACTTATGGTTTTGTACCGTTTTTTTCGTAACTATATTTTGACGTCATTACTGTTTACATTGCACGGAACATACACCGACTCATGCGCGTTAGCACATTCTAATAGGCTTTACTTATTAATGTGTTACTGCAGTAAAAATATTGTCAAAATGGCATCCGTTTAAATAGGTTTTTCTAACAACAATCATGTCAGTTAGTCCTTTAGTGCTTAAAAAAGTTTAATTTATCGTTTTATCGATAAAAACACATTACCTACTTTCGCGCTGTAGAAATTTTGAGGTTACTTTTATTTTCGATTTTTATCATACTTACCGTACTTTCTGCACCTTTATGTTTTATATTATTGTATTATTATTTATTTTGTATTATTGCTTTTGTGAATGTAGTAAAGTGTTTTAGCGAAAAAATACTAAAAAATCGAAAACAAAGTACGCTGCATATTTACCATATGTTTTAGTTTGTTTTTGTAAAAAAAACTGTTAAAAATAGAAGTCTTTAAGACTCAGAACAAACGGTATTGATAAAGTTTTGGCTCAAATGTAGTCATAAGAAACCAAACAAAAAATATTGGTCGGTGCTATGCCACAAGAAATTCATACATAAGTTCAGTAAAATTGAAATGAAAAAAAATTACTACTGGGAAGAAAAAATAAACAAATTTTAACTGCTATCAGGTTTGTTTTACTGATTTACTGGCAGCTTCAGAGGAAGTTTGTACAAGAAACATTAATTGAAATTCGACTGAAACATTTCAAACTTTTATTTTGCAATCCACTTTGGCACTGACAATATTAATGTAAACTAAAATCCTTAATCTAAAATCAAGAGTCCTTTTCCGCTTTATAATTATAACTGTGGCCAATTCGATTTTCTTTTTAACACATATCATGCTTCAGGCTGGTTGTCATGTTGGATTTTGAGCGTCTCGTGATTCGATAAACATGTTTATATTGGTATATAAGAGTATACTTTGCTCGTCGCCAGTCTCATATTAAATTAATTATAACAGAATTTTCCTGTGTTCCCGCCCGGGATCGAATTGGGGACCTTGCGCGTGTGAGGCGCACGTCATAACCAATGCACTACGGAAGCTACGAAGAAGTTTGACCGATATAATTATATGGAATAAATCGTTAATTTAATTTTGGTAGTTATATTAAATTATCAGTTGTTTTACATTAATTGTAACGACCATCTGATTTCATTGAACAGCTGATAGGTTATAATAAGTTTTAGGTTATGTTGTTAGAAACTAGCAATGTTAATTTGTTGCTTATATTAATTCGTAACTATCAGCTGATTTCATTGAACAGCTGATAGGCTATAATAAATTTCAGGTTATGTTGTTAATAACTACGAGTAGCTATGTTAATATATCGTGTTTTCGAAAACAATCGTAATTAAAATAACAATTAATACGTTATCCTAATTACGAACAAATCATCCTAATTAAAATTAAAAGGAAAAGAAAACATGACACATGATTTTTACTTTTGGTTCAATAACAGAAATTTTACTGTTTTTTTTTAATTGTTATTTCAACGAAATATCAGATTATCTGGGAATCACGACTCCTGCGCTCGTTGAAATAAGCATTTCCGCACGTTCGTTTGCTTAACCCATACTAATCGCGATTCCAACGAAAGCTTCGGCGTAACTGTGAAGGGTGTATTTAAATTGAAAGGGTCAACAGATGGGATTTAGAGAACGTGCTTATAAATGTTTGCCTGTTTGCTGTTCACACTTGAGGCAAAGGAATTCTACCTGGCCTACTCGGAGCCGTGCATTCATCAAACCCTTAGGCACCTGTGGAGTGGCAAATGTTTTAAACATTTACTATAAATAGTTTATTGGGAAAGGGTTTCATTAATTTGTTATCAAAGATTGATTGCGCAACGTCGATGGATATGGATAAGTAATGGCCTAGATCCTTCTACTGGATACTATCCAGAAGCGGTAGAGAAATATGATCACGTGAACAGATGCGACATGTTGTTCTTTTGTTTCTGATCTGATTTATTTATAAGAAATCAAATTTCACGTAACTAACGTCTATGTATCATGTCAGTAAGGATCGACATTAACGGAATGAAAACGATTCCAGTAGTAACTTCTGTCTCGATTTTACTGATGCTTTAACGATACTGCAAACGCCTTATCAGTTATTCACTGATGTTACATAATTTTAAAAACCATTTTCCTATTCTATAATTTTGTTATAGAATTATGACCGACATTTCACTGTAAAGAAAATTCAATGTCTCTATAAATTTCGTCTTTTATTGTTAAAATAATAAAAAACATTTAACCATAGATTCGGATGCATATTAGTGCCCCTTCTTTAAAATGAAATAACAATCATAATTATGTAACAAAATATAGAAAAATAGTTCTAATTTTAACATTAATCTTATGGGATAACCTAGCCTAACCTCAATCCAATTACCGAAAATTACATATGAGACTTAACATATGCATAAAAAGTGAATAATTATCGCTTCAATCAGCTGTTTTCGCTCGAGAAATAAAAAAGTAACAATATCTAATAAACAGACTTAAAGAAACTATTCAGTAAGGGGGAGAATATTTTTGATAATAGTTTTGACAAGGGTACAATAGAAAATTCATTTTAAAATAACGGTATTAAAAATGTTAATAGTATATTTTTTTAGTAAACTTTTATGGAAATGTGATTTCACTGATATAATTAGCGATTATATCTGCATAAATTCGCACTTAAATTTTTTAAGATTATAAGTAGAAAAATAAATTTCCGGTTTATTTTTTGTTACTTACTGTCCAACCATACACAGTACATAATTTATTTAAAATCTGTTGAATATACATATATGATCAAACTTTAGCAAAACTAATGACTGATGCTTAGAATTTAAACAAATTTTCCTAGTTTTTTTGTCAGTAGCTAATGAAGTAGATTGTTTAGGTAAAAATCGACTCGTATATTTAGCTTGTATTTGATTATATTTAAGCAAAATTTAATCAAAATCATTAAACAGGTTTTTGATCGTATCATGCTTTTGTTAATTGTTTAGATTTGTTTAGCAAATTCGGTCAACTTGTGAACAATTGATTGTTGTAATTGATTGTTGATTACAATTGTTTGTTGTAATCGTGAAGCAAATAAACTTCTAGTACTTTTAAAATTACTTCCATTTTGGAGCATAGAAATAGTTTTTTCTCTTTAGTTACAATTTTATTTTTATAAATCACGTAAAATTTAAATTTTCATTTTCTAAGCAATCTGAAATGTTGAGTATGATCCTAATAGGTTTGGTGACTGACAAAACTTGCGTAACATCGACACACAGCGAAACAGCTGCGACCGATTTATTTGAAATTTAAAAAATTTAAAAGACCATATTTATGTCGTAGCAGACGCGCGACAATTCACGTCACAAGACCGGGTGGACGTTATTAAGATGTGTCGAAGTAATTGGATCGGTTCTTCAGAAACAGACCAGATGCCTTATAAGGCCCAGCACATACGCGGCCGTCACGTCTGGATTTATTTACCAATTAAGTTTGTCAGGAGCTTTTTGTGCGGTCATTTAAATCTAAAGTTTTTTTCCGATTTTCAGAAATGCATAAGAAGTTAGTTAACTTGTCAGCCATTTGTGTCAACACAGAAGCCGGAAAACAATGAAAAAAGATTAATAAATATTTGAGTGGTCATGTTAATCAAGTAAATTTAACTGAAAGACAGAGCTTTACAAGATACATTTTTCTGTTTTTTAAATAATTATTGTTTTTCAATCTGTTTACAAATAAACAGAAAATAGGTTTATTTTCTAACAGTCGATCTGTAAGTATGCAAAGAATGTAATTTAATAAAATCAGATCTACTGATTTCAAATCAGATTAACAAATGAAGGGAACTAACCTAACCTATATACTTCTTAGTTACGTTATTTCTTTAAAGATTTTTTCGAAATTTGCCCGAATTTGGAATTCAATTTGGTTTTTGGGTTGTGAAATCTGTTAGTATAGGATCCATAGACAGAAATTAGTTTTATACAAAAATTCCATATTTACAAACTTCATTTTTTATAATTTTAAAAAAAAAAATAAGAAATTACGTTCATTCAAAAAATAGTACTTTAACTTCTCTAAATCGTCTTCAAACTATTTTTGATTTATCTACATTTTTATCCTTAATGTACATAGTTATTAGATTTTGTTTTAAGAAACTTAATTTTGAATTAAATTGATTTATAGACATTTCATTAGTTAATTCTAAAAGAAAACAATTGTCTCAATTTAGGAGATTAAATTCTAAAAATGTAATAATTAATTCAGTTCTGAACTATAACCACATATCTCTTCCCATAAAAATCAAATCAAAAAACATATCTAAATATTTAAGAAACCACTTCAGTTTGGTCTAGTTATCTTCAATAAATAAAATAATTTTAGGTATTTTTACACACTATAACGTTAAGAATGTTATCAGTTTTAAAACTTGTAATTTAAGAACTCGTTCCCACTGCAATCTAACGGTTAGCGAAAACTTAGATACTGTTTCCCTCGATACAATAAAAGGTTTAATGTTTCTTATACAGCGAATTTATAGTCGCAATTAAGTAAAACAACAATAAAATGCGCGAAAATTGGAGACCTGATTGTATCTGGCGTTTGGAAACAACGGGTGTGGGGTAACCCAACCCAACCCGGCCCTGGTCGAGGAAGCTATAAGAAACCTGTAATCAGATGGACTCTGTGTGAAATCTTCCAATACCTGGGAGCGCGTAGCTTTCAGTCGATGTCCATTATCATATCTGAATAAGAATCTGTTCTTCCAGTAACAAATTCATACAAGGGAAACTAATAGGTACAAGCTGGTGCGAACTATCCTCGTAACAAAAGTTGGACAGCTCAGAAAATATTTCTCTTTAAATATCCGCGTGTTAACCTTGTGGACACATCCGAATGCAGCCTCAACTTTTTGACTGTTTGACACGCTCACATCGCAGGTGCTGCAGATTCTCTTATCGTGACCTAAGTTATTTTAATTATTTCTTAATTAATAATGAAGTCCAAACTCTAATCTAATTAAAACTTATACTGCTCCGCATAGTGAAAATGGTAAGGAAAAAACCTTAGCTCAGTCTAAGCTAATTTAATCTTGCTTCAAACCGTAGAAGGGTTACGTAAATACACGGTAAATCAAATTTACTTGGTAAAATACCACACGCTTTACAAATTAGTCTTATAACAAACATTAGACCTCACTTGCTACTCAAGCTATAATATTTTGCAAAGCTCACGTGTCACAAGTATAATAGAGAAAATCCTAGCTCACAGTGAGCTTACCTAACCTAATCATTGAAGAGTTATGATAAAATTTTCGCCAAAACAATCTAAACCTCGCATCATAACGCAGAAGTAACTGAATCCTAGCTTACAATAAGCTGACCAGCGTTAACCTTGTTTCTTACCACAGAAGTAGATATGAGAACCTACACACTTAACATTGGTTATTAAAATTAAAGTGTTAGAAAAACATTATTTCAAACTAAGCTCATCTTGCCTGACTACATAAGTAAGTTCATCTAACATAACCTAACCTAATATTGCTTTTTGTACTACGAAATGAATAAGCTACGGCAAAATTCCAGCTCAACCGAAGGCTTCATTTCACAGAAAAGGTTATAAGAAACTCCTAAACTTACTTTAAACCTTTTAGTGTTATTGAATTTTTTACATGGACAAAAACCTAATATTTTTTCAATTTTGAATGTATTTTAAAGTAAATGAAAATATTTTTTGAAAATTATATTTTCAAGTTGACACGCACAAGTATGTAGTAAGAAAAAGTACAGTAGCAAAACTCTTAAACAGTTGTGTAACTCACATAAGAATTCACCTGTTCATGTCAGATTTCTCCCTTTAAGGTGTGCCGCGTCTCTCCAGTAAACTCTGAGTTACAGAAAAATCAAGCAAAAGTTTTAATAGAAGGGAGAATACAACAAATATTAGAAATATCCAACCCTTCATTCAGAAACCAGATTATTATTTTTCTTAATATTCGGTCCGTGTATCCTCAATGTCGTGTTACGTAACCTTCTCTGCCACTAAACACTTTCGTAGTGCCTAAATGTGTCAAAATTTTCCCCAATTTACAGGCCAAAAATTCTCTTCATTAACTATTTAATAACTTTAATAGACATTATTCAGGTATAAGTACCCGTAGATTGACTTTAATAAAAACCCATTAAAACCAGTTTGTCGTGACATGCGGAAAAGTGAACGGCAAGGTAGGAGTGCGAAGAGGAGGTCTGCTTAAGTATCTACAGCCGAAAGTTAATTTATGCAAACCACAATTTAACTATAAAATAAGAAAGCGAAACCTAATCTACCTCGGTATCTATTTGTTCATCCTGACACACAATCAGATCACTACCTAACGCTAACCTAATGTGTCAGCTTCTATTCAGATAAGATAGCCTACAGTGTGAAAGTGAATGATGTTAACTTTAGGACCGGAATATCAGCTGATTTTTCCAGTTCAGTGAACATCGGTCAACCACATTCGATTATTTTTTAAGTGTTATGTATTGTAGAATCGCACAAAATGTATAAAATCTAGGAATCGATTTTTGTTTGCTTAGATAAGTAGTTAGATATTTAGATGGGTTTGACAGCACCTGGTGCGACGATCAATGTGTGCGACTAAATGCTCAGTAAATTGGTTCCCTCAATGAGATTGAACAGTCCATTAACTAGCTCATTAAACTCGAGGTCTAGAGGATCCTGGAGAACGAACAGTCTTCACCTCCTTCGAGACAAGATCTTCACAATCCTAGATTACATGACCTGCAGTTTCCTAATCCATCCTGCATATCCTACACCCTATTTCGCAGTGGAATAATGTTCCCTCCAGTCTTGAAGTGTGGTTTCCGTCAACCCTATCATCGCAGCTTGATAAGTGTGTTGAATAGCCCAACGTCACGTCTACTGTTTATGTCAGTGTAGATCAATGAGGACGAGGGATCGGTGTTCGTGGCAAAAGCGCTTACAGCAGTGATTCCAGGCTCGAACCTACGTCATTATAGTGCGCAAGTTTAGGGACGCATCAGACTGAATGATGTTTAGATACCTTCGGACAAGCTGATTGTACAAGAATCTAACTTTTAAACTAGAGTGTGTTTTTGAACAGTGCCAAAATTGCGATATTGGAAATTAGAGTAAGTTAACAAGATTTAACGAAAATTTCAAATGGGGAACTATACTTACTTTTACTTTCTAATAAAATGGTTGATTTGAATTTTTATAGATCGACTACTACTTTCAAATATATATGAACTTTTGAATTTTTATAAGAACTGCTTTTTTTAAATATTTTAAATTAAATATTGTAGCTTAGACGTTTTTCTTGTATGTTTTCCAATAAACCATAGTTTTAACAGATGTGAACTTTCAATTTTAGAAAACTTGCTACTTAACAACATTGACAAAGAGAAAAATTATGATTTTTACTTCGGTTTATAATTGATGAATAAATCAGAGATGTGGAATCTCGCTTTTACTTTGGTTTGACATTTATTTGAACACTACACAGTTTTATACGTTAATTTTTGTGCGAAAATATTATACTTTTTAAAAACATTAGCGTGACATAATTAAAATAGCTGTTGAAGTTGTAAAGACTGTGATATGTTCAATAAATATTAGAACACAAACTACGTAATACTGAAAGCTTTTTCTTTGAACATTATCATAAATTTTATCAAACCAATTTAAACTAGCGTAGAAGTCATAAGTTGATAAGTTTTCCTATTTTATCTGTTCATATCTAGTAAACACAAGAAATAATTGATAAGTTTTCCTATCTGTTCATATCTAGTAAACACAAGGAATAATTGATAAGTTTTCCTATTTTATCTGTTCATATCTAGTGAAGACAAGGAATAATTGAGAAGTTTTATAAGAAACAAAATAAAAAAATGGACGTTTAATAAAGAAATTATTATTTAAAAGTTGGTCTTCATTTAAGACAATAACGGTCGAATATAAACACGTAATTTTAATACGGAGTATAAGTACTTAAAATTGTGTTCCCCCTTTGAACTTGTGTTAATCGTATAATTTCTAGGATTCTTATGATAGTGTATATTAATTTTTACTACAAATGTGAATTTTAAATAAAATTTGTAAACACACACACACTATTTGACTATCTTTGCAACAAGAGTAATGGTTAAGTTGTCGGGAAACGCTGTTACAAATGTTCTTTTTAACTGATGTCATGGCAACACCTTGTGTTATAGCTTACATATTTTTGAAAATCTTACTCGTTATTAGTAGTTGTACGAAATCACGCGAGACTCATTGAATGTCAAAAACAATGGAGGTCTTGAAAAGGACTCTGGAGGGCTGTTGAGGACCTTATCAAGAGTCTTAAAACTCTCCTCAGGCACTCAGACGTACTTAACCTGAACACTCTAAAGACGTTTGTCGTGTGTGTGTGTGTGTGTGTGTGTGTGTGTGTGTGTGTGTGTGTGTGTGTGTGTGTGTGTGTGTGTGTGTGTGTGTGTGTGTGTGTGTGTGTGTGTGTGTGTGTGTGTGTGTGTGTGTGTGTGTGTGTGTGTGTGTGTGTGTTGTAACTGTTTTAATATCAATTTAGAAATATTTGGAAATATTTTAACTACAATTTACACGTGAAAAAGAATCTTACTTTACTTGAGAAAGAATTTACTTGTTTTTACACTGATGTAAATTTTGCAGAAAGATTATACAAAGTTCGTCACCTTGAATTATGTTTAGGCCCCAAAGTTTTTGCCCAAAAAAGTGTCAAACCTTTTGGTGAAAATAAATACAAAACGGCCTTAACAATTTAAATTAAGTAGCTGGAATGTACTTTAACAAAACGTATGGAGTACACAATATCCACGAGAAATTCGGTCCAGAAATTAACGACAGTAAAGCACGGAAAACGAATTAATTTTGCAAAACAGAATTCAGATTTCGCTAAAATGCTTGATGGTAAATAACTCAACTCAGCGTAGGAAACTTGAAATAAGTTTAACGGCATTAGTAAAGTTTAGATAGATAAACAGACTCCTTCAAGTACACAACTATCAAGGTTTGTTTTCAAATTACTTCTTTAATTTCTAATTTTCAATGTCGATTTAGACTATGAACCTTTGTATACAACCAACATTTTAGAAAATATACATAAAGATTTAGAGATACTAAACTGATTTTTAAAGTTTTGTATAGTTCCTAAACTTGGAATAGACCTGTCAATTTTGAAAAATCCGATATTTACCTAAAAATAACATTTTTTTTTGAAAAAATAAAAAATGATCCTAAGATGCAATATAAGAAGACCAGACCTACATATTAAACTTTCAAAATTTCAGGCAATCTTTAGCACTGTGCACAGACATTTAGACATAAGCAAAAATCACTTTTTTAGATATAAAAACGGAAAGAGCTACATTAAAATCTTGAACTAGGTTTTTTACATTGTATCCATACTTTGTTTTTAAATTAAACCAAGTAATTCTACAAAGTTAAAAGTGGACGGATTGTTACAGTGCCTTCTACATTTCACAGCTCGGCCACGCAAGCAAATTGAAGCAACCAGTGGTGCCTTGACTCTGGAACCTTGACCATAAACTACGTTGAAATTAGAATAGGTGTTCAAGATCATTGTGGCCTCGAACAACATTCTACCTACCGATGGTTGCTTCCTCATTCTATGTTTTAATGTGGACCAGTTAGTTAAGCATTACACAACTATACTTGTGTTATTGAATTAGCGTAGGAAAGGATTTTTTCTTAAAGTTCATATTTTATGCCCATTTGGCTAACGAGAAGGAAGAAACGTCTTTAACGAAAAAAGCCGTCAACAAAATTAAGGCAGTAACTTTGTCGAACCATGACCTTGATTGCGCAATTCAGAAACACAGTACACTGACCGGTTACGCACATTTTTTTTACTTTTGTAGTATTTTCATTTTTGTTTAAATATCCTAACTATAAAAAAGTTTGGAGAATCTGATATTTTGATTTTTTAAGCCTTCATGGTAAAAACAGTGTCTGAATTTGTTTAGCAAAATTTAATTTATATAACTGTTATATCTTTACAACTCTGAAAAGATAGTTTAATTGTTATTTTTTTAAAAAAACAATTTTCTTCGTTAACTAGTTTTAGGTGCTATTTTGTTCCTTTAATTTACTTTTCTGTTATTTTTTGTGAGACGAATTTACTGCCTTACAATAAATTGTGTATAATTTGTTACATTTTACGATACATATTATTCTTACATGATATACGAATATATATATTTATTTATTATATTTATATTATTTATTTATTTATGTTAAAACCTTTTTGCAATTTTTTCAAATTTTTCGCGACACGCCGATGATGACCATTGTGGTTTTACCTCGGGAAAAAATTGTTCCCGAGATAGAATGTTCTCAAAATTGGCTTCATCGATTTAGATATTTTGTTCTAGTGTAGTCCAAAAGTACTCAGACAAAACATATGGGTCGCTATTTCTCTTAAAATATGAATCGAAAATCTTTTTTAAAAGATCCGTATAATTGGCCAATTTCTAAAAATTGGATGATTATATTTGATGAAATATGAAGTTGTTTCACTAGTGTTTTAATACATAGACACACTTCCTTTTAATGAGTAAACAAATAAAAAAATGAACCCTGACCGCCATCCCTTTATCTCTTTTACACTTGATTAAATTCATTATATGTGATTAAAATTTGAAAAAATCTTTTCAGTCGGTTGTGATTCAATCATTATGTCTACTCGATTACAATATCAACTTGTTTTCACTGATAACGTTTCAGAGTTAGACTAATGTACATGGAGGACCTAAGAGCTAACTGTAGTAACCAAGCTCGATCCTGCGAACATGTCAGAGTTATAGCATACCGCCTGCTTTACGGTGCTCTCTAAACATTTTTCACATTTGTATCAAATTAGTGAAGGAATTATAATTTGTTGAGTTCCTCTGGATGTATCGCTGTATACCAACGGGAAGTGAATTTGACTCAGTAGCATAGAGTTCTTATTATTCTCGTTGAAAATTTATTTATTTATTTAAATAAAGACCAATATTAAAAATAAAATAAAATTTATTAAAAGAAAATGAGTAAGTGCGAAGAAAATATTGCATTGCGTATCTGCAGTTTGTGGATAAGTTCACCCTTATAACGACCTGGCAGAGTGAATGCGACCTTAGCTCATTAGAGCGCGAGTGTTTGTGCGTCGGTTAGCCTGCAGATAGCGACACTGGAGTTTGTCACGCAGGTCGCCTGGCAAATGAACTGGGCGGAAAAATTAATGAACCAGAAAATATCTTATCCGGTGACATAGAATTGCCAGTCACAAGTGTTTCCTTTAACAGTTCTGTCTCGAACACAAGGTTTGTTTTTTAGTGAAATCTGATACATAATCTCCTTCTTATTGCAGAATATAAGCAATTGTATAAATAGTCTCGCTGATTTCAAGGTAGTAAATTTTCAAAATATCTTATGTCTTTATGACATTCTGATTACACAAATATAATCAACGCTAAAGTCGGTAATAAATAACCAAAAAAATTATACTGCAAACATGAAAAAGTACCTTGAACCCTTCAGATTCATTTTCGTAATTCAATGGATTGTGGAAGTTAGAAAAGGTTATTTATGTAGATTTTACGGTAGTAAAAACTTATCGCTGATTACGATGGTAAAATCAGATTTTCAAAAAAAATGTACGATACAAAAGTGATGATTTAGTTTTTAAATTACCGCCATTTTAAAATTATCAAAAAGAATTTGCTGGATAAAGAAGGTTTCTTGTTAAAGAACACACACACACACACACACACACACACTGAGACGAGAATAATGTTATGAAACATTATGAAATCGTCTCATATACAATGTTTAAAATTATTACGTGTATAAATTGAACATGGAAGTTGTTTTCGATTCTAATCCTGCTAGGCTGGTTTCATGATTATCATCAGCAAGAGTAAATAACGGCCAAAGGCAAATAGAAGTTCTGTTCAGCTGACCATAGAAGAACTAAAGGGTCTTTTCAGGTAGGAAGTTTGCTAAAATCTACTAATTCATTTTATAATACTTAGAAAATATCATTAATAAAAAAGATGGCAATAAAATTATGTATTAAAAGTAGTTCTAAGATTGTTTTATTATTAATTAATGAGATTTTGAAAAGATTATAACTAATAATTTTTTTCATAAAAGTAATGTTTTTATTAGAAATAAAATAAATGTAAACTGATTAAAACTAATACTATTTAAATACAGTAAATTAAAAAATAAATTAAAATTTAATTGTGCTAATAAAAATGTTTGTTTGTTGATAAATAAAGGAAATTAATGGTATAAAAATTTAAAGAAGTAGTGGAAATTATATGAGTTAGATTATGAATTAGTATTATACATATCGTATCATAAAAACAGGACTACAGATTTTAAGAAAACTTTTTAAACAGGTTAAAATTATAAATTGTTAAATTTAAATGAAATAATTATATGTAAAATTGACAAAGTTAATCCAAAGTAATGAAAAAAATATGTAATTAAAATGAATTATAATCATAAAAATTAAGAAAAATTAAATTAAAATCAAATAATAGGAATGTATAAGTGAATTAGATAAAGCCTAGTTATACGGGCAATCAGTCTATTAGAGAAAATAAACCAATTAATGAATTAAATAATTAATTTAGTAATTAGAACGAAGGCTTAAGTCAAAATCAGCATAAATCTTTCGGGTTTTAAACAAGCTACCTTCGTAACAAATTTAGAAATTATCGTTCAATGCTTTTATATAAAACTGCGTACATTCGTCATCGTTAAATCAGAGCCCGCCATCTTGAAACGGAAGTGAATGGGGAAAAATCTTACATTCCCCCCACCCGAAAAATCCTTCAGGTTTTATACAGTCTAACTTCGTACCAAATTTCAAAACTCTCGGCCAATGCGATTGATTAAAACTGCTTACAATCTTCAGAGGCCGCCATTTTGAAAAGGAAGAAATATGTAATATGTCCTACATATGCTATTTGTACTTTATACAAGATATTTTCTTACAAAATTTCAAAACAATCAGTTAATGTGTTTGGCCAAAACTGCATACACTCGTAATCGTTAAATAAGAGGCGGTCATCTTAAATAGAAGTAATGTTATAGATAAGTCATTTGTGTTTCATATAAGGTATCGTCTTATCAAATTCAAAACAATCGTTTTGGAGTTTGGCTAAAACTGCGTACACTCATCATCGTTAAATCAGATGCCGCCATCTTAAAACGAAAGTTAATGGAAAATAATCTTGCAGATACGTCGTTCGGACTTTAAACAAGGTAGCTCCTTACCAAATTTCTAAACAATCGGACAATGCGTTTGGTCAAAACTGCGTAGCAAACAAACGAACAAATACGTACACAAACCACATGCCGAACGGTCGAGTTGAAACAGACCTCGTGTCGCTCGTTCAGTTATTTTGCTCAAGAAACAAAACATAGCGTCTCAAGAGTGTGACTCATTTTGAAACATAAAACTTGAAAACAAGAGTTTCATAATGGTAAAGATTATTATAAAAAAATATTAAAAAGAATACCCCATTCATTAAGTATATTCAAACTGGAATTATTAAAATAAAATTATAAGATTTATAAAAAAACTATTTATATTTCTGAAAGCGAAATATTTATAATTTTAATCCAACGAGTGCAACAATCTGACTACTTTCCTACATTTCACTAAGAACGATGACACTTTCAGTCTGATATCACAAAACGGCCTTCAAAGTGTTTGTGATAATTGCTTTTGCATCCTGATGAACATATATTGGATGATGTATACACACACACACACACACACACACACACACACACACACACACACACACAAATTTACGAGAAGCGACGCTGAAAATTCAATCGAAAATCAATCTGTTGCCATGAGGCACGTGGAGGTTAGGGGGTGGTGTAGCTCTCGTCAATTTCCATCCCTCCCTTTACAACACAAACCGACGATATAATCGTGTCCTACCCTTACGCTTAGGGTGTAAGCAGGGTGCCTGTAAATTGTGTGTAGCCATCTGGAACCGATCCATCGCTGAAGCAGTAGTCCGTTTGGGAAATTTTAAAGTGGCCATGTGGATTGGCTTCCAACAATTTAATCTCAGTTTGTTCACAGTAAATAGCTGGAATACGTAAGCATAATCAATAGGTTAGACGGAGACATACTGCCCCATGCGTGTCATATTAGTTGCATGTTTAGGTTGAACAAACGTATATCTTCGTAAGGTGTATGAAGGGGAAAAATGGCAAAAATATGGCATTAGCTTTATCACACTTAATTATTTCCAGAAAATTCTTATATTATATTTACAACAAGCGATTTAATGCACTTGTGGAGGCAGTTAGGTGTATAGTTAATGGATTTGTTAGGTTTTTGAGGGTTTTTTTTGTGTTTAACGTCCGACTATTGTGCACACTTGGGCTAATGCAGACGATGAGATGATTTATAGCATATGAAAATGCCAAGCCCTCGCCGGGAATCGAACCCGGGTCTTCGCGGTGAAAGCCCAGTACGCTATCCACTAGGATACCGAGGCGGCTGAAGGTTTTTGAGGAGCACTTTTATGTTAATTGGTTGTAAGTGTAACTGATTCATAAAGTAAGTTAGATTTCTCCTTTTGTATGAATATTGTTCTATATAAATCCATTTAGTGCAGTATCACTTGAGCTATCTGGTAATTGGTAGCTACAGAATCATTAAGAATTTTTAACCCTACAAAGTTTTTTGAACTTTTAACTTTGTATAGTGTTATCAATATGTTATCATTTATCTCAGTTTTGAACAATTAGCAGTAGGCCTACTATTTAATACACTTTGTATGAACACGTTTTCGTTGCAATATTTATAAATATTGTAGAAATTAAGTTGAATGAATTCAATGTTAATGTTGTTTTGTTAATGTTAGTGTTGAACGTATCTCAACTAACATAAAACACACCGGTTGCTCGGTCAACCTTTTAAACAATTATTTTTAAATTGATTTTAGGTTAAAAAAATGATCGTTTAACAAAAACCGCGTTAAAAAAGTTATTTAGGGTGAAGCCTATATCAGCACTAATAAATCTGTGTTTCTTACTAATCTATATTCTACCTCGATTGGCAGTGACTTTGTAGTTGTGGGCCTGATTTATCAAACACAAAATATCAAATTGAATCCCACAGGGGACATTATCGTGGTTACGCAACAGGGATTTGCCCTCTGATCTACTGAATTCCCAAGTCCATTACCCTGTATTGGTTGTTCCACTTAATTTCCAAAACGAGGTCGTTGGTTTTACACGCATGTTTAATACCAAGTACTACCAAAATGAAATGTTGGCTTGTGATTCTGTAAGAACCATTTATAAGCGTGCCTGTGTTTTCCCAAGAATCGATCAGAACTTGAAATTTACATAATAGGGAACTAATGAAATGGAGAAAAGCTATAAGAGACATAATTTATCTTTTCATAGTTCTAGGCTGATTTGAGATGACTATTTACTATAAATATAAATTTTTATTGAAAATGAGCTATTGGAACAGCCATTACAGTAAGGCTTGGACTCCAAACCTTGAAATGAGCTCCGATCTTGACCTTTAAAACACTTTTAAAAAACTCATTAATTGGTGTGTGTGTGTGTGTGTGTGTGTGTGTGTGTGTGTGTGTATGCCTAGTAGTGTGTTTGCAAGTTAGTCTAAATTAATTCAAACCAGAAAAAAAATGATTTTAGTAATAGTTTGAACAAGTTTTGTACTGAGGACAATCCGTTCAACTATTTCAAAATGTTGAAAACTCAAAATTTTGAAAGAAAATTTCTGTCTTTTTTTGAATTTTCTTATCTTGAAAATCTGATTTTTATCATTACAAACAACTAACTAATACCCTTAAAATAGGATTTTAAATCTTAAACCTAGTCGTGTTTTTATAATAACTACAAAATCTGATCAATATGTTTACAAAAGTAGATTTTTTAATGTACTTTAAAAGCAATGCTTGTATGTTTGTTTGACACTTTTGAACTGTGATTCAAATTCTTTAACGTAAAAACTGAATAGAACAACAGTGAAAAAAACATTTATTTATTTTTGTTGTTACAATAATCACTTTGTTACTTAAGTATAAAATAATTATGTGTTTAGTAGAAAATGTTTTCGGCACACTGTAACAATAATAGGGTATTGAAAGTATTTGAAACCTTGTCGACTTGCTTCACCTTGTTCACAGTGTCAGAAATTAATACGTAATCGCTACCGAAAGCAATAATCACATTAGTGTTAAGCTCTTCGACAAGTTAAGAACAGTTCCAAACACTTATTCAAACAACGGTTGAACTGAACTGTTTGTCTACAGTTTTAGTTCCTGTTGTTAGTAAGTCCGATAGCTGTTACCTTAACAAGTACAGACAGCCGGACAGTCTGTAATTAAACACCTTTACTCGCTTGTTCGTGATTGATTTATTAGCTATAAATTTGGAATAATCAACACTTGGAACCGGTTTCTCAGCTGTAGTTGGCGGTTAAGTGAATCATGTTACATATAGTGAGGTAATTACAATTACAAGCCTGCGTGCCTAAGTTGCCACATGTCAGCCGTTTTGTTGAATTTCAATATAAACAATACGGTACTTTGCGATTGTTAGCAAATATTCATTGGCAAATGCTCTTACCGTCATGGTAAGACCCAAACTCAGGAATGAAATGAGTACAGATCCTGACCTCTAAATTACTTTTTGATGGGTCGTTAAATTTTTACATTTTGTAATGTAGTAAAAGAGGTACTTCATTATTTTTACTTTTTAGATGGACATTTTCCATTATTTTTGTATAAAGATACATGAAGTTGCGAAATTGTAAATCGACTATCGTTCAGAGTGCTAAACCTACAAACTAAAACATATGTCTTGGCTAAAAAATATTTTATATTTATGTTTTTACCTTTTGGGATATCAGCTTTGAGCGTTTGTTTTTGTGTTTTTAGTTTTCTACCAAGTCTTAGGCTACTAAGATTATGTTTTTTAATTTCCAGCATAGTCTTAGACTACTATGATTAAGTTTTTTTAGTTTTCTAGCATAGTCTTAGGCTATTATATTTATGTTTTTAGTTTGATAGCATAGATTAGGCTCTATGATTATGTTTTTAGTTTTATTTGTGAACATAATTGTGTGCATTTCTTTTTCGTATATATACCTTAGGGACAACTCATGCGATACCAAATTAGGCCTTATTTACGCACTAAGCAATATGTTGTAAAAGTTAACAAAATACAAAACTTGTTCCATACCGCAGATAACAAATGCAGTCAGTTGAGCACCCAAGTGGAAATAAGCTCCATTTAATACACAAAGTGTTTATGGCCTTTTTACTTATGCACATAAAAACGGGTAGACTTGATGGCGAGATTTAGGCACCCCTCTTCTGCCTTACATATTTATTTTTTCCCTTCTCCAGAGAATCCCAGTCAACCAAATCTCCCGCCCTTACCATAAACCCTTCTCCCGCGGGAATTCTTCTTTTTTAAACTCAGATTTCCCCTTATTTCCAACCTCGCTATACAATTTGCTCGACTTAATATTAAATGGACAATATTTGCAGGTTTGTAAAAAAAAGAAATAATTAAAAATGCCTTGGTTAATTTTTTATACTTACCAAGAGTACTCCATTTGAGATAACACTTTTTATTACATTATGCTATTTAAATAATTATGTAAACATATTATTTTATTTATTTTTAAATAGTTGCATCATATGAAACACTATGATATAACACTAAGTGAAACTTCGAAATGTACTTTAACGAATACATCATATTAAATATCTTATAATCGTTTAAATTACTGTACTAAGTGATACATCATATTAAATATCAAGTAATACAGCAAGCTGTACACCAAGCCAAAGTATACATCAAATAATATAACGTACACTAAATTATGCACCAAGCTGTAAAATTCTCGTTAAGTTGTACACTAAGTTAAACCCAAAAATATAATACTAAGGTATACACCCAAGTTAAGCTAAAAATATATAATACCTAGTTGTACACTAAGATATAAACTAAATTAAATATCATAAATTGTGGCGATAGTTTATTACGAGTTGCACAAGAAACATTTATGTTAAGGAGACTGATGTATCCAGTCCTTTGCTGTTTCCACTCACCAAGAAAGGAGGGGAAATTTCATCATCTATCCCCTAGTAGTAATTGTACCTCTACGACTCCAACCTCAAAATGCATAGGTGCTTAGTAAATCCATCGTGGGGCCCCTTAAAAATTACAAATTTTTATCTTACTGAAGAAATAGATCATTTGACAGGTGGAGACAACTGCAGTGAATAGCGATACCACAGTGGCATTGCTCTCTGATCTACTGCTGAAGATTTAGATGCAGGTTATCCAACTTCGCCAACTCTAGGGTATCTTAGAAGAACCAATGTCATTTGGTAGTCAGCATACAAGTGGATGCGCCCTGACGCTGATAACGAAGCCGAACTTCTACATGAACACTTAAGGAAGCTTTGGCCTTGAAAATCTAAACTTAAGAGGGCCAAAAGAACTAAATACCTAAAAGAAAAATTTGGTAATGACACTAACCCTCCCTTGTAGAAAAAAAGAAGAAATATTGCTCGGATGTTTAAAGTTTTAAGCAAAAAAGGAACGTCCCCGATTAATCTGCCTTTAAACTGCCTCATAGTTTCGTACTGTATATCTGGTCTGAGTAGTGCTGAGGTGTTTGGTGGGCAGCCAGAATTCCAGAAGATATACGGAAAGGTACGAATTAAAATAGAGGATTTATGATATGTTTACAGTTTTTTTCTAAACATTACAAAATGTTTTTGGCAAATTTCTATTGGAAAAATGGTAAGACTTAAACCCAGGATCGTGAAATGGGCACCGATAATAATTGAAGTTTTGATGTCTTGTTAAACGGCCCCAGCTAATTTTTAAACAAATTTTCTGCTGGGAGTAGAGAGGATCCGTAGTTAGCTCTAGAAGTGAATTATAGTGTAAATTTAAAAACAGTTTTGTTTTTGAATAATTTGTTATTGAAGGACATTAATTTGTTACAAATGCTGAAGTTGTGATCTATTGTGCGTGTGAAGTATATGCTTGCAGCCATCATGCCTTCTGAATCACGGATCCAACAAATAACACCGCGGCATCTCCTAATCATACCTTAACGTCAACGTCAATGTCGCGCACAAAGTTTTAATTTAGTTTCAGAACTACACCGACCCAAATACGCTCACAAATTATGCTCTACTCTCCTACACCGGTACAATATTTGAACTGAAATTTATTCCGATACAGTTTTCTGATTAATGTTTAAAGTCTAATAAAGTACGAATACATAATATATTACACAATATGTCACGTGGAAAAAAGATTTTAAGACATTATTAGACCTCAAACTTTTAAAGAATTTTCATTGGAAAATGAGTTATTGGAACGGCCATCATTCTAAGACTCAGACCCCGAACCTTGAAATGAGCTGCATATATATATATATATATATATATATATATATATGTGTGTGTGTGTGTGTGTGTGTGTGTGTGTGTGCGCGCGCGCGCGCGTCACTTGATTTTGGAGTAGCTTGAAGAAATTCGTCAACCAACAAAATTTGTTCAACAGTTCTAAAATACCTCTATTTCAAAACATTGAAAATGAATAGCTTCTTTGCGTTAAATATTTGTTGAAAATTTGATTTCACCATCATCATCAGCGTTAAAAATTGTCAAATTAGCGTTTTGAATTTTTAAAATCACGTTGATTTTAAACAATTGAAGTTGATGACGGTCAGAGTCAATTTTCGTAGTAATTTGAAAGTTTAAAATGTATGCAGACTTTAATACTAATAATGATGGTGAAATCTGCATTTCAAAAATTTGTAAGTTATAAATGTATATGTAACATATACATTTTATGAATATGTTTTTTAACTTTGTAATATGTTTTTTAATTTTGAAATATGATTTCATAGAAGTTCGCTTCAAACACGTCAGCGAGACAGACGCGTGCAGCGATAAATTTGTTTTCAAATCCTTTGCGCTTTTGAAACTAAACTGATTTTGTTGAAGTATTTCACTCATTTGCTTGAAAGTCAAACAATTTCATAACAACAGATTTTTATTGGTAAATTTGGTCCATATTTCTGTAAGTACCCAAAGAAAATGTGCATATCAAAAATCCGATTCAAAAGCGATAAACAAAAAACTGAAAATGATCTAATTAATGAGTTCATTATACGCAGTCTATAGATCTGAAACATAAGTTAGTGTAGCAGATTTATAATAATAGATAGCCGCCTCTGTGGCCTAGTTGATAGCGTACTGGGTTTTCACCTCGAGGACCCAGGTTAGATTCCCGGCCAGGGCTTAGCATTTTCATACGCTATAAAGCATCCCATCGTCTGCATTAGCCCAACTGTGAACAATAGTCGGAGTTAAAAAAAAATAGATAAGGCTGCGACCATAGAAGAAAGAAAATAAACATTAGCAACTCTATTTTTTTCAATTTACCCTGGAAGTGTGCATTTTTTTAGTTTCGAATTACTTACATTGTGTTTATTAATCTTCGTATTTATCCAAAATTTACACAAACAATGATGAACAGATTTTGAGAAAGTACGCAGATTTACCGGTGATGTTTGGATTTACTTCCGAACCGGAATAATCGGAACAATGTTTTTGCAAGCTTTATTTAATTACTTATCGAAATTTTGCCACATGTAAAATACATTACTCTGTGTCCGAGCTTGGCTTTTATTCAGTTATGTTTTACTTATTTATTTTTTTTAAGAACGTAATACAAGAATACCATATGCCAGTCGGTAAGGAAAGCAACAAAATATAATTGAAGCATCTCGAAATAATCTCTCTCAGATCAAGGCGAAGCTCTCGCGTTTGACAGCCCCGTTCTCCGTTGCCCCATACCAGATTGTAATTTATTAATACTTTTTTTATTATCACAGCTCGCCTTTTGTCGAAATCTCTTCCCCACTACAAAAGGACCAGTCCCTATTGAATAGAAGCCACGCAGGAAGGCTAAAAGGGCTGTGATTGAAGGGTTGTGTTGTGGATGCTTCGCTCTCTTTATTTATTATACACACTGATCAGACTGAACGTTGGAGCGGATATTCGAGTGACCCGAGAAGTTTTTATCTGCAGTGATTCGAAATTCGATTTGATACATCACGTGTAGCGAATATCTTTTGAAAGAAGGTTTTATTAACAAACATAAACTTCCTCGCAGCTTCCTGTTAGACTTTATTACCGAAAGTCCATTGGAACGGCACTCATGGTAAAACCCAGGCCTGAAATCTTGAAATGAGCACCGATTGACCTCAATACATCTTTTTGAAAGTGAACTTTGTTACATATTTAAATGTACAATAGAGTCTCGTTTAATCGTCATTCTGGGGATCGTTAGGGTGACTGATCATAAAACAGATGCATAACAGAAATAGACCATTATTATTATTTTGTAAACTGTAATAAAACTCTTAAATTTTCTATTGAACTCAAATTGCATATTATAAAAATTTTACAACATAAGTCTTTAATAAAATAAATAATTATCCGTTCTTAACCTTTCGACAAGTATTCGTGTAACATGCAAAAGCACCGCGCGTGTCAGAGTATTCATTTTACTATTACGTGATCGACTTCTACGCTGTATGTTATTATCGTAATCAATGTGAGAGAAATTATTTGTTAATAGCAACATTCATGCACTCTTTCTGAATTTGTTGACACTATTTGAAGTATTTCTATTTAAATCCACGAAATGATAGGATCGTTTAATTTCGATTATTGATGTTTGCGTAGTGTAGCAATAACTGTCAGACGCAATCGCCTGTGACAAGTAACTTGTGTACAGTTGCAGTATTTTTGTTTACCTACAAAGATACATTTATTATTTATTAAAATATTTTGCTATGGAAGACTGTTTAAAAATGTCAGTTAACAGAATTAACCAGACGATTAATAGAAACTGACGGTTAATCGAGACTCTGTTGTACTAACTTATACGTGTTAGCACTGTAGTGTTCGAAACGTTCGTCCGATTTTATACAAACGTGGTTACCCAAACAAATACGTTACAAAGTGTTAAAATGGCGGCTATTCCATGAAACATAACTTTTTAGCTTAGTTTTATGAAAATCTGATTTCCCCATCACAATCAGCGTTAAAATCTGTTTGAATTAGGAACTACTTTTTTTCAAACTCCAATAAAAATACGAAAATGTATCCAATGATTGTCATATTATAGAAGTGAAAACAAATTTTCTAAAAAGTGAAAAAAACAAAATGGTTTACATAATGCTATTTTTTGAAAAAATCGTTTCCGTAAGCACAACCATTGTATACCGCCATTACAGTAATTGTGACTATATCTAGATCCACCAAACAACAAAATAGTACACTTTAGTTTAAATATTAATTGAAACTCGATTCTCTGTATGATCATTATTCCCCAAAATGATATGTGCATAAAAGGTCAACCACATTACAAAATATTTCTAAAAATCATTAATCTCCTCTCTTTCCATAATCTGATTGGGATGATACTTACAAAAAAACCGAAAAGTCAGTCTATGTTGCCAAATAGTTTCATCAGATTTCGCTGAAATTTAGGTCACATAAATAAACATCATCTCACTGTAAGAAATTTAAAAATTATAGTAATTGTAAAAAAAAAAAATAGAATCCGACTTCATTTATTTCCAAAGTTTAAATTATCAAATCTTCAGCAAATTCTAATTAAAAAACGTTAAGCTAATTTTTCAGTTATTCGAGCTCACGAACTAAATCATTAAATGTGAGAAAATTCGAGTAAACGTATTGTAATATTTATTTTTTACGCTTTTAAGGCATTCCACTAAAGCTAATTAGGACCATATCTACCGTAAGGTTTTGATAGAAAAAAAATACTAATTAGCAAAATTAACAACAATTATTATAAGAGTTTATATTAATTTCAGAATGTACTATAAATGGTTAGGCTACAACGTGCACGTGTTCTTCAACTAAAGAAAAATACTGAAACCAAAGTAACACAACGTTTTCATGTAATACGCCTGTACTGTTATGGAAAATGAGGAAGAAAAAGACAGAAATAGAGAGGCGATATTCCTTGCTCGTTCTTTCCATATTTCCGTTACATTCTTCTGTTCGGCAGACGTTTTTCTATTCACTCCTTTTGCCAAAGCTAACATTAAAAGCTTCGCTTCAACAAAAACCAACATGATGTGAAAATTATTTGTTCTAAACGGATAAAGCAATAATTTTTAATGAAAACATTTTTTATTAAACAATAACTGGAGTAAAACGTATAACGAGAGAGAGAGAGAGAGAGAGAGAGAGAGAGAGAGAGAGAGAGAGAGAGGAATTAAAAGTAAAATTTAAGCTTAAAAAGGCGAACTCCTAAGGGAGGCGGGTTTATGGTAAAGGCGGAAGATTTGGTTGACTGAGATTCTGAGGAGAAAGAAAAAATAAATATGTAAGGCAGAGGGTGACCTAAATCCGACCTTCAATTTTGTCCCACTTTTGCATGTAATTATAGTAACAACAAAACTTATGTTTTTAAATGTAGAGTTTTATTATCGTCAATAATCATACAACAAGAACCCATATAAATTCATGGCGTGTCCAACTGTTGATGCAGCAGTTCTTACTTGTAGACGATTCAGACTAGCATTGTAAAATTTGGCGGAAAGATCTGTGTAACGGCACGAACTTAAAGAAAAATGTAGGGGTTGATTAACAAACTATTTACAAATCCTTAAGGGGTAAAATAATATGAAGAAATATTTTCTTATTTTACTTAATCTAGGGTGAGGTACTATTTACAACTAAAAGTGATAGTCTCTCTCTCTCTCTCTCTCTCTCTCTCTCTCTCTCTCTCTCTGTGTGTGTGTGTGTGTGTGTGTGTGTGTGTGTGTGTGTGTGTGTGTGTGTGTGTGTGTGTGTGTGTGTGTGTGTGTGTGTGTGTGTGTGTGAGAGAGAGAGAGAGAGAGAGAGAGAGAGATAAATATCATATATATATATATATATATATATATATATATATATAAAGTTTTTACATATGTAGTTTATACAAAGCCATCACAAATTTCTCCAAAAGTTCTTTTTCTTATTGTTATTATAAAATAAAGAATTTTATAAAATAAATTATTCCTGTAACCTGATATTATTAAACTTTGCTACTTTTAGAAATTCGTTTTCATCACGTTTGCAAGAAAGCTGAGCATCACGTAATGTATGCTCCGTAATGTATCACGTTTGCTTCCATCCACCAGACGTGATGGAAGCAAATTTCTAAAGATAATATTTTACCTTATACTTTTTTTAAAATATGATTTAATCGCCATAATCAGGATTAAAATGTACATAATTTCCAGTTTTTAAATTTAAATAACGTATAAATGTGAAATCTGATTGCAGTAAAATTCATTTTTGTAAGTTTAATTGTTTTTAAACATTTAAAATGCCAACACTTGTAAGTGCGCGTTAACACACACACACACACACACACACACACACACACACACACACACACACACACACACACACACACACACACACACACACACACACACACACACACACACACACACACACACACACACACATACACACATTTTTGTAGTATTAAATTTAAATCATAATCAACATATTAATTCTGTTAAGGGCTGTTTTTAATTGTTAGTGTTTATTTTATTTTATTTTGTTTTTAAGTTTTTGGTTTAGTTCTCTCAAACTGCCTTGTTTTGTTACATTCAGGCTACACAAGCGAGACAAATGTCCGAATAGAAACTTAATAACAAATTACTGATCCGCATAAAAGCAAGAGAAAAATTTATATTTAGATTTAACTAGAATAATGTTTAATGCACATAAAAATGAATTACGATCGCATAATGGCTACTGACAAACGATCTTAAAAGATGCAGCCAATGTTAGTCTCGCATTGGGGGGGGGGATATGTTGCACCGTTTTACGCGGTTAAGCCCCTCGGGCCGCAATCCAAACTGCTGTGCTATTATTGTGTATGGTTCCGCTTGGCGGAGTCCGCAACTTCTGATTTTCAAAAGGACTCTTTTTATTGCGGTCTGAACACGCCTGGCATCATACAGGGCAGGCGGTGTGGCCGCCGTTGCAAATTATAAATGCCATAACTACAAACAGGACTGTTATAATTCAAGACCGTTTATAAGTTTTTTATGCTGTTTCTTTATTTTGAAAAGTATTTAGCAAATTAGAGACGCTTAACATTTTGAACACGCAAATTGACCAAACAATCGTTAAATTAAAATAATCGCTGTACGCAGCTGTTCACTGACGTGATAGAAACGGTTTTTTAAAAATAACTTTTTTATCTTAACTTTTTTTCAAATTCTGCTTTCGTTATTAAAATAAGAATTAAAAAATGAGAATATTAGCATTACAAACTTTCAAATTATATCAAAAATACTATAAAAATTACGTTAAAATATATCCTAAAAAAAATCAAAAATTACGTTAAAATGTACCACTATCAGATTCTATTTCTTAGTTTCAACGAATTTTGAAAATTCAAATTATTAATTTATAAAGTTTGTAACGCTAATTTCAATTGTAAAATAACATTTTCAAAAGAAAAATGTTTAGGAATGTTAAAGGTTTGAAACGGCTGCCATTTCGAAACTGTTTATGGATTTTTCTTGGTTCAATTTATTATCAAAATCGATTTTTGTGCCAAGTTTGTATCAAATCTGATCAAAGTAACAAACGTGGGAGTAACAATACCTATTTATCTCAATATCTTCAAAGGTTTCAAATTGCTTCAGAAATGACTCTGTCGGCGATAATTAGAAAATTTTTGATGAAAATATAAAGATTGTAATGATGAATGATGCGTCAGATTTTCTAAAATTGTAGGATGAATATGTATGAAATTTACAGGAGGTAAATTTAATTTTGTGTAGGCTATTTCTGTTCTAAAGTACAAGAATATTTGCATAATAAAATGTAAAAAAGATTACAAAAGCCATATTCACGTCAATGTGACTTTTGTTACCATTGTTTCGTTTTGGAAATGCACTTCTATCACTTTAGAGAGGTAGCTGTGAGTAGGGATAACTTTGGATACAAAACGCGGCATTTTTAAAGAATTTACCTTTTCATCCTTTTTTATTTTGACCCTCTTTAAATCGAAACCACTTTATTTTTTGTTTATTTTAAGTAGGACACAAAATTGTTAATTATAATATTCCGACTTATTGTTTGAATGCTAAAGAAAGACATTTTGGACAAACACAGAGAAAGACGTACAACGTTAGAGAAAGGCGTTTCGGACAGAAACAGAGAAAGACGTACAAAGTTAGAAAAAGGCGTTTCGAACAGAAACAGAGAAAGACGTACAACGTTAGAGAAAAGCATTTCGGACAGAAACAGAGAAAGACGTACAACGTTAGAGAAAGGCGTTTCGGACAGAAACAGAGAAAGACGTACAACGTTAGAGAAAGGCGTTTTAGACAGAAACAGAGAAAGGTGTACAAAGTTAGAAAAAGGCGTTTCGAACAGAAACAGAGAAAGACGTACAACGTTAGAGAAAGGCATTTCGGACAGAAACAGAGAAAGACGTACAACGTTAGAGAAAGGCGTTTCGGACAGAAACAGAGAAAGACGTACAACGTTAGAAAAAGGCATTTCGGACAGAAACAGAGAAAGACGTACAACGTTAGAGAAAGGCGTTTCGGACAGAAACAGAGAAAGACGTACAACGTTAGAAAAAGGCGTTTTGGACAGAAACAGAGAAAGGTGTACAAAGTTAGAAAAAGGCGTTTCGAACAGAAACAGAGAAAGGTGTACAAAGTTAGAAAAAGGCGTTTCGGACAGAAACAGAGAAAGGTGTACAAAGTTAGAAAAAGGCGTTTCGAACAGAAACAGAGAAAGGTGTACAAAGTTAGAAAAAGGCGTTTCGAACAGAAACAGAGAAAGGTGTACAAAGTTAGAAAAAGGCATTTCGGACAGAAACAGAGAAAGACGTACAACGTTAGAGAAAGGCGTTTCGGACAGAAACAGAGAAAGACGTACAACGTTAGAGAAAGGCGTTTTAGACAGAAACAGAGAAAGGTGTACAAAGTTAGAAAAAGGCGTTTCGAACAGAAACAGAGAAAGACGTACAACGTTACAGAAAGGCATTTCGGACAGAAACAGAGAAAGACGTACAACGTTAGAGAAAGGCGTTTCGGACAGAAACAGAGAAAGACGTACAACGTTAGAAAAAGGCATTTCGGACAGAAACAGAGAAAGACGTACAACGTTAGAGAAAGGCGTTTCGGACAGAAACAGAGAAAGACGTACAACGTTAGAAAAAGGCGTTTCGGACAGAAACAGAGAAAGGTGTACAAAGTTAGAAAAAGGCGTTTCGAACAGAAACAGAGAAAGACGTACAACGTTAGAGAAAGGCATTTCGGACAGAAACAGAGAAAGACGTACAACGTTAGAGAAAGGCGTTTCGGACAGAAACAGAGAAAGACGTACAACGTTAGAAAAAGGCGTTTTGGACAGAAACAGAGAAAGATGTACAACGTTAGAGAAAGGCATTTCGGACAGAAACAGAGAAAGACGTACAACGTTAGAGAAAGGCGTTTCGGACAGAAACAGAGAAAGACGTACAACGTTAGAGAAAGGCGTTTCGGACAGAAACAGAGAAAGACGTACAACGTTAGAAAAAGGCGTTTTGGACAGAAACAGAGAAAGATGTACAACGTTAGAGAAAGGCATTTCGGACAGAAACAGAGAAAGACGTACAACGTTAGAGAAAGGCGTTTCGGACAGAAACAGAGAAAGACGTACAACGTTAGAAAAAGGCGTTTTGGACAGAAACAGAGAAAGATGTACAACGTTAGAAAAAGGCGTTTCGGACAGAAACAGAGAAAGATGTACAACGTTAGAGAAAGGCATTTCGGACAGAAACAGAGAAAGACGTACAACGTTAGAAAAAGGCGTTTTGGACAGAAACAGAGAAAGATGTACAACGTTAGAGAAAGGCATTTCGGACAGAAACAGAGAAAGACGTACAACGTTAGAAAAAGGCGTTTTGGACAGAAACAGAGAAAGATGTACAACGTTAGAAAAAGGCGTTTCGGACAGAAACAGAGAAAGACGTACAACGTTAGAAAAAGGCGTTTTGGACAGAAACAGAGAAAGATGTACAACGTTAGAGAAAGGCGTTTCGAACAGAAAGACTGGCAGACATACAACGCTAAAGAAAGGCATTTCGGACAGAAAGACTGACAAACATGCAACGCTAGAGAAAGACGTTTGGGACAGAAAGACTGGCAAACGTACAACGCTAGAGAAAGGCTTTTCGGACAGAAAGACAGGCAGACGTATAACGCTAAAGAAAGGCATTTGGGACAGAAAGACAGAGACACGTTTAACTCTAGAAAAGGCGTTTTAGACAGAAAGGTAGGCAGACATACAAAGCAAGAGGTAGGTTTTTCGGACAGAAAGACTGGCAGACTTACGAACAGAATTTTATGGTAAAGCTTAAATTTTCTTAGACAAATAATCCTTATAATTATTTTATTTATAATTGCGTCTATTTTCTAAGATTGCGCAGTTATTGTAATTTCGTAGTTACAAAGTATTTTATTGGCTATGTTAATTATTAAAGCCAAAGCTAGTTATGTTTATTAAGTATGTTATAAATATAAATCCTAGGGACTAAAAATATAAATTTATACATTCGAGACAAATTCTTTAGTTGGGCACGCGACGCTTTATGCTTTATTCATACAAGTAAGCTATGGGTGGCCCAAAATACCCTGATCAACTCTTTTTCCAAATAGTAACTTGTCTTCCGCATTTCGATATGTTGATAGATTTATTATTTTTTGATCAACCAGTATATATTCTGCTTTGATTATCAATTTTTTTTAAAACGTCACGTAAAGGTAGTTAAAATAAATTTTTTATCCAGTTCTCACCTCCCTCTCATTCTCTCCCTCTCTTTTCTTTTCTCTATTCTCCCCCTCCCTACCCCACTCTTTCCTCTCTCCATTAATTCTTTACCCTACCAACAAAAATCAATTTCATATGAATTTCAGTTTCTCATACAATGAAGTTTTCTTTAATTAAATTTACCACTAGAGATTTATTTCGAGCTTAACCATTTCATGTGATTTAAGCCACATCGTCAGTTAACGACTGCAGCTCTTACGTTTCGTCAGTACACGCACATGCTGCGTGCTGCGATTTTTCCGCCAACGAGTGTCTCTAGAAACACGACAAAACATGGAGGTCGAAGTACAAAAACATCCTTAATCCAGAAGCACGCTATTCATCTGTCAAAAACAGGAGCTGGCTTGAATACTGGTTTAATCACATCAGCTAAAACACCGTGGGGTGCGTGGGGGAGTGCGCGAAAATAAAACCACGCCAAACTGCTTAGCAACGCGCATTGTGTTTTGGGCCAGTTAACAAATGAGTACTTCCAAGTTTATAATCTCCATTGTAGCTGTGGAAACGTATTCATGAATTCACTGAGAAAATTGATTTCAATAATCAAACTGCATTTTAGCTTAATCATAGAAAAAAAGAAAAAACTGTTATGAAAAAAAGAAAAACTGTCAAACCTATTAACGTTAGACATTTTGACTCAACATTCATCTTTGCAAGTCGTTTCGTAGCGAAATGTACACACACACACACACACACACACACACACACACACACACACACACACACACACACACACACACACACACACACACACACACACACACACACACACACACACACACACACACACACATATATATATATATATTTTTTTTTTTGTGCACAAAATATTTTCCACAAATTTGAAACGGTGTTCCATAGGAAACTACTTTGACAAAAATAAACGTTGAGCCAAAATATTATTACATAAATTATACTTGTCATTTTTTAAAACCTGACAATTTAAAATATTTCGAAAAATTTAAATGTCAAATCTCTTTTTAGTAACAAAAATTCTTAAAACTAATACAAAATTAGTTTTTTTTGAAAATAAATATTGTTACATTTTGTTTAAAAATAGCCTTAGTCTTCAAGTAGGCTCTATGTTGAAAGAAAAATCAGTATTATTTGAGTGTACATACTTATCCCTTAACGTTCATACTTTATGCTAGTTAGATTAACGAGGAATCGATAACGGGAAAGTTTAAGCCGCAGCAGTAACTGCATCTCGAACCCACGATCATGAGGTAATTAAGACCACCGTGCGCTACGTGTCTCGATACAGACAAAAAAAATCGTCTAAATTTTATAATCGGTTAATCAGGTTTGTTTGAACTTCAGTCGTCACTGTATGAAAGTTGAATCTCAACATTTTTCCCAGTTTCTCTTAATGAACCTGATAAATGAATTTCGAGAAATTGCCCTGATTATTTGCTTTTTTGTCGATAGTTCCCAAACTCGATCAACTGAATGTGAGAAAGTTTGTGTAATGATATTGCACTATTTGTTTAATCCCTCTACCTTCCTATAACCCTAAAGTCTGTTTATATAAAGGAAAGCTTTCAGAATTAACGTTTAAATAAAGATGAATACATTAGAGTCCTTTCATAAAGCTGCAACTTAAAATTAAGAAATTTAAAAGAAAGTCGTAATTCATTCCAATTCAGGCTTTAACAAGATTTAATTTGATCTCATTTTTACTCACTTCCTCCTCATTATACGGCCCCATTAGCTATGCTCCATTTTTCCTTTTTCTCCTCCTTCATTTTCTAACTCGAAACTTTACAAGGATTAAAAACCTTTAATTTTAAACATTTAATTCGTTTAATCCTTTTGAACAATTAGAGCGTATTTTTTAATACGTGGAAAATCCGTATTTTTATTTTTGAAATTAAATCGTTCAAAAGCATAACACAAACATATCATATTTACAATAAGTGAAACAGGTTCGGAAGTTACGAACAAACTAATTGGAAATGATTCAATTTTTCAAAATCGTTTAATTTTTATATGTGAAGAGTTTTAACTCAAGTTTTTGTTACAAATTGGAAATAAAAGATATTTACCGTTTGAGAATAGGTAGGAAAAAAATCTTGAAGGCGTTCAGCGTTTATTTATGTTCCCGCTTTCAGGTTAATCCGGCAAATTCAATTAAAATTTTTATTAAAAAAATTAAAGAATGATTTATTTCTTAGTAAAAAAATATACAAACATAAACAAAGCAAGTGAGAAATGAATATTACAGGCACGAAACCAGTATCCTGCCAACTTTAAAAAAATATTAGCCTATGTACCTGTACTAACAGTTGAAACTGCCGTTCTTTAAAGTCTCTGTTTACAATATTCAAAAATTGTTTAATAATTGACCAAGAGAAGCGAGATTTCTGTTTTAACTAGACAGTTCGGCAACCACAAAAACCAAAGGTTTGTGTCTTTTTGGCAGTTTTGGCCAAAAGCATTGATATTAATGCTGTTTTGACGTTGCCGAGGTACCTTGTATAAATCCCGAACGAAGTAGTGTAAGATATTTCTCATTCACTTCCGTTTCAATATGGCGGGCTCTGATTCAACGTTGAGAGTACAGTTGCTTGTTATTTCGTGTAAAGAAGGCTGAACGACAAAAGCTTTCGTAATTTTGACCACTTCATGGAGAAAGAGCATACAATTTCCAATGACGTTGGGAAAGTAATATTTTTCATAAATATTATGGTTATTGGTTAAATTAGCGGAAAAGTTACGAGCCTGTCGCGGAGCACTCTGTATATTAATTTACCTATACTGCAAGGTCTCCTGTTCTATGAACTATTAGTGTAATATCTACATTCAAATTTTACTTAAACAAAGAATATTTGTTTGTGAAACCTTAAACTTGCTCTAGAGGACGGGTTCTGCGTTTACTTCATGGTCCCGTATTTAACTCTTACTGTAATAGCTGTTCCAATATTTCACTTACCAATGAAAAGTAGCTAAAAATATGAGTTATGAGCGTAATAATAATTCTAGTTCTAATTTAGAAAAAAAACACTGATTTTGTTAATGTAGTTTTTACAAATCTGCTACCAACCAAAATCTACTCATCCATTTTAATAACGTAAAACCATACTTCATCAAAGATATTTTTTCTTTATTTAGGGTTGAAGTTCCATTTTGGAGTTTGCACTGATCACATATTTATTCTTTTAGTGTATTTCGGAGGTTGGAAAGAAAGACGTCTTGTAGTTTGACAAAAGCTAATTAAACTAAATAGTCTACAAACAGCGCAAAGAACTATGTAAAGGGAGTTATGTTAGGAGTTACAATGATGATGGATTGTCAAACGAAGAAACTCGAAGATAAGAGATGTAACCGAAAAGCCCAAACTGAAATGGAGATGTGCAGACCATACTGCTAGAATCTCTGATGATCGTTGGATCCGTATAATCAAGTAGGAGCTCTGGACAGAGGAAATAGAGAATGTCCTTAAACCCAATGGTCTGACATCATAACGGGATGTACAAATGAACGTACATCCAGCAGTAGGGAGGCTTATCTTCGACGATGGACTGCTTAGCTGAAAATTAGGACGATAGTTATTAAAATTTCCCGCGAATGGGATTGAACGCTGTATAATTCCATTGGTTCCATTAAAGATTTTCATTTATGTTTATTATTTAAAGTACGCTTTCATCATGCTAATAAGATTTGCATCCAAATTTGAAAGTACTCTCCAAAATTTGTTGTTTTTTAAAACTTTGTTACTTGATAAATAAGAGCACACGCGTTCGATCCCGGGATAAACATTTTAAGAACACGTTTTCACCGAAGCGTCAAAACATCATCGAAGTCATTGAAGACATAAATGTCTCCCAATTTATTTACATGTGAACGCATACTCCCACGTGTTTAGTTCCCTCAGCACGCACTAGACTGCGTTAGTTACAATTAATTAAAACATTGTTGATGTCGATGACTATCTCGCAGCCCGTGAGACATACTGGATGACACAGAACAGACAAACATACTTACATTAGGAAACAACAATCCAGAACTAATTAATAAAAACACTATCCAGGATAAATTACCATAACAATACCATTTTCCACGAGATTTCCGCGCACCTGCGTTGCATTGTGGTATTGTAAATAAATAAAAACATTTACGCCTGGTTTATCAGATGTTTTTGATTTACTGGGTTTCCTGTCAGGGATCCTGACCGTACTTCTAATCTGATCATATCCGATGTAATTTTTTACTTTATTACTAATGAAGTCTATTGTTTAGTAATTTATTGTAATTGTTCCGGTTGGCAATTGGCGCGGCTATTAGAGGTAATTTGTTTGCCGATGTTCACCAAATGAAACCGCTTTATGACCGTTTAACGTTTTTCTCCTCCCGTGGCCGCGGAGTGGGATCGGTCAGCACGTCCGGTGACCTCAGCGCCGCTCCGGTGTACGCGTACACGTAATTTGTTGCTTTTCACTCGTTTTCCCGGAAAAAAAACACGATAAGTTTCACAACATTTTTAATTAATTTATTTTTTAAGGTTGAGTGTTAAAATGAAATCGTGACCAGAATTTTAGTGAATCTATTTTGGTAAAAGAAAATGTGTGTGTGCGTGCGTGCGCGCGCGCGCGTGTGTGTGTGTGTGCGCGCGCGCTTAATAAGCACAGTCAACTCTATTACATTTTTAACGTAGGTGGACAAAACAAGTTCAGAACACCACGAAACAGAATTTTTAAATAGATTTTTTTTCAAATTATTAACTGAAAATTACACCTGAAGATATCTAGTGCCATTTTTAAAAATTATTTTTACGTAGAAAAAATAGAACCATTATATTACCTCTTGCTCACAGATGTTAATTATTTTTCTCGGGTAACACTGTGCTGGTGTACTTCTAGCAAATGAATACATATTTAAAAACATAAATATAGATATGAAAAAATATTACATAAACTTACTTATATTTAATTCCAAAACTATCGACAAAACACTCTGATAACAGATTAGTTTTTCAAAATTGGTAAGGCGTAGCACAAACCCCTGTCAGGGGGGATAAAATAGCACAGGGTTTTATTTTAAATACAGTCCCAAAGAGTTTTTAAATAATCCTGTATTTTAACTTTGTCACAATGACTTGGAACAATCTAATACTGAATTTAAAATTTGAATTTTTTCAAATTAAAAATTGCAAAACGAATTTGTAAAAATTTTATTTTGTTTGGGTATTTAAGGATACTTGAAATATTTCTAAAGGAAATGTTTACTTGATTTTTAAGTGAATTATGATAGTTTTTAACAATTTTTAAAAAATCTGTCAGTCCGTTTCTAGATTTGTGCGCAGAAACACACACACACACACACACACACACACACACACACACACACACACACACACACACACACACACACACACACACATATATATATATATATATATATATATATATTTATTTATTTATTTTTTTTTAATTATTTATTCAATTAAAAACAGCTATATGTCCCATGAAAAGATATGTTCTCCACAAAAATCGAATTTTCGGAAATATAATAAACTTTCTATGCACATTTACGTCTTATAATGAAAAAAGTAAAAGTGTAAATCATATAGGCACACGAACAGCTCTAGTGGTAGAGCTTACTAAGGAGACCAAAATGTCAAGTCCATCCGAAAATAATTGAATGACGCTCTTCAGTACGTTTTGAATATGAAGGGGAAAGTAGGAAATAAAGGATACTTGTAACAAAAACAAGAAGTGAAACTCAGAAAGACAAAACGTATAAATTTGTTCTGTTATCGCGAACGTTATCTTTAATTGCATTTTGTCACAGTTCCTTGGAACTTCGCTTCAGGTCACGTTTCGTCTATCCCTTCTGCTTTTGGGCATACTTTTCTTCTCTATTTAGGTAGATTATTATTCACAAGTAGATTAGATCAGCAATTTCAACGGAAATTTATCAATATCGTTCAATTTTTGTTTGCAGAGAGGGGTGGAATTTTGTTAACACATTAAATGATAGAAGGTTGTCAATCAGCTTGTAGAGCTGTTGAGACTCAGTTTTGGGGTCGTGAAATGAGCACAATTTTGATTTCTAGCTAACGAATGATTGTTATTAGACGTGCGTGCGTGCGCGTGTTTGTATTTTCCAGTCTATCGTTCTCAATTTTAGTCCGATTTGATTCAAATTTGGCACAACAATGTATTTAAGTATATTGTAGACAAGTTACCTAACAACATACGTCTTAATATTGCACAATCTTTAAAAAACCAGATTTTTAATCGTAATTTAAATGATTAAAATTGTAATTTTTGTAGTTCACGAAGCTAATTATGATGGTGAAATCAGTTTTTCAAAAAGCGTTCGTTAAGATTATTGCAATTTGGTTACTTTTTGCATTTTTTGGTCACAATTTTCAGTTTTTCCAAACAGTTTTTATACGTTCACAATAACGCTTGTAAAATTTAATAATTGCGGCACGTCTCGCTGACGTGACAGAAGTGAATTTCCAAAATTGTTTTTATTTATCTCATCCTTTTTGAAATTCTGATTTCACCATAAAAATCAGCATTAAAATATGCGTTTTAAACTTTCAAGTTACATTGAAAACACGAAAATGAACAGTAAATAAAAATTAAATACACGAAACCTTAAAAACTCCAACAGATTTTGAAAATTAAAAATGCTAATTTATGTTTAACGCCGATTACGGTGTTGAAATCCGATTTTCAAAAAACGTTTAAGACACAAAAATTATTAAATTAAATTAAATTAAGTCTTAAAAATTTGAAATTTATGCTATTTTGAACTGTTGAACATATTTTGCAGGTTATTGAACGTGACAAATCTATTATCACCATTTGCGATTTTTGTACCACTTTTTAATGAAATTGGACCCAAATGCATAACGTGTATTAAAACACAAACACACAAATATATATATATATATATATATATATATATATATATATATATATATATATATAAACAACCCCTAAAAAGTGGTCAGGCTCGGTGCTTATTTCAAGACTGGGTTTTGGGTCTTATTATTATGGCTGCTCGAATAGTTTTCCAATAGAAATTCATTATTAATGGTTTCGAGACAGGGGAAGAAGCCAGCTTACGTGCTAAATATCAACAAAATCTAGCAATTAATTTAGTCTACAGTGCCCACACACGCTCACAGACAGACGCAAGCAAAAACCACTTTTTTGGGTCGTGGACTCTGAAAACGTACAGATTTATAAAACCTCGAATTCGATTTTGTTCACTATCACCCAACTTTCGAGATATTTTTTATACTTAAAAAATAAAGTTTACCAGAAGCCAGGAACGACCGTTCAACGGCCTCCACAGACAATCGGATTAAAAGTGCGCTGCGGATGTTAGGTGTCCGTTATCCGTTACAACGTTTTAGTTATGATTTCATCTTATCTGTTAAAAGGGAGGAAGTGAGTTGACTACAGTAGTAGTTGTTAAGATTTATGCAGTAACACAATAGGAAGAAAGAGATGCTTTGCAGAGATGGCAATGCTCAACAGAGATGTTAACATCGTTAAACAGCCGCTATTGTTCCTTTATAATTTAAATGTAAATAGCATTGTAATGAATAGGTCGATGTCACTGTAAATAGTTAACCATCTTTTCCGTAAACACTGGTAGCGCTACTGCACGTTGTATAAATAAATTAACTTCAAAGTACTTAACAGCTGTGCAGGATAAAACAAACGAATAATTCATTTCCGGGACAAATTTGTGGTATTTAAATGTAACGATAATTTATTTTAGCTTATCTAAACTTTTACAAAAATTATAATATTGTGATAAAATTGGTATTATTTTTTTTCTCATATCTCATACCGGTTGCTAAAAAAATAACCGGATTCATGATGTCAACATTCTTTCTTTTTATTTCTTCAAAAGTTTAACATTATGCCCTTCAATTTTCTTCCCTCCACGATCCCTACACCGCTCCTTGCGAATTTTCCATTGGTCAAATCAGTGTTTCAAACCATTTTCAGGTTCTCCATCGCTTTTTCTTTCACAGCTGTAACTATCTCAAATATTGTTCCTTTCAACGCTGACTTCACTTTCAGGAACAAAGAAATGTTATATGGAGCAAGGTCTGGTGAGTGGAGTGGGTATTTCAACAAGAATTCCATGCTTAACCAAAAGTGTTGACAATCAATGAGTATGGGACAGTGTGTTTTCTTGATGAAGAATCCATGACTTGTTTTTCCATGACTCAGGTCGATTTCTTCTTACTCGTTCACGGAGAGTAGATAGGACTTCAAGATCATTTTTTTCACGGTTTGACCTTAAGGTACCCAATTTACGTACACAACTCCATGAATGTTGAAACTAGCAATCATCATGGCTTTGAATTTTTATTTGATTGAGAGATTCCTTCAGTCTCGGTGAGTGGCGGCTCTCCCAGTGAATTGATTAGCGCTTAGTTTCTAGAACGTATAAAAAAACACGATTTATCACATATTATTACTCTTTCCAAGAGTTTATGGTTTTTCATGGATTTCAAAGTGTCAGCAGTCAAATGTTCATTTGAGAATGTTCAAGTGTGACATTTTGGGCACATTTTTTTAACAAACGTTTATCATGTTAAAACGTTCAAACAGAATGTACCAACCAGATGTACCAACCAAACGATCTCAGCGACAGCACGAATGCTCAACCGAAGGTCTTTTTGGATTAAATTTCCAATTTTTTTTATATCCTCGTCCGTTGTTGACGTAGAAGGTCGTCCTGGACGTTGATTATCGTCAACCCTTTCTCGCCCTTCTTTGAACCGTTTAAACCAGTCAAAAACCTTAAAGTGTACTAAACATTCATCACCGCACACTTTTTTCAACAAAGAATGAGTTTTTGCGACGGATTTTGTAGTTTTACTAAAAACTTCACATTAATGTTTTGGTCATTTTTCCAGCGGGCAGCAGATGCACGATCTAGTTCGGACGATGCCTCACTGAGGGGTCGGCAGTCATATCGGCGGCAGGCATAGAGAGAGAGGGAATGTACCGTGAATTGGTAATGTAGCGTTTGACCTTGACGCACTCGCTGGTTGTCTTTAGAAAAATTAGTCCGGTTATTTTTTTTGGCCACACGTCACATGTAAAAAAATCTAAGTTTGTCCTTAAAGATTTTGGTAGAAAGTGCACTAAGTTCATGACCCAGCCAAATCCGTTAAATCATATCTAAATAATACAGCCTTTCCAATTTTTTTTTTTTAAACAACGTTTTTCTTACACCTGTTTTCTCACTGAAAATTGTTTTTATTCTGATATAAAAAAATATCTTGCAATTAAGGATGCACATAATGTAATTAACATTAAAAACACATTAAAAAGCAATCACTACAATTAACATTTTACTTATAACCCAACTTTCATAAAAAAACAACCTTCACCGCGTTTGTTTTAAAATTCAAATTAAGATCGAATAAAATACTGAAGTTACATAAATAAAACGAACACTGAAACAATTTAAATTGATTTCAATATTTTCTGCCCACAAATTTAAATATAACAAAACAAGGTTATAAATCGCAATTCACGGTATTTATTTTTCAATTAAATCCTAAACCCGTGCAAGTAAATTCACTTCCGCCTCTGTAAGTCTTTCAAGTTAAAATGGCGACCAAGATCAAGGTTCTTTGAGATAAAAAGGCGTTCAGTATGAAAGCAGTCCTGTTTACTAAATTACACTCGTGGGACTACGACCATGGGGTACGTAAAACATTGTAAAAGAGTTAAGACAACATTTCCGTATTGCTGAGTGGGGTAAAACACTATTGGAATACTTGTGTTTTTTTGTAGATTATAGCTGTTAAAGCCCATACCTGTTATTGTAACATAAAACTTTAAGTAACTGGTTAAATGACTGTAAGCTACACAGCTGACTGTTAAGTTGTTCCTTTACTTGACTAAAATCTGATTAAATTAAAAAATCAGTTATCATTTTGAACGTTACAGTTTCTAATTTTCATTGGTTTGTGGTTTTATTTCTTAATAAATTAATTTTTATTAACTATAAAGTTATTTTCTGGTAATAAATATTAATTATTTATTAGTTTAATTAGTTAATTTACAAAAATCATTTAAAATGAAAAATAAGGAGAAAGAAAGAGGGTTAGGGAGAGAGGTATAGAAAGAAATAGGGAGAAGAGATGGATATATAAAGATAGGGAGACGTTGAGAAGAGGGGAGAGAGAGGGGGAAGAAGGAATAGGATGAAAGAGAGGGTAGAGAGAAAGGAGATGGAGTAAAAATGGAGAGAAGAGGGATAGAGGTGGAGATATAGTTAGAGAGGGGAAAAGGTAGTGTGATTAAGAGAGGTTGAGGAAAAAGATGGAAAGAAAGAGACTAGGAGAGAAAATATGTATAAAGTGTGTGTGTGTGTGTGTATGTGTGTGAGAGAGAGAGAAAGAGAGACAGGGGAAAGTAGATAAAGGGGAAGGTAAGAGAATGAGAAAGGGGGAAGGAGTGTGAGAGGAGGTAAAGGAGGAAGGAAGGAAATAGAGAGAGGGAGAAGAAAAATGGGAAAGGGAGGAGATTTTAAGTAGCATTTAATAAAACGCTTACCTCCACTTACTTTGTCTTGTGAAACGGTATTCCAAATCTTACACTATCCTTCAACCATACATTCTAACATTCCTTTAAAAGGCCGAATCTAAACGATGTATAAGAATCATTTAGGTAAAATCGCTTGACTGACACAACTGAGGTCACCGAATTGTTATTTACTTGTCAGAAATTATGTTTAGAACTGATTAATAATGTTACAGATACTGAAACACTTAACGTGCCTTAAAAGAAGTTTATTGTGTTCGTTACAAGATCATATTGAATTCCAGTCGATTAAAGAAAAGATAAACGGTGCGTGTGACCGCACCGGTTACGTTTTACTGCCGTATCGATCCATCGAAGAAAAGATCGGCCCGCGGTGATATATGGTCCGTAACGTAAAGCGTTGAAAAAATAATAACTTTGACAGATAATCGCGCGGGGTGAGGAGGGGATTTGCTAATCCAATCCGATAAAAGTGCGCCGTACAATGTGTCGTAAACGTATATCTGCAAAGACCAGATGTCCTCCCTTCCAGCCATTAACTGGCGGGGTTGTTGGCTAAATATCTGCTGACACGGCGGGGTGTTCAATATTCATAACCTGCAGTGGTTTATTGAGTTATTCAGCAAATTGTGATTCACTCGGAAACAATTACAATATTTATTGCATTACGGGAACTGCAATTGTAGATCGACTTGGAAGACATTTTCCGCTCAATGTTAGAGGGAACTGAGTCGTAGTTTTGGAGAGTTTAATTGTATTTTGGTAAATTCAAATTGTAACTTTTAATTCGTAACGGTATGTTGTTAAGTAATAATGGAAAGTTTTTTTTATTTTTTAATAACTCGCTATAAGAAATCAAAATAAAAAGTATTGCGATAGAGGTTTGATTGATTTTGATTTTTTGAGAAGAAAATTGATTTTGGTAGATTTTATTCCAAAGAAATGTTTTTTTTATTTATTTTGATATTTATGAACCTCAACAAAAGCATCACTAAAAAAACACATCATAAGTATAGGAGGTTTTTTACGCTCTCGAACCTTTGATATTTTGTTGACTTTTTACCAATTCAAAGTATTGCAGTCAATTTGAAAACATAAAGGCTTTCAACAAGCTCTTAACACTTAAGTACAGTTTAATACAGAAGGTTCTTTATGCATTAACTAGATGGATTTTTGTTTTCTTTTCGCTTAATTTCACTCCCGAAACGATCATTCAGGAAAGCGAGACCTAACAGTAAATCATAAAAGTGACGAAACGTGAAATAGATCTATAAGCTTTTTTCAAAAATATGTCTACAAACTTAGAAGAACTGGTTTTATAAAAGGCTAGTGATTTAACCAATATTTAACTGTTGTATATACTCGTAGCTGTAGTCAAAAGTATGTATTTAAATTTTATAATATTTTATTTTGTAGCAGTGTTAGTGTAGTATTTACTATTAGTATAGTATAGTATAGTATTAGTATTTGTATTCAATAATACAGAAGCATTTTTGTGGAGATCTTCTCATTAGATTACAAGTTCCTCGAAGTACTAAGTACTAAGTGCTTACTGGCTAACCCTACCGAATATGTGAAACACACACACACACACACACACACACACACACACACACACACACACACACACACACACACACACACACACACACACACACACACACACACACACACACACACACACACACACACACACACACACACACACACACACACACACACACACACACACACACACACACACACACACACACACACACACACACACACACACACACACACACACACACACACACACACACACACACACACACACACACACACACACACACACACACACACACACACACACACACACACACACACACACACACACACACACACACACACACACACACACACACACACACACACACACACACACACACACACACACACACACACACACACACACACACACACACACACACAGTACAACCTGTTTTCAACACTTAGCCGGAGACCCTTCTCACGAACGGCGGACTGAATGGAACGCTCTGACTAGGCTATTGTCGAGAAAATATCCATAATTAATGTTTTTTTAATGGAACACATAGAGCATGGAATACATTAAAATCCTCTGTCAAAATGTCGGGATGTGAATAATTGAGGGAAGACGGTTGATGAATGGAGGAAGGAGGTCTTTGTAAGGACTCTACCATGCCTAATGATGGACCCTTAGCCTTAGCGAACAGGTGACTGCACCGGAGCTTCGATTATTGACATCGAAGCGAAGCAAACGAAAATTTTTTGAAGAAATAGAACCGAAATATCGTTCCGTTTTAAACGTAAAACTCGATTAATTTGTTCAGTTGTTTGTTGAATTGCGTATTTCGTAAAAGTTACTGGTTTCCGTCTGCTGCAGTTCAGTTGATGGTCTTATTAAACGTTTCTAAATGCTTCAGTAATAATTTAAACTTTTCAGTAATAACATTTTAACTATAAAAAGTCTTACATTATTAATATTGAAATCAGTTTATATACTTTTACTTTCTTTAAATAATATTAAAAGTCTCTGTATAAAACAATATTTTTAAAATAAATTTGATAAAGTGGATATTGTATGTAGGCTATGTAGATACAAATCTTCAGCATTTACTCATTTTACCAAATTCAAATTAATCTGACTCCACTCTTTTATTCAAAGTTAAAATCTCCATCTATTAGCATTGAAATTATATTGAAATTTTTTAATGCAAAACACACGCACGTCATTACAAAAGAACTGCTTCAATAGCTTATTTTCCAATGCTAAATAAGTTCTGAGCGTATTCGGACTAACGCCAAACTAAAATTCCAAGAGATAAACCATCGCTAAATTTATTGACGGGAAAATGGAACTCTGACGTCAGAACAATTAAATTCCGATAATTGCATTATTGGGAACCCGATAACGGAACGAATTAACTATGACATCGGAAACTCAACAGCTGACATGAATACGACAACACTCTGATTCTGGAATAACTGAAGTACAACTTGAGAACTGAGCTAATATCAGAAGAACTTAACACTGGTACTTAGGCTGTACTGCTAAGTACTGATGCACGAATAATTAAACTTTGTCAACATTGCGACTATACTATGGTATCGGGACAATTACACTCAAATAACGGGATCAAAATTTGAAACCGGTACCAAAACGACTGAACCTTGACATGGAGTAATATTTAACATCAAGTCGACAAGGCAGGGAATTTTGAACCAGTTTTTAATTTTTGTATTTTTTGACTTACATCGAAATTATTAAATTCGAATAACATACGCCTTTAAATATGAATAATTAATCACTTACTTTTAGGGGCGTACGTTTTGTGGGTGTACTTTTTGCAATCCCGAGATACTCTAGTTAAAGGGTAGAGCAGTACTACCTCTTCAAAAAATCATTGGCTAGCTGGTCCGGCTGATAGTATCTTGCAAGGGTACCTTGCTTGGGTTACAGTGAAGTTTGCTATTGTGGTTTCAGTCCTCAGTATGACTAGTATAGCGGAAAAAAATATTATGCGGCAGATGGTCAACGGTTCCATTGGCTGAGAAAGCGGAAGAACTTAGTGGATGAAACCAGGAATACCAATATTCTGGAAATCGGACTTAATACGCAGGTTATACGTCAAGGAAAAGCTTTTGAAGGCTAACTTCCTACTATTGCCTCAAATAATCCACAACAAGGAAATCAACGGATTTAAGAACTTCAACGAATGATTTTATTGGTAGTAGTGGAATAAGGTTGTTAATCTTAAAATACATCAAATACTAATAAGGCACTTATCAAATACTAATAATGCTAGGTTAGGTTAGGTTATGGTTAGGTTAGATCAGGTTATGGTTAGATTAGGTTTGATTAGGTTAGGTACCTTTAAGCCAACACAAATCTACCAAACCATCATTAAAATAAATGCAAACATAATTTTCTTTCTGTAAGTGAAGCTCATGAAAAAGATGAACAAAAGCTGAAAAAGAAAACACAAATCAAGAATAAATGAACAAAAGCTGAAAAAGAAAACACAAATCAAGAATAAGTAAAGCTAAAAGTATTCACCTTCTGATCTAATAAACCCTTACTCTTACATAAAGCCAAAGTAATGAAATTTTCAAAGACAAGAGATATATCTCAACGAAATTGAATTATAATTGACAACTAGTAGTTGTTATTTTAATCAAACATATACTGGGCTGTTCTAAATGTGTTAAATATACAAAGCTAGTGTCAAATATAAAACTCTACCTTTATACCAGCTTTCCAAATAACACCCTTATGATTTTCAAGAATGGACTCGTCCACCAACAGACCGTTGCAACAGTGTAACAGAAAACAACCAGTAGCTATAAAGTACGTTTACTGCTTTGTTAGTGAGACGATGGTGTTCTCACAAGAAGAACGTGTTTTTGTTATTGAATCGTTCCTCAGTCAGCGATCAATGATATGCAGCGCACGAATCTTTCCGCAGAGTAGTACAAAGTTGTCGTTGCTGTTCTCGATAACAGAATGATTTTATAGAAACAATTTCTGTACAGAACAAAGAACGGAGAGTGGGCGAAAACGAAGGTTAACTCGCTATGGGAAAAAGAAAAACCAATATGACAACAGTAATATCAGATAAAGTAAATTCATTAGGAAATTTGGCTTGTAACCTATGAAAACTCGTAATTGTATTTGGTCAGACTTTCCTACCTTAAAGCAAACATTACTGTGGTTCAATATTTAAAAAGCTGTATCCAATCACAACGTTTTGAGAAAGTATCAAGAACTTCAGTGAAAATTGTGTGGATGCTTATGAAAACTTCACCTTTAACACTTTTGAAACAAATAGTGTGACGTAATTTATAAATTGCTGTTATCAAAGTAAACCTACTGCCGTAGAGTAAGAGCAGTAGGTTGACGTTGACTTTTGTTACACCCTGTATTAAACTCATCTAAAGACGTAAAACGTTTCAAGAGTGTTGTCGACTGACGTCTTCCAGTAAATTAGTTCCACAATACCCAAGTAGTGTAAGAGTAGAGCTATAAAAAACGCGTTAAAGTTAAATTAATTTTTTTACTTTCTATGTTACATATTAGATTACTTTTACCTAATGAAAAACGAGCGCGATAAACTCTCCAAGTTTACGATTCGACTTAATCAGGGAACGTGAGTTCGGAACGAGGTCGGAGATGAGCGCAAGCTGGCGGGCGGGGGGCGCTTTATGACATCCTGGAGTTCAGGGAAAAACAGCTGTAGGGGGAGGAAATGAGAACAGAAGCCGGGTTTCGACATTCATGTCAACATTTCGGAGTTGTTTACGAGGCGCCAACGTCGACATTGCCCGTTACGGACTGTAGGATCGGGCCCAGCTTCCTTCCCACCCCTAGCCTTTAATTAAGCCCTATAAGGCAATTATTCTGAGATTGTACGTGTCTGAAATACTAGTGGTTTATTGGTATGCTCATCTAACTCGTTTACAACAGCAGGATCATGCGGTGAGGTCACCTCTTATCCTCAAAAATCTTTCTTCAACATCTTATAAAGTCTTCAGATATTTCCAATTATATTTCGTTTGGTAAAACTGAGCACTCTATAAATATTAACTGTTTACTGTTTGTTTTAAAATGTCTAAACACAAACTGAAAAGTGTTAAGATTAACCTGAAGTGTTACGTTAATGCCACAGTCTCTTCAAGTCTTTTTCAGTTGTCATCACTTCGATGACATCAATGTTGACAGTCAGGTAAATCTAAAAAGTCATATAGAGTTAACAATGCTGGAGGCAAAACAGAACAACATGTTTAAAACTAATCTTAATGATTACACTTTTCACTTTGATTGCAAATCGAAGATTAAATTTCAACAGTTTTATAAAATTTAACAGAAATTGAGTTATCATATTCCAAAATAACTTTTCATTCTAACAATAAAAATAACTAAAAAAGACATGAAACAAATAATTGAAAAATTTTTATGCTAACATATAGGAAGCGAATTGTCAACGTTTTTTATTTTACATTAAAAAAATATTTAAGTAAAATTAATTTGAAAATTTAAAATGCTAATAGTCTATTTATAACCTGAAATCATTTTTTTTCAAAAATTTGACATACAAAAGATATGATTTTAAGCCTTAAATGGCTGCCATTTTCAAAAGGTTGGAATGATTTTTCTTAGTAACAAACTTGCTCAGGCTATACCAGAATCGGACCAAAATTACGAATGTTGGAGTGACAAAAAAAGAAGAAAAAAAACACACACAAACACACACACACACACACACACACACACACAAATATAAAAAGATATAGCTAAAATCTTTAAATGCAAAATACAAAATGTAAAAAATGCTGACCATATTCCCACATAAAAAATCTTCAAAAGGTGATACAAAATATAATTTTATCTTATAAAACAGCTGCGTAATCTGTCTTCTAGCAAACACATTCAATATGGCCGACAGCTTCACACTTTAAAACTTGCTATTTAATCTAAAATATATCTTTTAATATATACGTTATGTACTACAAGAAGTTATGCTTAATAAACCACAGTTTTATGATTGCATTGTAGCCGTATTACTTCTCTAGCGAAATTACCGTTTAAAAGATTAATTTAAATCTTAATTTAAAAAATTCGGTCGATAAAATACGTCTACAAATGGTTATGCGCTCTAAATTTAAATGCCCAATTAAAAAGAAAACACTACAGCCTGTCAGCTTTGCGCAGGTGTCCACAACAACCGTGATTTTATTTTCAATAGATATGGTGTAGGTCTATTAACTGCATACATGCCTAACAGATAGCGTTGTCAGTGCAATTTGATTTCAATAACCCAGATGTGATTTTTTTAAAAATAAAATACTGTATCTTTGAACTAAATTAAAAAAGTGCATATCTTTCCATACAAACAATATAATGTTTTATTAATAATCATTTTTGAAAAAAATCGATTTCAAGAAGAGAATCATGTTCAACCTCGCTCTCTGAACTCAATTCGGCCTGCGGTCTCGATCTTTCCTAGCTATGCTACTGTTGATGTAATTTACAACTATAATTACGCCGTGTTTCTTCTTATCATTAAACAATTATATAGGCCTAAACAGACTGAATATTAAAACAACAATAAAACAATACCGGCACGCAGAAGTTTTGCTACAGTTATGCAGACGAAATCAAGAATATTTTTGTAGTTTTGCCATCTTTACCAGTTATACTAATGAAGACTAGAGATCGATGTAACAAAAGGGCTTAGATAACTATAGTAATTAGACTTGAACTTGCTGATTGGCCTAAATTCTAACGAACTGTTTGCTATCCTACTCACAGAGCTTCGAGCGCTTTTAAAGTTCAAGAAACTAACGACATTGTAAACATTACAAAAAGAAATATTTCAATACGCGAAAAATTTTACACCAGCCTCACGCTAATTTATGTAGATTTTAAGGCCATCTTGATAAAAAGATTAACATTAGCTGAAAACATTATAGACTTTACGGCGTTCTGGGTAATTTAAAAAAAATGTATTTTAAGATTTTAAAATCGAATAGGTAATTTGATTATGTGCCAAATTTGAATTAAATCAGACTAAAATTACAAACGCCATGGTGCAAACAATTAAATACAAGAACTACGAAAACTCAGTTCTAAAGGTAAGGATCAGTGCTTGTTTTATGAATCCGTGAATGGGTTTTACAGAGATGGATCATTTCCTAATGAGTTAAAAGTCTCATCTTAGTGCAATACTTTCAAATAAAACAAACAGCAAAATCATTTTGCCTGCCCAAAACGATACTCCCAAACAAATATGTATTTATTATAATAAATTTCGCTTGACACTGTATGGTGACAACGAAGTTCAGTATACTAACCTACACTTGTGCACACTTGAGCACTGCTCGTATATATTATTCACAGATGTCGGCTGCATTAGTCTACCTGCATCATGGAACATGCTGCATTACACAGCCTGCATCATCAAGACTACTTAAAACTGCATTACGTCGAAGCAATACAAGTGGCTGTAATAGTTTACCGATAATGTAACCAGAGTGCGCCGTGTACCTATCCCGTTATACGTTATATTTATCTTCGTATACTTTAACTTGATTTTACTCTTGTTACTAGATGGATTCATGTTCATAATGGCGTATATAATGTGTAAAGTAGACTCTCACATAATATTAATAAAGGGAAATTAATTAACTCTCTTAATGTAATGTGATGCTATTTATTATTAGTGTATTTCTACTTGAAAATATTCTATGAAGTGGCAATGTAAGTAAGGCCCGGAACAATGAAATCAGCACAGATTATCATCACCAAAACACGTTTGTTGGACGTTAAAAACTTTATATGTTTTTTTTGTGATATCAACCAAATTTGATTCGATTGAAACTTGGTTCAAACATTTTTCGTCGTCCATCACTATTCGGTCCAAAATAATGTTAATTAAAAATCTTAAAAAGTAATTTATTACCAGCAAATTTCCTTTGGAAAATAGGCTACGTGAGGGGCCATTGTGTTGCGGTTTAAACCTGGGACTAAGAAATAAACGCCGATTTTAACCTCTAGACAACGGTTTCCAAAGCTTATTGTTATGGGACCCACCCTTCAACCTAAATGTTTCTCGCAACCCACTATAACCTACACACACACACACACACACACACACACACACACACACACACACACACACACACACACACACACACACACACACACACACACACACACACACACACACACACACACACACACACACACACACACACACACACACACACACACACACACACACACACACACACACAAAGTCCCTTGGCACTCCCACAGCTCATTTTCCAATGGAAATTCGCTAAAACCTGTCCGGACAGACTGCATTGTTTGCTGCGTGAACACTTTGACAGAACAATTACAAAGCGTTTATCACTGAAGGTGAACACATTTTCCCTTCATCTGAAAGTCACGAAGATGAAACATGTAATTTTTGAAATAAATTTTTAAAAATTGTCTCCGCGCACGTGATCCACGTCACCGTATAATCTTATATCGACCGCCGAAGTATAATTGCACTGTACAATTCATTATTCTCCGAGTGTGGGAACACTGTGAAGGGTCTTCCGCTTTAATGGAAATGTTTATTGCCGGATCGCTTATAGGATTTACATAGAGCTTTATATAGATTTACTGCCCTATATATATATAAGTGAGTGTCTAACGGAGCGTTTTTGTCGCATCGCTTCCCCCTCCCCATCGCTCTGCTGCACACCATTGCACTGTATTGTTGTAATTGCAATTTATATGTTGTGAATCATTCTGTGTATATCTTAGTTGCATAATGTAATATAATAACACGTTATTGCTAAATCATGGTATTGTTAATGATGTTTGACAACTTTAATAATATACTTTGAAACGATAATAATAATAATAATAATAATATATAGGTTTGTGAATAAATTTAGTTAAACTTTCTGTCAGTTTTTACTTTCACATTAAAGAAATTATAGTTAACGTAAAAAAATCCTGAAATTTTGATGGTTCTATCCGTGTTTTTAATTTATCTGAGTAAAATATAAAATAATTTATATTTTACAGGTGGTGTGCACGCGCGTTTGAGCTGGTAGAAATATGTCTATAATTTTTTAGTTTTTTTCTGATCAAGATTTCGGGTTTCGGTTTAAATCTAACGTGACCCTCCAGTGTGTAAAAATTAGTTCCGAATGCGTCGCGTAGAATGCTCTGTAAATCATGTTCACAATATTAAAGTGCGCCTACTATTAAAAGTAAAGTCGATGATCTGGATTTTGGGTATTAAATACTTTGCAGGGTAGAACATCTCTGCTTTATAAAATTAAGATAAAAGAATACCAATCCAACTGAATATTGTGAACATCAGGTAAGTTTGGTAATTGGTTCAGACCTAATTCACGTGTAAAGTGAGGATGTTTTGTGCTGAGGCCTCGCCTGTGTGTTGTGTTCATATTGAATGTGTTAGGACCTCGGTTTTCTTGTTGAAATATAATGTTTCGAATTTTGACATAAAAGCTAAACAAATGATTAACTTGATAAATTAACGCTTCCTAAAAAATGTTCAAGAAAAGTTTAAATGTTTAGATAAAAATAGGTAAGTATTAAACACTCGGTAGTGTGTTATGTGCTCAGAAGACCTCACTTGTATCTTGCATTCTGGAGATCGAATAGCGAGATTGTGTGTGTGTGTGTGTGTGTGTGTGTGTGTGTGTGTGTGTGTCTGTTTGTGTGAACATCGCTGGAGACAAAACTAATTGGCAGATTTTTATGAAAATTTTGCACGCATATTTATTTATTGTTGTATATAATATACACACACACACACACACACACACACACACACACACACACACACACACATGTACAGATATATTCTCTCTCTCCTCTCTCTCTCTCTCTCTCTCTCTCTCTCTCTATATATATATATATATATATATATATATATATATATATATATCGCTTCCGTTACACTATGAGAGGTGTGAGAGATAGTAAGCACAGAAAAGTTCGCGATATTTTGTCCATTCGACACAAAAATTAATTTTGTTAGTAATTTGGATAAACTCGTTATTCATAAAAATTAGTATTTGTTAAAGTTATTATCGTTCAAAATCTTAAGAAATCCTTAGTTTATTACTTTTTATCTGGTTTTTAAGTTTTAATAAAAAATTAAAACTCTCTTTATGCTGCTTAATGCTGATACGAGTTCGCAGTCAGTTGTTTATTTTTCAAGATCATCAATTACCGCCATTTTTAATTGGACGAACGTATTTTACTATTCTGAGCATTTTTTGTGTAGTTAGTAATTAAATGTTGGCGTTTTTTGGGAATACTTTGGCATCACGACAGCGAGGCAACTGTGTGCTACAGTTATATTAAACTTTACAAAAGGTTATGGCGTGTTTATGTGAAAATAAAAATCGGTCAGGCAGATATAGAATGAACAGTGATTCTTGAACAATCCCATAAATCTTACAATAAAACATTTCAATTAACGTGACAACCCTTGAGCATGTGAAAGCAATTTAATCATGGCTGCCCATTGTTGAGCAGGTCTAGGGATCACCGCAGGGTTCAATATTAGTTGTATTCTGTTCCTTACTAGAGATTGATGTATTGTTTCCTATTTCTTAATGTAAGAATAATAATCGATTGTGGATCTTTTAAAAGTAACACAGTCAATTAAATGTTCTCTAACATTTAATCTCTGTTAATTTATGATGACTGAAATAATAACGCTGGTTGTCTTACTGCTAAACTAAAATTGTACACAACTGATATTAAAGAAACTGGAGCTACATCATTCACAAAATAATAAAAAAATATCAGTCTTGTACAATATATACAATTAATTGTTAATGTCCAAATAATTGTTATGCTAAACTGTTTTACAATGTTTCAATTAATAATTTAAATATTTATTTTGGAACTTAATTATACACAATATGCAATATATATTTAACTGTAAATGAACAATTTTATGTTAGTTGGGTCGTATGCGTAGTGTTATACATTAATTATAATTTAAATATATATAAGTAAGATCAAAATTTATAATATTTTTAGAAACTGTTATTTCGTAGGAAGATTGTTGAAAACGTATTTTAAAGCTTGAATTTGATAGAAACTATATATTTTTCTTGGCTACGTTCTTAGAAAGGACTATAAAGAGCGAAAATTTCAATACGAAGGTAATGATAGGCTCTAATTTTCAACTGTAGGACCTAAATAATAATTTATTATAAATAATAATAATAATAAACAACGGTTCCAAGGCAAAGTCAAATCCAAGCGAACGATCCAAATCTCTGACGAAGAAAGAAAAGTAATAGAGATCACAACGAATGAAGCAATACTGGGCTAGTAGTAATAGAGGAAGGCACAGAACATTAAAAAGTAATTGATTTGGTGCACCCCAAAGTTGGGTGAAACAAATAAAGAAAATAATAATAATAATAATAATAATAATAATAATGCATAACAGTTGTTGAATAAAAACGAAATTTATTTTAATTAAGTTCTAATATTGGTTCCTTTAGTAGTAGTTCAAACATACAAATTTAAAGAAAGAAAACTTTCGTGGATTGACCCATGGGGTGGGCAGGATCTCCTTTCCCTTGTTTATATAGACCTACACAATTTCTAACAAATAAATATTAAATTTAAAACAGAGTTATCATCAGTAACGGGTTTTGGACTCATGTCCTTTAGCTTCGCAAACAGAAATCGTAGAAATGAGCTCACCATTACCAGCTCACTGGTAGACTTAAATTCAAAGTAACAGTGTAGTTTTGTATTTTTATTTATTATTATTATTTTGGAAAATATTATAAAACTCTTAAATTGTTTATGTAACTCTAATTATTTATTATATAAGTGTTATATAAATAGGTTTTTAATACAGTAAATTATACTTACTTAACGTTTTGACAAGTATTCACGTAACATATGCCACAGTACCACGCATGCCACTTGGATTACTGACGTGATTGTTTTGTGAGCGACTTATACGCTGAATGGTATTATCGTAAATAGTGTTTATATTTCAATAAAAACATTCAAACACCCTTTTTGAATTTGTTGACACTATTTAATTGTTTCTATCTCATTCCAGTAGACAGGATCGTTTACTTTTCGATTATCAATGTTTACTTAAGGTAGCAATTACTGTCAGCTACCGCACCTTAGCTGTAAATACGTCATGTCAAACTACAGTGATTTGTCTATAGATAATTTTATTATTTGCTATGGAAGACCGTTTAAAAATGTCATATAACAGAATTAATCTAACGGTTAATAGAAACAACTTTTAACAAAAAGTGACAGTGAATCGAGACTCCACTGTTTATTTTCATGATAAACTATTCAATTTCTATTAAATGCTGTTCCTTGAATTAATATTGCATTTTCGTTGAAATTCAGTACTGAGTGAAGTACGCAAGGCTACTAATTAGACACCAGTATAAAGTATAGCGTGCGTAAGTCACTCTCTCAGGTTTTATCGCTTTATGGCCTGCACAAGAACTGTTATCTGGGTTTTAAATACTTCAAAAGAGGAAGCCGGGACCACGTGTTGCAGTACTTGACTGGCTCAGCCTCTTCCGCCATATGTTAGGGTGGCTTATCTCCAGACGGGTAGCGACCTTCGGCAATTTTTAGAGTTGTTTTACAATTTATTTTATGACTAAAATGAGTTACTGCTCAGTGAAATATTAAAACGTAAACGCAGTCTGAGTAACGTTATAATTCCACGACTTTTCTTAGCTCTGAATGTACGTACTTAGTTTAACGCAGATAATACTTTCCGTTTTATTTTCGGATTGTTTGTACTTTTCAGTCTCATTATTTTTGCACTGAATGAAAATCACAGCTTGATGAGCATAACATATGTTATATTGTTTTTTTTTTTTGTTTATCCATATAAAATGATGAAAAACTAACTGTAGTAATTGTACCAGAACCCAATAGATAAACAGACAGATAAAACTCCAGGCACTGAGATTGACGAAACTAAACCTCTTAAGAACTAGTTTTGCAGATTGGTGCTCTTAGAAAGTTCCAACAATCCACTGACTAGCTCATCATGCGGGATGTCCCTAGGGTCCTGAAAACAAAAAAACCCTTAGCCTCCTGCCAGCAAGAGCCTCACAATCATGAATTATTTATTCTGCAGTTTCCTCTTCTTTACTGACAACCTACACACGGTTTCGTCGTAGTACATACCTATCCTGTTCATATACACCCTCAGACCACAGTGCCCAGGATTGAGCCCATGGTTTTCCTGAGTTGTGCTCTGCCAAAGACGTCTGCTGGCCCTCTGTGTGGAAGCTTACCCAAGAGGATCTTACTATGGGAATGCCCATAAAGGTTATCCTATGTTGCTTATTAATCCACCTCGGTCAGCGATAAAGAGATCACTAAAGCTGGCTCAGGTCCGATAAGCTCGAATGCAGATCTCAGCCCAGCTAATCGGGTCTGCCTTCTCATTATCTTCACCTCCTTTTGCCCTGGAACCCAGGAACAGAGTACTGTTTTCCCAAGACTCCCAGATTAGCTTGGACCGAATTATAGTACTCACAAGGGCTTTGATTGCTGTCTGACTATTGGTATAAATATGAATACAAGCCTTCTTGAAGGCCCCTTTCAATTCTCGAGAACGCAGTCATTAATGACCATTACTTCAGTCTGGAATACTGTTGCACACTGTCCCAAGGCAGCCGCTTTCTTTGCCTCTGGTTTCCGGTAGTACATCCCAGCACCAGTCCCTGTCTATCTTGGAGCCATTTGCATAGCATACTAGGTCTCCAGATTTTCTCAAAATACGATCTTTCTCCCCACATGTCATCTTGATTTCAAGGGGTCTAGAAACCACGTGTTTTTTGGCCATCTGATCAGTCCCCTACTAGAACTTGAGCACTTATAAGAGCCAATTCCTTTTTTCGACGCTACCCCTGTTATTTTGAAGGATCAGGCCTATTACGTACACATCGCTGAAGAGTAAAAATATTGGCTATATATATATATATATATATATATATATATATATATATATATATATATATATATATATATATATATATATATATTGATTATATTTTACATGTGTGTCTGTATTGTTGTCTGTACCTCAAGACCATTAAAATTTCAAAAAAAAATATATTTTTTTTCAAAAATCTGATACAACGGCTGGAAAATGCTGTCCACAATCTGTAAGTAAACATAATTTTGTTAATCAGGTCACATATCCATAAGTCAAGTCACTGTACCGAATTTGAAAAAAAACATTTTAAGAACAAATTGGAAAACCAGAAAATAAATTCTGAACTCCGTTAGGATTTTCAAGTTATCCTCGAATTGTCATTTCTTCCGCTTCAAATTTGGTAACCTATTTTGTACTTTTTTATAAGATAGTTTTAGTAAAATCTGATGAACGCATTAGGAAAAATAATCCGAATTTTAGCATTTTCAGCGATAAAATTTCCAACTGAATCATTAGAGAAATAACGAAAGTAAGAAAGTTTTTTTGCACAAATCCTAAGTATGTTTTGCAGCGGATTTAATTGTGTGCAAATTTGTTATCACCACTAACATTTTTTATTCGGTAAAAGTAACCCGACAAATGTAACAATAGTTCTTTGAATAACATTTTGTTAACAAAACCTAAAATTCCAAAAACCTTGGGTTCCCTAATAAATATTTACAAAAAAGATCAGCTAGCACAATCTGCTAGCAGATAGCTTTGGTGTCACGAATTGAGAACCAGTCACATCTCGCCATGACATTATAGACTGGCACACCTGCGATCTGTGACCACTAGCACTCTGAACTGAATTAAATAATGTTTGTCCGTCTGTGATTACCTGAATGCACATTATTGGGGACTAAACTAATGTAGCCGATTTCGATGACCTGGCATTAAAGTATACAGTAGTTTTGTTTTCAAGGCCTTTTTGGTAAAAAAATTTAAAATATCGGATTTTAATAAAATCTAAATTAACGATTTTTCTGAAATGTAGTCAACAAATAGTCAAAACAAACGTATGGATCCCTGTAACTTCGAAAGCACAAAACTTATTTTGAGTTATGAAGCTTTAAATATGATTAAAATTAGGCCTATAAAAACACACAGTCCTTCGCGTGATTACCTCTGTTTTGATAACAGTGGTTAGCATCGTTAAAATCTCGAAATCGATGTTATTCACGATCATCAAAGTAAATTTTAATAATTTTCCAGTAACTCAAGCGCAAACTACACTTCAATAATTGTGTTACTTATTTAGTCATAATCGATTCAGATTAGAAGAAAATCGATTAATCATACATAAAAAGTAATTAATTTTAAAGTTGTATCGCACATAAGTTCATACTTAAAGTTCGATTCGTAATAGTAAACAAGTAAATTTATTGGATCGTGTACAGCAGTTTTCCTTGACTATTCAAAAATCTAATAAATCTTGTCGATTTAAAAATACGAAAAGGTTACACAGGAAAATGTAATTGGAATTATAAATAAATAAAATCTATCCGTTACTTTATGGGTCATACAATTTATGGACATGATTTATATTTTCCTGAAACGTAATTTTATTGTCCACTCACGACCCCAACTTACAACCTTATAACATTGGTCTTATAAAAATAGTTGGGTACTTACGTGCACTGTAATAGGTTTCAAGGTTTTTCTTAGAAAAGTAAATTGAAAAATACATAAGAAGTTAAGAAGTTAAGGTGATATTAAGCAAAAAACAGCTATAATCTTTAAACACATGTAGTTATTAGGTAAGTTTATGTAATAATAATTGACCTGCTCCATCTCTATGAAATTATAAAGGAGTTTTGATACAAAACAAAAGTTATTATTTGTTTAGCAGCTGGTTGTAGGTGTCACGGTGTTCTAGGAACTGCTAAAACTTATCCACGCCAAAGACAACGATCTCTTATGCTGATAAACCCATATTTTCAGATGGACCAAGGGTTCTTGAGGCGTAAACCACCGGTTGAAGCAACCGAAAATTTTCTGATCTCTTTTCTTTTTTACTTTCTTAACGATCATTATGCTAGTTAAACAAATGAGGAGAATGGACCAGCATTAACGGTAAGGGTAAAACAACGGAAGTAAATGCGGCTCGAAATAAGTTCAGAGTCGCGCAGACTGACCGGTGCTTTACCCACATCGATCACCGAGCCCTTATTTTCTATAGAAGGACTAGTCCGAGTACACAGATGGCTTCGATCTGAATTATAAAGGGCTTATCAAAGTCTCTTATCCGAAGTATTGGATGACTTGTTTAAGATGTAAAAGTGTGTTTTTTTGTTCGGGATAAAATTTGAAGAGGCAGCGTGCTCAGCACAGCGAGAAATAAATAAAAAATTGTGTGCATGCGTGTGTGTGTGTGTGTGTGTGTGTGTGTGTATGTATGTATGAACGTGCAATGATCTTTTGGCCGAGGAAAATCCCAAATAGCCTGGGTACTTTCTGGACCGATAGACACGCCATTCGTTGTCCAAGGAAACTGATCTCTTCCACGGTAAAACAAACCGTTTCGAGGTTAACTGTCAGACTTGCCCTCCGAAGAAGAGAAAAGACTTCTATAAGATGCTCTACATGTTATATGTTTTGAAGTAAATGATTGAATCGCCCAGGTACGACCTTCAACTTCGCATCTTAAAACACCTGGTCTGCAAGGCGTGTGAACACTCCGCCAACTCGTAGAGAAGCCATGCAGAGTAGAAGCTGTAATGTAACAGGGACGTGGTAAAAGTGGTATAAAAAGACGGGCGACAATTAAATCGATTTTCCAGGGGTGACCCAGTTTTTTTAAGAGTTAACTGATACGGATGGCTTTTGACATATCATCCTTTAGCTGGATTTCGTAACAGATAATTATCCAAGTTATTTACTAAACACTTCAGAGAATTCGAAAATGAGCCGAAGAATGGATTGCTTATTCCTGCTTAGATTATTCTGTTGAATATCTAAGAAAGAAATTACTTTATTAGCTTTACGCAGAACTTCTACATACTTTCTTTGAATTACAACAACGGAAAGGAAAAAAACACTAAATCGGGAGAAGTGACAACAGCGCGCAACTAGATCCGACCATTTGGAGGTTGCCCGTGACCTTACCGCGGCGACGATAACTGCTAATCTTATATCTGGCTTGAACCATAACTGTAACGCTGACCACAAGTTACCCTAAACCATTGGTAGCGGGTAGCGGATAGCAGCATTATAATAAATAATCAATTCTTACAAGAGCAGATTGCGGTTTGATGATGCATTCGTTGTTCTAATGGGATGAATGTGGGTTAGGTAATATGTGTCATGCATTCAAACAATCTGGTTTCAATTTTTTTTTTAATTTTGAAAAAAGCTTTTGGCGAGAGGAGTGAATAGAAAAAAAGTCTGCCGAGCGGAAAAATGTAACGGAAATATGGAATAAATGAACAAACGAATTTCGTTTCCCTATTTCTGCCTTTTTCCTTTTCGATAACAATACACACGTATTATATGAAAACGTTGTACTGCTTTAGTTTCGGTATTTTTCTTTATTCGAAGTATATATATATATATATATATATATATATATATATATATATATATATATATATATATATATATATATAAATTATAAATTCCGCGTTCTTCAACTAAAGAATATATATACATACATAGCCTATATAGTTAATTTAACTTTAGAAATTAATATAAACATTTATAATAATTGTTGTTAATAGGCCTAGTGCTAGTTTTTAACAATATAACCTGAAACTCACTATAGCCTATAGCTATTCAATCAAATCAGATAGTTAATATAAAACAACTGATCTTTTACTGCTTATAACTTCATCTGTTTCTTCACATAACCAAAGTAACTAATCTTAGTTGGAGTTTCTTTGTTTAAAAAATTAATTAAATATTAAATAAAAGCGTATTAGTTTTGTTTAAAACTTACCGAATATTAATAATAGGTGGAATAAAATGGTCAAATAAATGCTTTCAAAGACGCAATGGTCCGTAGGATCCTTGTTTCAAATATAAATTACATATTTCCAAGAATGGATCAGCTGAAATCTGTGTTGTCATACGATTTAAGTGCGTACGCCTTTTACAATGTATGTTCAAACATAAAAATTGCTATTTAATCGTCCTTTACCTATTTTTACTGACACTGCAAAAGATCGAGATAACAAAAAAAAACTTCTAAATTGCTGGTGAGAATTTTTTTATGGTTTTTTTCTTAAGGTGTATAAATACAAAATTATGAAAAATAACGAGAAATTATGAAAAATTGTTCGTTTTTCTTAATACAAACTAGGTTAATAAAATTTCCGACTTTTTCTGACGTAATAGCCTATGTCGAAATTTGCCGAGGGGACCATAAAAACTTAAACTTTTGAAAAAGTCCGGTGATTCTATTTAATCTCTTTAATGCAAATTTATATAAACATTCGGAATTAGTAAATATAGTTTCAAATGATACCCCACATTTCTGTCATAAATTTATCCTGAAAAAATATTTTTTGCCTTAAACTCCAATATTTTTTCTGTGTTAAAACGTTTTCACCAAATTTTATAGCGACCGTTCACATAGTCTACAACTATCGCCATTGAATATAAATTTCTACAATGATAACCCTTATAGGAGATATGAGAGCGCTTGCATCTTGCGGCAACATCTGAACAACTACAGTTAAATAAATAAGTACTGTCTATTTCCTCAGACGTTTCCACCACCTGTCATTGCAGCTTGCAGCGTTCGTAGCGGCAGTTAATCTAATTATTTGAACTTTAACCGATGATATGATAATGGTGACTAAGCTTTCAGTACGGTTATATTCAACGATATGGGGTGCGGAAACAACAGACAGACTCTATGTCTAATTTGTAAGGGTCCTTGATTTTGCCTACGCGCCCTACAACGTATTACAAAAGAAATGTATGCATATTTTAATTTATATTATGGTGTTACGCGTATTTTCCAATATCCCTTTACAAAGTTGCTAAACACGTTGAAAAAATGCTTAAAAACCTTCAACTACAAACTAAAGTTGCAACTGAAAGCAATAAAAAAAAGAAACGGAATGTGGAAACCGGTCGGTACCCTGCAATTAAATAAATTCTTCTTATCTTAATTACAATTTAAAATTCAGTTCAGTGCACTTCAAAAGATAAGGTCCAATAAAAACCAACAAATAACATTCGCAGATCAAACGACTTCGGCTTTGATTGAAATCGATTATTCCGAACAAAAGTCGAGATAAGAGTGGGATCGAGTAACGAGAACGTTTTGTTATTCCGTTAAGCGTTACATCGGTACGTCGCCATTTCCGGATACGTGCGGCGGCAAAGAGATTTTATGCAAATAGGCCGGCGTTTGTATCTCAGGGCATGCCGAGGGAAGTGACCTTTGCAAATAATTTGATTTGATGGAAAATGAATTGCGTCTATATGTGTGGGGGGGACTTGATTTGTGTCGGATTATAAAACAATTGGTTCGTGTATTGTTTAATAGAATGATAAATATTATCCAAAACCTATGTCATAACTTTCATAGATGAAAACTTTATATTTCAACGTGTGTATATATATATATATATATATATATATATATATATATATATATATATATAAACAAACTATTTTTGTGATTTATTATATTTATATTAACACTTATCGCCTCCCTAAATGTAAGTGTGAGTATAAAGTGTTAAAGTCGTAAATGTAGTGTTGTAAGTGTATGATAGACTCGTGTACCGCGAGGTACGTCTAAATCCTCTCAATAGGTGCAGCTAGTCTGCACCTCGTGCGGGGAAATTTCAATAAGTTGCAATGATAGAATTCAGTCATTAATTTTATAGGTTATAGTTTTAAACACAAATGTAGAGTAAAGTAATGTATTAAACAGCATAAATATTTTATTAAATAGCATAAATATAATTAATTCCATTGCTTTATTAACAGACCATACAAGTACTGAACATAACTATACTGTCTACTTCAACAAAAGTTCATATGGACAAGAAATAGTAGATATATATGGTTTTCCAATGTTTTAGTTAGGAAGATATGTACAACAATCTTAAAATACAAGTATCAAATTAGAGATTAGTGTATTATATTAATTAAATATCAGCAAATGGTGTTATTAAAATTATTTCATTTATAGAATTAATTATTTCTTACGTTCTCCCCGGTAACGATTTCATAAAAAAACGTCATAACCTCTTTTCCTTTTCATTCATGTACGAACAAGGAAGGTCGTATATATTTCAGCTATATTTCATGGTTTATAAAGAGGTGCTATAATACTGTTCAACTTGTTGCTATACATTGTTGTATATTATTCGTTTCTTTTTCCCATTAATGGTGAAAGGACATATTAACTATTATAATTTAATGTAATAACGTTTACGCAGTGTTTTTCGAAGTATTCTCCAAATTATTCTGAATTGAACTAGTAAACGACCTTACAAATATTTCTGCTTGGATATTGTCACAATTGTACAATTCAGTCTATTCTTACAAAATACCACACATCCATCGGTCTCTCAGAATCACGTCCACTATTAGTTGTCGTAGTTATTGTCTCAGTGTTGCCAGAAATTACATACGTTTTTTCCCACCAGGTACATAAAATTTCCCCAATGTTACGATATTGTAAAACTATCTCCAATCCATATTATTAATAATTGTTAATGTATTAATTTTATTTTTACATATATACAGTATATTTACATCGCCCTACACAAATTACAGGACACTAAAATAATATATATATATAATAAAAGAATAGTAATGAATACCCTTGCTTCGTTATGGTATTTTAATTTCTTTAACACTTATTGTTAAAATCACTGAAAAATGGAAGAGAAGGTTAAACCTTTTAGGGTTACCGACCAAAACCAAAATATCTTAGTTTTCCTATTTGTTCTATGAGTTCTATGAGGAGTATTTCATCTCTCTTTGGGTAAATGGGAAGTTAAAGAATAGGTGATTACTATAAAATAATAAGAATTTATTTTAAGGTTGAGCCCTTCTTTAACTTCCTAAGTAGTGGGGTTCAGATGAACAAACAATAGACATATAGTTTAGATTCCATAAGGAGTAATCCTGAAATTTTGCTTTTTGACAATAAAAAGTGTTGGAACCCTTTTCTTACTCCTTAGGGGTTGACAGATGAAACAGGAATTTACTTCTTAATCATGAATGAAAACATACTTTGGGGGAAGTAAGTTAAATTCTTTTTCACGCCCTTTGGCGATACCTAACAAAACCAAAATTGTAGCTTAGTTTTCCCTTTGGCATTTAAGGAGTGAGTATAATCAGGTTTAGTTTTCTATGTAACTGGAAATTTGAAGAATTAATTATGAGTGAGGACTTTTCCTTTTATATGTATAAATGAATTCCATTCACCGAATTTCAAGTAGTCTACAGTTTCAAATTTAGAAGAATCAACAAAAACCAAACAGGTCTTTCTTTACGAAAAAGAATTTAATCTAGTTAAGACTGGTCATAATAATTCTCTAATTTTCTCAGTAATAAAAAAAATCTCCCGTACTTTTCTCCATCGTTTCCTCTGAAACTTAAAATTTCCCCATTTTGGGGAGAAGTCCCCCCAATCTGGAAATACTGGATTGTCCTTCCTCGAAAGTCCTGCGGAACAATCGATTTCCGACTAGAGGAATGTATCTATAAAAGTAAAGTTAGTGTCTAGGAGAGCGAGATTGTGCACTGGCAAAACTGCCTAGGCGTAGATGCGCTTGTAGTGCGAACAAATCACAAATTATATTTTATTTTTATGTTCACTAAACAGCTGATTTTTTTAACATATGTTTCTTCATTATGCTACCATTTGGAGTACTTACGACACAATTCTGTAAATAACAAATCTCTAACAATGAAAATAAAAATTATGCAGTAATACAAATTCTACTTACAACAGTTGAAACTTCTCCAATTACAATAGTAGTTAACAATACCTTATCTAGAAATAAGAAATGTAATTAGCGTGAAAGAAAGGCGCGTTTATATCTGAACTATTATACAGACTGACAAAAACCGCTTCTTAAACGATAACTTCTTTCCGTTACGCAAGCCGTGGCAGTTGTAACTAAAGGAAATTAGTCTCCCGCTGGTTAGGTTAATTCAAATCGCTACTTGTCATCGATACATTATACTTTTACAATTGTACTTTCGTGATTTAGAAACGTATTAGGTTGAATTGTGAAACAGTGAATCGAACCCAACATGGCCGTTAATGCAGGAGTCACGAGCGGTCGGACGTTGTTTCGAAACTGACACAAAATCGAGCCGTAAGTCAATTTTATCGCCGACAATATAGGTGACGGAAGGATTTCAACAACCGGGTGACTAAACTTCGGCATAAACAATTATTTGCACATCAACGCACGAACGATAGCTGTGAAACTTTCACGTTAAATATGACGTGTTTCGGATTTAGTTGCGTCTTTAGAAGCTGACGTAATGAAACGTCACGGGGCTTAACCGCGGCCGAGGGAATTACATTTCGGGGACTATATTGGAAAATACCGATCGAATATCTGACCGCTCTCTCTTCACGTGCGGTTTGGCAAATTGATTCCGGGCGACTTTGAAACATTCGGCCCTACACATCTGTGAAGGCTCGCAATTAATGGGAGAGATTGTATTACAGCGGTTTTATTTTTGACAGCTAGAAAGTGTACGTTGATCATAAGTTAAGTATATTGTAGCTATTACATACTGCTTTAATTATTATTGTCGCACAGGAAAGAGGGCGAAAGATGAGCAAATACTTTAATCTATTTAAAACGGCAGCCATTTGAAGCGCATTAAAGTACCCATTTGTCTTTTAATATCGTTCTACATTTCATTTTATCTTGATGAAAATTCCATCGAATGCAATTACGAGTTTCCTCTATACCTATCTATGTACATAAACTGCAAATACCGCTGCCTTAGTGATAACACTATCTTCCGAAACATTGAACCTAAATGGTACACCCACTATGATTAAAATAACTCTAAATATTTTCCTAACTAAATTTAAGCGAAGAAGCGAAGAATATGGGGGGGATCCTAAAAACGAGGATTTTTTGGAGAAATTTAATAAATGGTGCAAAAATATTACATATAGCCTAAATAAATCTTTTGGTGAAAAACATATTTGTGAAAAACCCGGTTAATCAATCTCTTTTCTGAAGTTGAACAGATTTTGCTGAAGTGTTGGATAAATATGACTATTCATTAACTAAGATTAATATGTAACTGCGTACATATTTACATATTCATAAGTATGTACGAGTAAATGTGTGTTAAAAAATCTATCGTTCGCTATTATGTTGACTGTATTGAAACCTGGCACAAAAACAATTTTTGTAATAGCCTAAGCTAAATCCATTTAACTGTATCAAATAGCGGTTAATTTTTAAATTTAAAAAATCCCGATTTTAATTGACTCCAAATATTTTACAGTTTTCGTCTTTCTTTTTTAAAATCTAACAACTGCATTGTAATTAGCACTAAAATCTGCATTTAATTGTTTTGTTTAATTCTACTAAAACTAGAAAATAAATAAAACTGAGGTGAAATGCATTTTCGTATTTTAAATGTCATTTAAAAATTTATAATACTAATTTAAACAGATTTTGAAGTGATTATGATATTAAAAAAGATTTTTCAATCTTGCTAGATAAACATTTGTAGTGGAATTGATAATTTTTCGAAAATAAATTGCTTTTCTGAGTAAGTTTCCTTACTTTAGTAAACAAAACTTAGAATTTACCACAATAAACAAAAGAAGTGAAATAATAATTTACGAAAAAATACTTAGCTCTTAATTCATTAAACTTATTAAAAACTGTATTAAAGTTAGTACATTTTTAAATTGTTTTATTTAATTATATAATTAAATAACATTTTGTTGCAGTACTGTGTACATTTTTTAAAGATTTTTTCTTGAATTATTTATGCAGCTGCAAAATCCCTTCTAACTTATTTTATCAATAAATGATAATTATTAAAACTTTATAATGTCATGTGGGAATTGTATTACTATTACTCATATTAGTCTAATAAGTGAATTAAATTTTTAGACATTTCAAATGGAAAATGAGTTACTAGCGTTATTATTATAACGACCTTGATCCTGTACCTTGAAAGAGAGCCGATAAATCTTTGAAGGGTCGTGTGTGTGTGTGTGTGTGTTTTTTTTTTTTAACGCGCTAACATTCTTAATTTGAGTCCGATTTTAGACCTATTTTTAACTTTGCACGAAAATCGATTTTTGATAATAGCTTGTAAAACTTCATTAATCAGCAAAATTCGTTAAACAGTTTCTAAGTGGCGACAATTTCAAATCTTTAAACATTCATAACGTGTTTGTCTTAAACATTTAAAAAAATCTGATTTCACTATGGCAATGTGCGTTAAAAACAGCATCAACTAGAATTTTTAATTTTCAAAATCCTAAATTGAAATTTTTGAATTGAATTTGAATTTTTAAATTGAATTAAAAAAATATAATTGGACGGTGGACTGACTTCATTGTTGTATTATCAATGCAATTTGTACGTATAAAAATGCTAATTAATGCATTTTTTAAATGGAATTTCAAAAAGAGGTTAAGATAAAAAGTTACTTTTGGAAATTCGCATTGATCACTTGAGTAAGACACCTGCGTCCCGCAATTATTTTTTTCTGTGCGTAAGCACGAAATAGTTATCTATACTGAGTAAGCCAGTGACTAAAGGTAGTTTTGTGAATCCTTTCAGTTGTGATTCTTTGGGTACAGTAACGTCTAGTAATAAGGTTACTTTCATTGTACGCAATATTTATACGAAAATGTTAAATTTATGCAGAAATAAATTAATATACCTAGTAGCATATACAGTTTTTAAAGGGAAAATGATGATATGTGAATTTAATTAAAGTTTGTTCTTTGTAAAATGTATAATGTTTTGTTTTTAGCCTTTTCACAAAATGTTTGCTCTTTGAATAAATGTTACAAATCTCATTACATGAAACAGTTTAGACAGTGCAGTACTTGTTCAGTGTGTCTTGAACAAACCTAACTTTGTTTATTGTCTAGTTTCTTTCTCTGAATGTTGCGTTAGGCTGCTTGTTCAGTGTATGACTTGAACAAACCTAACTTTTTTTATCGCCTAGTTTCTTTCTTTTAATGTTACATTACTTCTTCAGTGTGACGAACAAACCTAACTTTGTTTATTATCTAGTTTCTTTTCTTTAAAGTTACATTACTTTTTCAATGTATGACTTGAATAAAATCTAACTTTTTTATCGTCTAGTTTCTTTCTTTCAATATTACATTACTTCTTCAGTATGTGACGAACAAACCTAACTTTGTTTATTGTCTAGTTTCTTTCTCTGAATGTTGCATTAGGCTGCTTGTTCATTGTGTGACTTGAACAAACCTAACTTTGTTTATCGTCTAGTTTCTTTCTTTGTTACATTATTTCTTCAGTGTATGACGAACAAAACATAATTTTGTGTATTGTCTAGTTTCTTTCTTTGAATGTTACAGTACTTGTTCAGTGTATGACTTGAACAAACCTAACTTTGTTTATTGTCGAGTTTCTGTCCTTGAATGTTATTCTTCAGTGTGTGACGAACAAACCTAACTTTGTTTATTGTCGAGTTTCTGTCCTTGAATGTTGCATTACTTGTTCAGTGTGTGACTTGAACAAACCTAACTTTATTTACTGTCGAGTTTCTTTCTTTGAATGTTACAGTACGTACGACGACTAAAACTTAACATTGTTTATTGTCTAGTTTCTGTCCTTGAATGTTGCATTACTTGTTCAGTGTGTGACTTGAACAAACCTAACTTTATTTACTGTCGAGTTTCTTTCTTTGAATGTTACAGTACGTACGACGACTAAAACTTAACATTGTTTATTGTCTAGTTTCTGTCCTTGAATGTTGCATTACTTGTTCAGTGTGTGACTTGAACAAACCTAACTTTGTTTATTGTCGAGTTTCTGTCCTTGATTGTTGCAGTACTTGTTCAGTATGTGACTTGAACAAACCTAACTTTGTTTATTGTCGAGTTTCTGTCCTTAAAAGTTGCAGTACTTGTTCAGTGTGTGACTTGAACAAACCTAACTTTATTTACTGTCGAGTTTCTTTCTTTGAATGTTACAGTACGTACGACGAATAAAACTTAACATTGTTTATTGTCTAGTTTCTGTCCTTGAATGTTACAGTACTCGTTCAGTGTGTGACTTGAACAAACCTAACTTTGTTTAATGTCGAGTTCTTTTCTTTAATGTGTTACAGTATTTGTTCAGTGTGTGACTTGAACAAACCTAACTTTGTTTATTGTCGAGTTCTTTTCTTTAATGTGTTACAGTATTTGTTCAGTGTGTGACTTGAACAAACCTAACTTTGTTTATTGTCTAGCTTCTTTCCTTGAATGTTTCTAACTTCGAAGGTTTTTCTTGTTATATTTTGACTCTCTAAACGAAGTATTGTTGCAATTACATGTTAATTACAAGAAAAATTGTGATTTTTATTGATTATTTGTTTTTAAGTTTCACAAATCGAAAAATTATAATAATAATCGCGGTACACAACTATCTCGCTGACGTTATTGAAGCGAATTTTCAAAAGTTAATTTTATATTTTAGAAATGTTTTAAAGTTCTGATTTCACCATTACAATAAACATTTAAAACAATTGTAAAAACTGACTACCGTCAAATTAATTTCTTAATTTCATCGGATTTTGAAAATTAAAAATGGTAATTTTAAAGCTGGTTACAGCGGTGAAATCAAAAGCAAAAGTTGTGAATTTTTTAAAATTTAATTAGTCATTTGGAAATTATTGAACGGATTTTTCTGATTTTGAAAGTGTCCAGGCTATTACCAAAATTTATTTTTGCGCAAAGTTTGAAGCAGTTGCATAAAAATGGCGAAAGTAAGAGTGATAACATCACATGCTCTTTTAAATATACTTTATATCGATCCGTACACGAGTGATTCAGGATCAGTGCTCATTTCAAGGCCTCGAGACTGGGTGTTACTATGTTGGTCGATCCATTAGTTCATTTTCCAAAGGAGATTTGCCAAAAATTTGCTTTGATATTTTTTGGTTTGATATAAACTTGGATATTTGTACGTCTATATTCACATCGCTGCAGACTAAATCGACAGATTTTCAAAAGATTTGCACCTAAAATTAAGTAAAATCTAAGTTACCGTCTATGATTTCATCCTTAATCTCCTGCTGGCAAAGAGCCTCGCCAGTTCCTTTTAAATGGATTGTAACACTACTTTATCATATATATTATTTCTCGAGTCAACATCCCTTTTTCTCAGCACATACTGTTCGTACAGACATAAATGAGGTATCTTTAGAAAGATTTTTTAACCGACTTCTGATATTGCAAAACGATTTTGCGCTACAACGTACTGCTTGTGAAAAATTTTAACATAAAAGACACTTTTAACTGTCATGGGCAAAACGGCGTTATGGATTGGCTCGGCATCACAAATCAGACAATATTTTGTACATTTTACGAAGCTAATCAAGAATAGATAATTAATTAATCACGAATAGACAATCCCATTACAAATGCCACATTTTTTAATAACGTGATTAGAACAATTTCAATATTTACTTAAAAGCTATTAAACTATTAGATTATGCAGCCCTACTGACAGTCTCCTATCCCTGCCCGTCGTACAAGCCGGGACAAGCATTTCGAATACCAAACACATGTTTTGGACACAGTTTTTACACAAATATATTTGTGATTTTTCCATCCATCGTGCATTTATCTATTGTTAGCATCATAAAATACGAAGTACAATTAAAATGTCAAAATACGGTTAGAGGTTATCAAGCATGCCTTTTCAATTGACTAGACGACAGTTACCTATTAAAATTGTTTTTGCTATCGCTATAAACAAGTCGCAGCGACAAACACTTCAAAGAGGAGGATTGTGTTAGCAAACGCCGTCTGTACTCACGGACATTTGCATGTAGCCTTTAAAAAAGTAACTAAGATGAAATACTTATTCAAAAGGCTGTTTACTTAAAACCTCCATAGTGCGAAATTTCGCACATGGCCCCTGGTGTAATATTAATTGTTATAAATAGATTATCTCTGTAAACCACAAACGTGTCCTCAAGTATTGTTTTATCAAATTTGTTGTGCACAACAATCAGTAAACGTTATTTTTTATTCAGCAACAATTCAACCAACAATCGAACCCAACACCGGCCGAGACCTGGTTTGCCCGTAACGAATTCCACTATTTATAAGGGAATTGTTTTGCAACTAAAAATAGATCTCGTTATTTCCAAAACAAGCAGCTACTCGGCCGTTGTACAGTGTATACAAATCAATGTCATTTTCTGCAACATCTCAGTCGGTCGTTTTACATAAAATGTCGGTAGTATGGAAAAGTAATAACACCTTATACGGAGTCCGAAGGTCGAAAGACCTATCGCTGCTAATGATAGGTTCACTCAAGGCGACCGACTCTGGTCAACCGCATGACTTTTTGAGTTCCCTTTTTGATTTGTTCGCCGTATAATTATAAAATAGTACAATTGAGACCCGGGTTCCAATAATTCACTGGTTTGTCAGCGCTGCAACACAAGATGGGCGTCTAACAGCCCGGAGCTGCTCGTGGGGTAAATATTAGTTACGAAATCGTTCCGACGGCGATCAACGGAGAGAGTTATTGCTCTTTTGATTATGTTTTGGTAATTTTCCTGTTTGTAATTCTGTACATTGTTTCATACTAAATAAGAGCATTGGAGTTGAAACTATTAAAAGAACCAAAGGTTATTTTTAGCGAGTTTTCATTGGCAAATGAGCTATTGGAGTGGCCATCACAATAAGTCCTAGACCCCGGGCCCTGATATGAGCGCCAATTCCACCGGACTAGTGATCGCTTTTTGATGGGTCCTTAAAACAACTTGTGTGTGTGTGTGTGTGTGTGTGTGTGTGTGTGTGTGGGTTCGCAAATTTTGTCCGATTTGATACAAACTTGGTTTGAAAATCGATTTATCTTTGCGCAGTAAAATCCGTTTAAAACTTCCAAAAATGATCGCAATTTCAAATCTTTAAGGATCCGTTGATTTTTTTGCCATACATCTTTTGGAAAATCTGACTTCACCACCGTAATCAGCGTTAAAAATTAAGTAAATTAGCATTTTTAATTTTAAAAATCCGTTAAAAATAAAGAATTCAATTTGAAGGCGGTCAGTTTATTTCCGTATTTTCAATGTGATTTAAATTTTAAAATGCAAATTACGATAGTGACACAAATTTTTAAAAAGAGTATGATAATTTTCTTTTTGGAAAATTCCTTCAGTCACGTTAGCGAAAAACATGTCGCAATTATTTTTACAAAAAGAAAAACTGTTTTTTATATGCTGAAAATAATAATGTTTGCACAATCCGTTGTAGACTAAAATGGGATTTATATTCAGCGGTAATTATATATATACTCAGTGAACTATTTTTATCTATATAGACACCTGAACCTGATGAAATGTACATTAAAATATTCCGAAAACTTCATAAGAAATCTGTCAAAGTGAACGATAATTATCCAAAAGTACATAAAATTTTCTACTAAGTGCGTGTTAATTTAGCTACTTTTGTGCCGGAGTGTATTTATATACAAATTCAGAATTTAAAAAAGTTAATTTTAACACGTCGATAACGGCTGAAAGAATTGACAAACTAAGTAGTGACCTAACCTGTATATTACAAAATAAAAACTGTACTATCTTCTTATATGGAAGGCTTCTGAACAGGCACGGAAGAGGAAGCATCACGTCCATTTTACTGTCAGCTCGTTCATTTCTTTACCAAGTTTAAAAATATGATTAAACACGTATGTCTAGTTTTGTCCTTCTCTCTTGGCAATTATCTAATTAATTTGTATTACCTACTTAATACCATAAAAATACCAGTGATTTAAACTGATGACCGTCCTTAATAAGTAACGTACAGGGTGTGCCCGCTGACCGTATACTGTAGCTTAGACAGTATGAGTCAATTGTTATGGCCTATCATAGTAATGGCTTCTGACGGTAGACCTGTAATTAAATATTAATTACTTCGGTTACTAATTGTAATTTATGAGAGCGTTTGTTGTAATGTAGACCACTGTACATTGTGCGCTCGGACAGATTGGGTTTGGTTTTTTTAGCTTTATAGATTTCAAGTAATAAATCCTTCCTTCCTTATGTGTTTCTAACTTATAAGCTTCTCGGCGATTGTATTCATATTTTTTAAGACTAATGGCAAACTTAAAATCATTTTCGCCACTATACTTTTTTGTAGAACCAAAATTTTATGAAGGTTACGTACTACGAAAACTGTCCTTTCTTCAGAAAAAACAGGGAATTGGAATTGTCAGTAAGGTTTTTTAATCTTTTAACGAAAAAATTAATTTTTCCGAAAGTAACACGCTTTCTTCTGTTTGTAAAAAGAAAAGAAAGAACGCGGACATGGAAGGGTGATGGCTGTGTCTAGTGGGAACCAAAGAAGGCGAGGTGCGTACTCCGAAACCTTCGGTAACATTCTGGTGTCTACAGAACTGCATATTGTCTTCTGTCGGTACCCGGAGGATAATATCAAGGATGTGCAGTTTGTGATTCTAGAACAATTTTCGTTCGATCTTCAAAAAACGAGCCTTCCAGTATTCAAGTAAGGGCTTGTGGTAGTAGGACTCTCTATACTATAGGTCTCATTTGTGAAGACTTGGAGAACAAAAAGCCAAATGTTGCTGACGTGCTTCAGACGGGGGTGGAACTATACTTTCCGGTTCTAAGTTGGGGTAGAGTTATCCCCTAATATTACTTAATCAGAAATCCATTGAATAATTCTGATTTCAATGGTATTAAAGATTTGATAACAATGATTATTGATTACGTTTCTTATAACACATATTTGTCTCAGGTAGTATCTATAGACAACACGAATTTCTGGAACATCCTGTTTACTTATTTATTAAGACATTAAAAATCCCAAGCGTACAATTAATAAATGGACGATAATTTAAATGAAGCAATATTTTTACTGACATTAATAAATACAGAGATAACCATAAAGCAATTTGCTAGGCGGCAGACTTACCTTCAGACAGACGTGCTGTAGTGGATGACCAGAACGTGGGACAAAGTTCAAGGTGTAACTATGTAGGTAGTTGGCACTGCATACCACGCGCTCGTATAATCTGCAGTGAGATAATAAAATAAACATGTAAGAATTATATACCGGAGTAGCGGTTTTATGTACAAACGGAAAACTAAGCAAACAAGTAAATAATGAGAGTTTTCTGTTTTTAAAATCGATACGTAATAATGCAATAATCATGTTATTACTGTTGTTTACTCAGACATTTGCCACCATTTGTATACGCCTATATAGAAACAATATATGACTCGAGTACTGTCTACGTATGAACACGAATTCCAAGTCCCTAACTTAAAAATAAAGAGGCTTCAATTTAGAGGCAGAATTTAATTTAACTGCCTTTATTTGAGACGAAGTTAGGGCTACTATGTATTATTTTCCGCTTAACCTTAGAACGAAAGAGAGAGAATGGTAGATATGATCACCTTAATTGATTAGACTTCCTCCATTCAGTGCTGGCATGAACAGACTTCAGCAAGTTTTTTTTACTTTTGACCAGTACACATTGCTGTTTTGACGCTGTATTTTCTTAGTGTTTAGCGGTTCTCTAAACACATTAAAATCTTTCTTTTTATTTTTTTAATATTTATAGTAACACCATTGAGTGTTTGTTCTTAATTATGCTTATTTTCGAATAATTTCTTAAGTTTTATGTTTTACATTAGGCACTTGAGAGCGAGAGTTTTATTGTTTTAATGTATACAAATGTGTGTGTGAGTGTATGTGTGTGTGTGTGTGTGTGTGTGTGTGTGTGTGTGTGTGTGTGTGTGTGTGTGTGTGTGTGTGTGTGTGTGTGTGTGTGTGTGTGTGTGTGTGTGTGTGTGTGTGTGTGTGTGTGTGTGTGTGTGTGTGTGTGTGTGTGTGTGTGTGTGTGTGTGTGTGTGTGTGTGTGTGTGTGTGTGTGTGTGTGTGTGTGTGTGTGTGTGTGTGTGTGTGTGTGTGTGTGTGTGTGTGTGTGTGTGTGTGTGTGTGTACACACTGTGGCTGTAGCTAAGACACGGGTCAGTCTACTACGTCTGTGAACTGCGCACGTGAAGGGTGTAGGTTCGAGAAGCAGTAGGCCCATAAGGTTTAGGCTTTCCCATTTGTCTAAATGATAAAGTATAAATTCTTAAAATGTACACGGCCAATAGACGATGTGTTTAAAGTATCAATGAGCCTGCCGCTTCGTCTCTGGACTGAGCAACTCAAGGTACTTATTTCGAGAAGCAGTTTCTCCCGTTGCTTTATTCTTACCGTTAACGCTGATCTTTCGTGTCCTCGTTAGTCTAACTGGCATAAAGTATGGACGTTAAGAAAATAAATACACACACACACACACACACACACACACACACACACACACACACACACACATATATATATATATATATATATATATATATATATATATATATAATTTTGAAAAGAGAAACAATATTATTTCATACAGATTTTAATGTTTATTACAATTTTCAAATCACATACCGTATTCCTTTCGACGACATTTACCACGATCAGGTATCATTTTCGTATTTTTATTGTAAAATACAGTACGAATACTTTTTGCGTATTAGCTTTAATCAGGTCGAGACAGCTGCGTGCAACAATTATTTATAACAAATTAGTTCATCGTAATTTCTCGACAACAACTCCATAATAGTAAACACTTATTAAAACAAAAACGGTTTTTGCAAAATTTCGACGGACCGTTTTAAAAACGGGTTAAATAAAGAACAATTGTAGGTAATGCATGTAGGCGTAGCCGTTTCTTATTACTGATTATTCTTTAAGTTTGATCAAAATCGCCTCGCTATTGTTTGCCGCATATAACGACCGTAGACTAATAACACATTATTTTGTAAAATTGTTTCGATTTCAAAATGAACGGTTCAGTACGACAGTCTAACCTGTGGTTATATTGGTATTTGTATAAAGCTGGACAACTTTAGTGGATATAACACAAAGTATAATGAGTATGGTTAACAATTACCGTAATTATAGTCGTGTAGAATAATGGCGCTGTGTATTTGTTGATATTTTTGTTTTTGTTCGTAAAAAACAATAACTATTAATTATTTTAAATTATTAATTTTTATCCTTTGCAATATTTAATAATCAAAATTGTACAGTTAAATTTGTACAATAGTACAATTTTGAATAGATAAAATTGTACAGAATAGTTTTAAATTTGTATTCAAACTAATTCGGCACCCACGTGCCTCGAAAACCGTCATCGGGTTAATTGGAGTATTTTAATGGAATTTGAAAATTTCATAAGCTAATATAACGCTAATTTTTGCGGATTTTAACGTTGGCTACGAAGAATAACTCAGATTTTCAAAAAAGTGAAGTTTAGTTTTTAATTTTGACTCTTTGAAATCAATAATCGTATTTTTCTAAATAACGATCGATTATCAAATATCAGTTTTCGTGAATTGAATCAGTTCAAAATCGTTAAACATTTTAAATGTTTTAATGACTCCTGAAAACGTATTCTAGTGGGTCATAATTGGTAGGCCTAAACATTTAATGACACAAGATCTGAATTCTACCACAATGGCTACGAAAAACGAAATAGTTTACGTATTAATTTATTATTATGAAAATACTTCATTTACAAACTGATATCTTGTATTAAAACTGCTGTGTACGTTAAGGCGGGCTTAAGGTAGTGGTCTGATTTGAAATCAGGTTATTATAGCTAACTGCCGGCCTACATGAACCAAAATGTAATGACAAACAAATTTTCGTCCAGCTTTCACGTGTTTTAGCCCGTTAGCTTACGTAACCGTTTCTTACTTGTCAAGAGCAACTTTTTTCCGTATTAAAATATAATAATTTTTCTTTAGTAACAGTAGATTATTATGATTAATAAGTCAAAAAATAAGGCATTAATGAAAAATATATCTAATTTTTACTCATACCATGTTAGATTAGTTAGGTTATACTAGTACTTATTACTTAACTAAACTAATAACGTATGCTTGGAAACACATATGCAGTAGTTTCCGATTCATTTATGGCTTCTAACGTCTAATGACCTGATATAGGGTGAGATCATCAGCTTGCGGAGAGATTGGCTTTCGGTCTACGACAAATATGTAATATTCAACTGACTACCTGTTTTACAAAATACAAGGTGTGATTGGAAAATTATATATACAATTTAAAATTTTTATAATGCCAAAAATTCTGAAGAAGTTCTTATTTGTTTTTATGATCACTCGGAATTTATCATGTATCATGTTTGAGGGCTGGTTTTGACGTTGGACTTTGCGGGACGTCGCAAGTCTCATATTAAATTAATTATAATTAAAAATTACTGTTAATTTAATTTTGGTAGTTGTGTTAAAAGATCAGTTGTGTTATATTAATTCGTAAAGATTATTTGCTTTCATTAAACAGTTGATAAGCTATAATAAGTTTTAGGTTATGTTGTTAAAAACTAGCTGTGTTAATTTGTCGTGTTTTCGAACAAACTATCGTAATTAAAATATAAAAGGAAGTGAAAACGTGATACATGATTTTTGTTTTCGATTCAAAAACAGAATTTTTTGTCACGTACAATGCGTGCCACATTACCATACACGTTGACGCAATGTGCGAACATGCCTACTTGATGTTTGAGCGTGTAAACTTTAGGGAATAGAAACGTGTTTATGCACAGCCTCGTAAATTACTAAACACAGTTCGGCCGAGCCGCAGCAATCAATACCAGTCCGATCTGTGCAAATTAAGGTTAAGAGTTGATTGAATTTAAATTGTAAATTGATTCACGTGAGGTAGATACGAAAGCAGGTTTACCAACTTCTGTTTAAAGGTTTTACTTAAATATTGGCGTTTACGATTTATTCTATCGTCCAATGAGGATGAAGAATTTAATTATTATAAATTTAGTTAGAAAAAACTGGACGGTTGGATAGTAAGTACACGAAGAAAATAAAGGAAACATAATTGTATTTGTGTTAAGTATTCCTGCTATGAGAAACTATAAAATATTAAACTAAACTTACAGTTTAATTAATGAAAAATGAAATAAACTATTATTTAATGACAAAAAGTGTTTTTACTTTAATCAAAAGTGTTCAATTCCATTTGACTTTTGTAGTTTTCAAGATATAGACTATTATAATTAAAATGTAGAATGTAAATTTAAATTATGTTTACAGAAATATATAAATAAATTCTTGGTAATTACTTATTAACTGAATTACGTAAATAGAAGAGTTCGTTTGATGTCTGAAGCAAGGAAGAGCTTTCGTCAGGCAAAGGTTTCAAGATCGTTTGAAAAGATAAAGTCTTTCCAAACAAAAGTTCTTCGAAGTTGGCTTAAAATATTAAAGATCATACGGTTCTAAAATTAACAGAATATGAACAATGAAACAGACTGATTAACAGAAACTGGCTTAATTGTTGTTAACCTATCCCAGAAATCATAATTAAATGCCGGTGGTTGATTTGTCTAAGATTCTGGTCAATCTACTGCGTCTCTAAACTGCGCAACGTTTCAAAATTATGGTTATTAAAAATTTTAAAAACTAAAAGTATTTGTTTGTTATATTACTTATGTGGAGGTTTTCGATTTGTATTTTAAACTGCGTTTTAACTGGACGAAATTCTGCGTTGAAAAGGTAGATCCTACCTAATAAATGGTCTTGATTTTAAAAAAAAACTTGTTTTTTTTTAACGAACGGGAAAGCTTGACCTAGCTTCTAACTTGTCCTTCATGAAGCCTACATTTGACACAATTAAAACCTTTTATGCGATATTTGTAGTAAGACGTTTCAGGTCATAAGTAGGCCTACATATACGTAGTGTTATGCATTACATAACTGTAAGTGAGACATAAATTTATGTATGTTTATAACCGTAAAAAGGGGTCATTACGAAATTTATTGCATTTTAATCATGTTCTTCGAGAATTTTTCTACCAACTCATGTAATAAATTTTGTTTTATATTTCGTAATAACACTGCAATTGTCATTCCAGAGATTTCTTTAAGATGTATCCAGATGTATCTAAGCTGTTCTTGATTACGCCTCACTGCAAACAGCCCATAAGTCACGCATTCCACCCTTGTATGTAGGTGGTTCCTCCAAGTACTGACGCCAGCGTTTTGGCCTTCCTCATCTTCTTTTACCATATACTGTGGAGAACATTTCCTTTTTGATGTTATTTCTTCATGTCTAGATTTCGCTACAGGCCTAAACCCAGAACTTCGCGATCTGCACGATATTACGATTTCCTTATAGACCAATAACGTCCTCATTTTTCATTCACGTCTCTTGTTTAAACAAAATGCTCTGTGCGTGTTTGTAGAGCATTTTCATCGAGAAATGAGCTATTGAAGCGGCCATCGTGGTAAGACCCCGAAACAGGATGAAATGAGTCCGATAGTGATCTGTAAAAATGTTTGGGAAAAGTCGTTAAAAATAGTAAATATGTATGTCTGTTCTTATGTTACAATACGGCTTTTTGAAAATTTCCATTACTCCTCATAACTAGCATTAAAATATACATGAATTTGTGTTTTAAATTTTCAATGTAATTCGAAAATTTTAAATGCTAAACATATGCAAGACTAGGTTTAATCTAGTCAGGTCCCTACACATCAAATGATAACGACATTTTTCAATTATCATGTAGTTTTCGCATTCTTTGTTCCTCTGGTCACATGAAAGTTGTAGTTAGTTTGTTTTGTTGATCATTCATGAGAATAATTAACGCTGATTATTTATTCTTGATTTTTAGTTTATTTTAACATGGACCTAAGCATCTAGGATTATATTTTACTTATTAAGTTCATGTTTTAAATTACGCACTTCAGAACATTTACATGCTGTCAAAACCTCGTGCATATATCAAATACAGAAACAATGTCAAATATTCAGTTAAAATATTACTTTACTTTTGGAAATTTTATTTCTAACAGTTTCTCCTTAGTTCGTAATAACGGAAGCTGCTCAAAAACTATTCAGTTTTGTTAATTTTGGTTTATATGAAACACTATAATTTTTGTGTTTTTAATAATTAACTTCACGAAATGTGTATAACCGAGGGATGACCTTCTGTTTAAGACCTCCATACAACACACTGTAATGCACGGTTTTTATCAGTTCAGCCTTGTGGTGTCTTACCAGCCGTAACGTTCAGTGTTAAAATTAATATCCCCGGGTCGGAAGAGAAAGCCAAAGTACATCTAAGTTATTACACTGACTCATGCCTTACATCACGGCAAGCCTAGCCTAACCACCAATACCGATAGATTGCGGTAGTAGTCTACAATGCTACTTCCGTTGGGATGACCTTTGAAACCACAAGAAAATGTGACTAAGTTATCTAGTACTATTGACCCGTTTATACTGCGAAAACCGAAGGACCTACTTTCGTGTACAACCACTGAGGTACTACTGGGTACTCAACGTAACTTTCTCAAATTCAAATATTTCCACAGAAATTTTCCTAATTTCTAATGTCCTAATTTCTTCAAATCGCTTCATCTGATTTTGTTGAATTTTGGTAAAATTAAGTCAGTTTAATAAATACGAAAGAAAGGAATTTAATGTTCAAGAATAAATCGTAAAAACGGACATCGGTCAGGGTTTATTATTATATTCGATTAACTATCAAACCGTAAATTTTCTCATCTTGTTACACATACTGGAGCTAACATTACATTATGTGACCAAAATCTGACAAAGTGTTTTTGAGAAATTATGCCTTTATATAAGCTTTCTGTAATAGCTCGTGGACCTGATTTTTTAGGATCTTTCGACCTACACATTTTGTTTGGTTACGTGTAGACTATATTTAATCACCACCGTTACAGCTTAATTGAGAAAGTTAAATTTGTAACAGTTTTTTGTATAATAAATAATATTTTACTAATAAAAATATTCAAACGCAAAACTTGTGCCACTTTTTGGACCCACAGACTCTAAAAAAGAATACATCCACAGTAATTTAAGGTTTTAAGTAACGTCAAAAATGTTATAATTTTGCAATCAAGATATATGATTATGCAAGTAGTTCAAAGAACAGTATTCTTAATTAATTGCCTGGCCACAACAACGCGTTCGCAAACGTTTTTGCCAATTTAACCGGTAATAGTAATACTTAAGGAAAATGTTACTGGACTAACTTTAATGGGAATTTTATGCTCTTTCTCCGTGAAGCGGTCAAAACTATGATAGGTCTTGCCGTTAAGCCAGTATTTACAGCAACTACACTCGTCATAGTTAAATCAGATGCCTTGAAACGGCAGAAATGCTAAAAAATCTTACATCTTTTGGGCTTTATACAAGGTACTTCCATACCGAATTTCAGAAAAATCGGTAACGCGTTTGACCAAAACTGCGTAACAAATAAACGCACAAAAAGAAATGCCGAACTTTCAATTTGACGTCAATCAACGTCGCTTCGCTCGGCCAACAAGGGCATGAGGGCGCGATAGCGGCAAGAGGTAGGGCACCAGAGCTTTAAATGTTTTATTCTGGACAATAATGTACTTTACCTAAGAAAAGCCTTGAACGTTATGATAACGATATGTGGCGCCTTCTTCTCACATGACGCAACCCAACTTACTCAAAAATATAATCCTGCTTTATAGTTTCTGCCATATTCGTAATAGCTCTGAATTGATCCGATACTTGTTTGTGCTGGTACTTTGTGTTTAAACAAACACAAATTAAATACAAGTTTATGTTGTGAATATCACAAGTAAATTCTGTACACTTTAAACTAATACAAAAAATAAACAGTATTTTTAAACTCATTGTCATTGCAACAATGCAACACATGTTTCTTAAATCCTGAATATTTTTTTATATGGTAGTGAATCCTATTATAATATTGAACCAAAATTATTTGAAATCTATTGATTTTTAACTGTCTCTTATTTTTTCAAAAACATGGTACCTCGTACACTAGGCTTATACACTCATAATGCAACAGTAAAACTTCATTTCACCTATTGTTAATCACTTATTACTAATTAACATACATGTATAGTTTTTTGTAGTATCCATTAGTAATAAGTGAATATAACAGTTGAATAATTCAATTCATAATTCGTAAATATGCTATTATACTTTAATCTAAAGAAACTAGTTTTTGTTTCAAATACCAAAGGAGAGTTGAAACAAAAATGTTGCATTAAAAAACGTAAACTTTTTAATGAGAGAGATGTGGTTGGTTTCCCTTTTCTTAGTTCTTCGTTTCAGGCTGTTAATTTTTAAATGCAAACTATTTCCAACTTTAAAAAAAAATACAAATTTTGATTTGTTTCTATTGATAAGAGAGAAGACTTAAAAAAATATGAAGGTTTAAAATATTTAACATTCAGAATATTTGTTTTAATGAGAGCCCTACTTTATAACACACACACACACACACACACACACACACACACACACACACACACACACACACACACACACACACACACACACACACACACACACACACACACACACACACACACACACACACACACACACACACACACACACACACACACACACACACACACACACACACACACACACACACACACACACACACACACACACACACACACACACACACACACACACACACACACACACACACACACACACACACACACACACACACACACACACACACACACACACACACACACACACACACACACACACACACACACACACACACACACACACACACACACACACACACACACACACACACACACACACACACACACACACACACACACACACACACACACACACACACACACACACACACACACACACACACACACACACACACACACACACACACACACACACACACACACACACACACACACACACACACACACACACACACACACACACACACACACACACACACACACACACACACACACACACACACACACACACACACACACACACACACACACACACACACACACACACACACACACACACACACACACACACACACACACACACACACACACACACACACACACACACACACACACACACACACACACACACACACACACACACACACACACACACACACACACACACACACACACACACACACACACACACACACACACACACACACACACACACACACACACACACACACACACACACACACACACACACACACACACACACACACACACACACACACACACACACACACACACACACACACACACACACACACACACACACACACACACACACACACACACACACACACACACACACACACACACACACACACACACACACACACACACACACACACACACACACGAGTAAGTAGACACATTTCGTAACTGTCTGACTACATATTTGCAAAATAGCCTACTGTAAGCTGTACACATAAGCAGTTTGCTAATTACAAATACACTATTTCTTTACTAGAAATGACAATGCAAATTGCGTGACTGTGAACCGGTGTTCTTGCCGCCCAGCTGTCTGCTGCAATAGATAATGCTATCAGCTGACCTTGAAGTGCCCGCGGATTAATTCCTTCCATTATGACATCATGTTTTCTAATCGTTGAGCAACGGCCGATAGTATACCAAGAATTGGTTTTTATTATAGCTGTTTGTTCTTCTTAGTAAAGCAAAAATTTTAACTTAAAAACGCTTTTAATTACTTGCTGATAGGCATTTACTAATTGTTGAATAATTAGTTTTTTTTTGTAATTACAAATAAACGACGTAAAAACAGTGAACAGGAAGTAACGAATAAGTTACGTCATATTCACGGAAGTAAAGATAAATGTCAAATTGTATACACAATTTTTAATTGTATACTTACATTTATTTTATCGGATGAGGCTGCTATACGAAATTTAACAAATATTAAGATTAGAATGTCGTAATTAAGCCATTAAAAAATATATATATAATTTGTGATTCAAATCCTGCACTGGTTTGAATTTATTTTGATTTTTGGAATTTAGCAAACTTAATAAGCTACGTGGACTAGATTCATTTATTTTTATTTTTATTTAAAAATTGGTAGAAATTTGGACACAAATTTTCGAAATATGTCATGGTAGAATTTTCTGTTTCTAAAAGCTCTCTCTCTCTCTCTCTCTCTCTCTCTCTATATATATATATATATATATATATATATATATATATATATATATATATATATTATTATTATTATTATATTATTATTATTATTATCTGCGCATAGACCCTGTTGGATCACGCAAAGCACTCCGACTCATGTCTTGTTCCTTCTAATCCTCCACACCTCCCTCATCCTGTCCCCATGGATCCTCTTCCGCTCCTCCGTCCATTTTACCCCTGCTCTCTTTGGGATTTCATTCTCTGGGACCTTCCAACCGAGCATCTTTCTCCTGTATGCGTGTCTATCTTCAACATCTGTTGAGTCTATTCCTGCGTCATGTAGGTCTATTCTGACTTGTGCGATCCACGACGTTGTTGATTTGACACCTTGTATATACTTGTTGTTCCATTATCAACAGGATTCTGTTGGCAAGTCTCGTTGTTGGGAGTCTACTGATGTGTCCATAGAACCGAAGCCTCCTTCTTCTGATATCTGCTGCCAGGTTCGATATCTTCTCTGTGGTCTTCCGGGAGTGCAACCTGTATCCCTCTTCTGTTAATCTCGGGCCAAGGAACTTCCTCAAGATTTTGCGTTCTTCCTTCAAATACCTTCCATGGTAGCTTTTGTGTGGAGTGCTAGCGTCTCGCTTGCATATAATACCTCCGGTTTTATGACTGTGTTGTAGTGTCTGATTTTTGTGTGCGTCGACATACATCTCTTATTGTAGATATCACGCGTTATACCAAGAGCCCTCTTCATTCTAAGTAGCCGAACCTTTTGCGCAGCCTTCTCGCCACCCGTGGGTTCAAGAATTTCTCCCAGATATTTGAAGTGCTTGACTCTGTTTATCTTACCATATTTTGTGTTTAGTTCTTGAATATTTAATTTTGTACAGAAGAATTTGGTTTTTTTAAACGAGATCTGTAGATCGATCCTCTCTGCACATTCCTTTAGGACTTCTATCTGTTTAATCGCTGTTGTTTCATTATCTGTGTGTATGGCCAGGTCATCTGCAAAAGCTAGGCACGCGATTTCTGTGTTGTCCTTAGGTCTTCCAAGTCGAACTGGTTTCCAGTGCCCTTCAATTTTTAATTCTTTCTCCCATTCCCTGATAACTTTGTCCAACACCAGATTGAAAAGGAGAGGCGAGAGTCCATCTCCTTGGCGAACTCCAGTTGTGATCAGGAAGGGTTTGGAGATTTCCCCTATAAATTTCACCTTAGCGATTGTGCCTGTCAGTGTTTGTTTGATCAGTCGCAGTGTTTTAGGATCAAGTCCATGTTCTTCCAGGATATTAAACAAAGATTTTCGATCAATGGAATCGTACGCTTTTTTAAAATCTACGAACGGACAGATCACTGGGACATTCCTTTTAGCTTTTACTTGCAATATTGTTTTCAGGTTGAAAATTTGTTCTGTGCACGAGCGACCCGGACGGAAGCCTGCCTGGTACTCACCAATTCTGTATTCTATCTGTTTTTGTGTTCTTTGAAGAAGACATGTTGAGAGTATTTTGTAAGTAACTTGTAGTAAAGAAATTCCTCTGTAGTTGTTCACGTCTGTTCTGTCTCCTTTCTTGTGTAGGGGATGAATAAGAGCCATCCAGCCATCCGGTAATTTTTCCGTTCGCCAGATATCCGTGATGATATATGATATATGTATGTATGTATGTATATATATATATATATATATATATATATATATATATATATATATATATATATGTATATAATATTTTATAGTTATTGTTAACGTTTGTTCCAAAATGGTTTTTATAAGATTTCTATGACTGTGTACACTAATGGAGATTAAATAAAAAACGGATTTTAATTAAATTTATCATGTACGTCTAGTACAAGCCCATCTAATGACTATTTTTTATATTAAAAATCTTACAATTATCAAAATTAGCTTTAAATCTCAGTTCGGGGTTTATCGGAAAAAACGAAAAATCTACATAATTTCTCAGATACGTTCATCAGATTTTGATAACATTTTTGTCATTCACGAAAATTCATAACTCAAGTCACTCTGCCAGATTTTAAATAAAAGAGATATATGGATCAAGAGTAAATCAAATAAACAAAAAATGAAATGCTATCTGATTTTTCATTTTGCTCTGAAATATTTTTTTACTTCAAATTTGTAACGGAAATTGTAACAAATGTTTCGGTTTTTCCATGCTAAATAAATGAAAAAGAGCAGTGAAAAAGTTTGTGCAACTGTTTATATATTATTTGTTTATTTATTTTGTAATTTTATGTTTAATCTATAAACATGCAATGTGTAATAGCTGTAAAGAGCTGTTACCGTCTCTTTTTTAATTTTAATGGTTTGTGAGTCAATTTTGATAATAATTTCTAAACGTTGTCTATCTCAAAATAATAGTAATAATAATAATAAAAATAATAATAATAATAATAATAATAATAATAATAATAATAATAATAATAATAATAATAATAATAATAATAATAATAATAATAATAATAATGATAATGATAATGATAATGATAATGATAATGATAATGATAATGATAATGATAAATAATGATAATGATAATGATAATGATAATGATAATGATAACGATGATAACGATAACGATAACGATAACGATAACGATAACGATAACGATAACGATAACGATAACGATAACGATAACGATAACGATAACGATAACGATAACGATAACGATAACGATAACGATAACGATAACGATAACGATAACGATAACGATAACGATAACGATAACGATAACGATAACGATAACGATAACGATAACGATAACGATAACGATAACGATAACGATAACGATAACGATAACGATAACGATAACGATAACGATAACGATAACGATAACGATAACGATAACGATAACGATAACGATAACGATAACAATAACAATAACAATAACAATAACAATAACAATAACAATAATAATAATAATAAAATAGTTTATTTTGTGACTTTTGTAGATTTTAAAAAGGCCTTTGACTCGGTTGATAGAGAAACCATAGATAAAACAATACGTGAATTTGGAGTTAAAAATAAATTGGCAAACTTAATAAGTGAAACACTTTCTAACACGATTTCAAAAGTAAAATTTATGGGTGACATATCAAAACCTATTAAGATAAATACAGGTGTACGGCAAGGTGATGGTTTATCACCTCTTCTGTTCAACTGTGTTCTAGAAATAATTGTCAGAATTTGGAATGTGAAGCTAAAAGAACATAACATTTCGCCAGTAACTTTGGAGAAGAAAAATAAAGGCATTGAAGTAAGTTCCCTGGCATTTGCAGACGATTTTGGTATATTGTCGGACACCCTAAGAAATGCAACAATACAATCAATCTCTTAAATGAAATAGCTAATAAAACAGGTTTGAGAATCTCCGTAGAAAAAACTAAATTTATTACAAACATTAAAAACGCTCCAAATTGTTTGGTTACTGATATTGGTGCAGGGGAAGAAGTAAGGAAATTCAAATATTTGGGAGAAATTATCCAAGACAATGGCTTGGAGAAATCTGCTGTTGAAGAAATGGTACGCAAAATGGAATGTGGTATCACTAAAAATTATTATAACAAAAAGTGCTTATCTAAAAATATTAAAAGAAGGCACTACACTACAGTAGTGAAACCGGAATGCCTGTACGCAAGTGAATGCTTGGTTCTAAATTATAGTTTAGATAAACTGAAAATACTAGAAAGGAGGATCATGAGAAAAATTTTAGGCCCAGTGAAAACTAAAGAAACATGGAAACTAAGATCTAATGATGAAATATACAGGAACATAGAGGACATGACAGAGACGATAAGGAAGAGAAGACTGCAATTTTTTGGACATATGTACAGGATGTATGTACATTCAAGACTAGCGAAAAGGATACTCAAGTACTTATGGGATAAAAAATCAAATCAATAACTAGTTGGATTCAAGAAGTAAGGAAAGATTTAGAAAGAAATAATATAAAAGAAGAAGAAACGCTGAACAGAGAGATTTTTAGAAAGAGAATATTGAGTATGGAGGGATTCCAAGGAATATTGCAGAAGAAACCTGGTGCAAAGTGGTCCGAAGACAGAAAGAGGCTGCATAGTGAAAGGATGAGGGAATATTGGAGGAAATGGAAGAGAAAACAGCTGGGTGTGAAGAATTGAAATTGTCACGTGGTCCCTAGCTGGCCTCATCGAAAGAAGAAGAAAAAAGTTAACGATAAACCTTTAAAAATAGACGTAATGTAGTAAAACATTATTACTTAATTTTTTTTAAAGTAATTTATAATACCATTTTCAATTTTTAAAGTAACAGGTGTTAACAATAAAACTTTCTGAATATAACAAAATTATTATCCTCCACTATACATTTATAAATAGCATTTAGACACAATGTGGTACAACATTACGTTTCAACTGGCGTAGCACAAAGCTATAGCAATGTTTCCTCGTTGGTTAAAAAAACTGCTTATGTACTTACGAAAATTACATAAAAAGTAATTACTCTAATACAAACAATACTGTATTCTTCTACACATTGTTTGTTGTTAACATTTTATCCAAAATCAATAACACAATGCTTGTTTATTTATGTTGTATTTGAATCCAATGACACCCGCCATCAGCTGTTTGTCTGTACCAATACACAAACGCATCAAACCCGTAAACAGCTGACTGAAAGACGCCGACCAAACTGCCTCGACAAAGATCAGCTGTTTCAATCCCAGCCAGGGTCCAACAATATTTATAGTTCTTAAGATTTTATTGCCTAACGTTCGACGAAAATAGACAGTTGCAACATTTTAATGATTGATTTCTGTTTGAAACACTGGAAAATAGGTCGAAAGCCAATGTTTGGAAATCTGGTAATTAAGTTTGTTTTAAATCGGTCCAGTGGTTTGAAACGTGCGCTGTTAATTCACAGTCAATCGTTAATATTTACTTTCCTTAATGCTTTGTGACTGTATGGAGCGTAGAGACAAAATGGTAAATATATTTTTTTAATTCTCATTATTGGAAGAGTGATGATTGTGGAATGATCTTGACATTTTAGTAGATTAATCCATTTTTAATTCCAAAAAAGGTAGTTTTTACTTGATAACTGTTCTTCTAAACTAGACACTAATTAGTTAATTTTACAATAATTTGGTAAGTAGTCTGGTTTGCCATATGTTGGAAAAATTCTTTTTTTTAATATAACGCTTTTTTCAACTACTCTCTAGTAAGCTATACTAATGAAGCAAAACACCTTAGGCCGGATCGCCACCAAATGCGGAGCTGAGCTGTGGTAGTGTAAGTGCGGCCACTGAATACCATGCGACGTCTCTTGACCCGCTCAGTTCCATTACTCTTTCAGTGCCGTACTTACGTTAAAAACAATAGCTTAGGTTTTGAATGCGTAGTCAGCTCCGCTTTTGGTTTCCACTCGGCCTTGTAATTAATGGTGGCAGCTGATATGCTGATCTAATGGGAATATATAACATCACATTGCAAAACCATAACTTTCTCTCACACAGTTTTGAAAATCTGAGTTCACCATCATAATCCGCATAAATTATAACTTTTTATTTTAAAATTAAATTTTAAATACAAAACTGAATACCATTCGTTATCATATTTTCAAAAGAACTAAAAAAATTAAAAGAGTTTTTATTGGTTATTACGATGGTGAAATCAAATTTTCAAAACATTGTAGGCCTACGATGATTTTGTATGTTAAAGTTTTGGAAAATCGGCCATTTTTAAAAGGTTGAATGAATTTTGTTGGGTAACAAATTTTTTGTCAAGTTTGAGTCAAATGCGAACGTAGCGTACATACTTGGATGTCAGAGTAATGAGGGATCCGCTGTAACGGAAAAGTTGAAACCACGACAGTAACCCACGACTTTGACATGTCAGTTCAGGGAATTAGCATATATACCGGTGCCTTAGCCACATCAACCCCTAAAATACAGGTCACAATCAACGCCTATCTTAAGATCTAGGTCTCATCATGATAACAGTTCAAAGAGCTCACTTCTGACGGAAATTCGCAAATAAACAGAACTTTAATGGCATCTCTTAAAACATGAACACATTCATGGAATTATTATTTTTTAACGAACAGTCATTTCACGAGCGTTTCACATATCCCGTGATTACGACTTCCCTAAAAGGAAAATTCCGTCAAACTTCGTAGCTTGTAATTGCCTTCCAAGAACGGGTTGCTATCGCCTAGCTTAGGCGTATCCTTGAGAAGGTTTGTACGCATCAATTAACAAACTAATTAACAACTCATTTGCATTATTTATGATTACACGAGTGTAAGTAGTTCTGTGTATACGGACGTAAAAACATTAAACTATTCCAATAATCCGTACTCTAATATTTTTACTTCCTTTATTTTTTTAAGTTCGTATTTTTCTGAATGCCTCTTAACGTTTAGTATGATCTTTCCGCTCATCTCAACTTTGTGCCGCTTGTCTTATGAAGTCTCATGACTTTCCCAAATGTTTCCAAATTATTCGATGCAATTTCTGAACGTTGTCTTTCAACTGGTCTTCTAACGTCTGGCCCCTCGTTCACATACCCAGTACTTCACGTACTCTATCTTGAGACATCCTGTGCACATGACTAAACGATCCCAGTTGACGCTCCTTGATCCTTTTCTGATCCGATGTAACCCGTGTTTTGTCTTAATAACATTACCACCTTCTGTATCCTTTAATCTGTCGTCCTCAAGAATCTAATTTATGATGTGATAATCCGTTTCTTTTATGCACAACTCTTCACAATTGCAGGATCGGTAGGTATATGATTCTAAGAGAACTAACTTTGAATTCCTAATGAGTTATTTCTTCCTGATTAAATAATTCATTTCAAAGAACACTATTGTCCTCCTTCACTGTATTGGTTATCTCCGTGTTTAAGGGGGGAAGAAAACACAATATTTCTAATTATTTACCATTAAGGGGTATATCTTTAAACAAGTTTTTTAACGCACAATATTACACAGAGAGATGTTTGTTGTAGCAATTTTAACTGTTATGACGGACAGAAAACTGTGCACTTAACTGAATTATTATTCTCGTCTGATTTATTCGGTTGAACGCAAGTAACTTAGGTTTACTTAGACAACAAAGCGACTCTTTCTTAGTAACCTGAAGAAATGCATTTTAAATATAAATATGCAGGCCTGTTCACTATAGGTATCTGAAGCGCTAACGGTAAACCAAATACGATTCTTTTTACCCTCTGGGTTTTATATTTTTTAGCAAAGGTTCCTCATTAGATGAGAATATTTCATTTCCAATTCCAATACGGAATTCCTTGAGATCACTTATTTTGAGGAACAAGCCCAATGGCCAAATTAATTTACGGTGCTAAAACAACCGTTAGCAATAATAGTTTTTTAATCAGCCCTTAAGGGAGGTTAGGTACTCTTGGGTAAAAAGTTGCTTTACGATTTTCGTTTTGTACAAAACTTTTAAACAAATGTCACAAAAAATATTACAGTTAAAAAAAATATTTCTAATAAGAGGCACATGAATTTGCATGCGTGGAAATTATTTGTCTGCAGGTTTTTTACCCAGTCTGTTTCTTAGAAACTCTGACAATTCTTACGTGTACTTACTAATTCCCTGAAACATTTATTTAATTAAGTTTCGGTAGTCGTTTTCCTTGTTATGGAAACACAGACTTCCGCTTGCAGGCGAACATTATATTTTTGTATTTTTATAAAAGAGCGCAAAACAAGAAAAATGTCTGATTGAAGAAAGACACGTCATAACATTGCACGTGCAAGACTGACGAAGCATGAGAATGATAACGAGTTCCGCGAATTGATAAGGATGGAGTAAACAAATCCAATGACCTTGAACAATGCGAGACTTGTAGATCCGCAGCAGACTGCGCGTTACTCGGCTGTAACCTTATAAGTTAAAACGGTGATAACATTGAAACTCAGTTACGGCATGAACTTTCTCTTATACAAGCTTATATAACTCAAAAATGTAAAGCTTTATGGTAATTCATAAACCGCGAGGAAAATCGAAGGCAGTCCCATACAGGTGTGTTATGCGATGGTTGAAACATACTTTTGTACTTCGGATGAAATTAATGTATAAGTGAATATCGTAGGAAATAATAGATATATAAAAAAAATTGTGAAACGTAATTCAAATCAGTCTGCAAGTTCTGCCCGACCAGAAATGTCATCAGGGATTTATACTATTGTTTTTCCAAAGTTTCCATTTTAATGTTATGGAGAAGATTTTTTTAAACACATGATTACGTAATCATATGTTCAGGCACTGGTGCTGGGGTGTTCGGCCTGAGACCGGCGTTAAAGAAAGTTATTACTCTAGGACAGCATACAACAGTATTCCAGGCTGAAGCGATTGCCATTAATGACGGTGTTCGGGAGAACTTCAAACTGGCCTTGAAGAAGGCTTGTATTCATATTCATACCGATAGTAAGGCAACAATAAAAGCAACTGCGGATCCTACAATTCAGTCCAAACTGGTCTGGGACTGTCAGGAGAACCTCAACGCTCTGTTCCTGGATAACCGGGTAACTCTCTACTGGGTTCGGGAGCATATGGGAGTTGAGGGTAATGAGGAGGCAGACCGACTGGCTTGACTGGAATCTGCATTTGAGTTCATCGGATCTGAACCGGCTTTAGGGATCTCTCTGTCGTTGGCCAGGTCTGCTATTAATAGGTGGATTAATAAGCAACACCAGGCAAGATGGGATAACCTTCTTGGAAATTCCCATAGTAAGCGCCTCTTAGGTTCCATATGGAGTATTTAAAGGGCAGCAGATGTCTTGGGCAGAGCACAACCCAGGAAAATCATGGGGCTTATTACTGGACACTGAGGTAAGAGGGTCTACATGAACAGGATAGGTATGTACCATGGAGAAACCGTGTGTAAGTTGTGTAGGAAAAAGGAGACTGCAGGACACATAATCCTTGATTGTGCAGCTCTTGCTGGTAGGAGGCTAGGAGTCTTTGGTCTCCAGGACCTTAAGGGTCTTCAGCATAATGAGCTAGTCAGTGGATTGTTGGAACTGACTAAGGGCATCAATCTGCTAGTATTCAAGAGGTTTAGTTGCAAAATAGGTCTGTTGACCGCAGTGACTGGGTTTGTATCATCCCTTCCTCTAGTTTGAATCTAATCATATGTTCATTAACCGATAGTTCTTTAAATTTACTTCAGAATGCAGCACGTACAGCTGTTTTATTACTAATGTTTACATTTACGTTTACGCATACATTTTGTAAAAGAAACTCTCGTTTTAACTTATTAAGGAAGGTTTATTGTTATTACTGTACCTGAAATGTGTAAATTTCTAACAGAAATCCTTTTAAAGAATACATTTAAAATAGTAAATTCAAACTGTTTTATACAGAATTCACAGTAACTGTTTATTTTTTTTTGTGTGAAGAGCACACAACCTTTAGAAATAATATGTAAGATGACTCTAAACCATGAAAGTGAAAAACAGCAAACAATGTCCGAAATAGCGTATTACCGTATGCATATGTTCGAAGTTAAAATGAACACTGATCGCTACCACTACATCATTTGTTGAGGTGTAGTTAAAATGTATTTGTGTGTGTGTTTGTGTGTGTGTGTGTGTGTGTGTGTGTGTGTGTGTGTGTGTGTGTGTGTGTGTGTGTGTGTGTGTGTGTGTGTGTGTGTGTGTGTGTGTGTGTGTGTGTGTGTGTGTGTGTGTGTGTAACAAAGTAATTGTAAATATTCTTTTAGAAACATTAAAAATAATCGCATCACTCAACTCTCTCGCTGGCGTAACAAAAAAAATTGCAAAAGTATTTTTCTTTTTCGCATCGTTTTGAGATTCTGATTTCAACACCGTAATCAGCGTTAAAAGCTATATATATTAACACTTCAAACTTCCAAATTACATTTAAAATACGAAAATGAACACTGGGTCACTGCAAAGAATTTCTCAATTTCAACGGATTTTGAAAACTGAAAACGCTAATATCAACGTTGATTGATTACGACGGTAAAATACGATTTTTAAAAACATTTCACACAAAAATGTTGCAATTTTTTAAAATATTGCTTGTTAACAAACGAACGCGAGCGTTCCTACTAAAACACACACACAAATGATATAAATGTTTGGATCGATGTTCATTTTGAAGTGTCAGACTTGGGTTTTACCATGATGGCTGCTTCAATAGCTCATTTTCCCAAGGAGCATTCGGTAATTATCTAATCAATTCCAAATAGACAAAACCTCTAACATTGTTGAGCAACGTAAGTAGATTGAGATTGCGCAAACCCTCACAGACGTAATTGATAAACTATGCATTTACTATAAGTGATGCTTTTGTAGCGTCATGTAAACCATACAGAACATGTAATCTATTAAATACATAAGTTCGTTAAAAACATTAAAAAATAAAGTTTTACGTTTGTTTGGTTCGTTTAACCACATAAATCCTACACCATGCCATACACTGCCGACTTCTCAAACGGACTCATGTACTGTCGTAACCGTAGTACAAAAATCGTAAAATGACGTCACCTATCAGCTGTGTGCAGTTATTTAAAACTTAATAAATTCTGCTCGCTATCAGCAATCCATCTCGCTCAGAAGGTTGTTTCGTCCGACACCGCTTGCAATAAGAACTTAATTAGGCGTTCTAAATAAGGAAGTGCAAACAAAGAAATGCAGCTGGGTGACTGCTTATAAGGAAATTGGCGTTGACTCACGCAGGCCACCTGTGAGTGTGTTACTACACAGCAGTAACGTAGAGTAAGCTGTGAATTCGCGAGGTCAAATTGTGCAGTACGGAAGCGCTTCGACTTGTGAAATACTTGCGGTGTGTAGCCTACACAAGCTTTACTACCAGTAACGTGCTATTACTGTAGCAATTCTATCAAATTGTAGTCGTTGTATCGTTTTATCAAATATTTTCTCCATCACCATAATTCTTCATATTTTATTTTAAGGAGAAACTAAGAGCAGCACAATATACTACAATACCATCAAAGAGACATATCAAATTTAGCTTTAGATATAAATATACCTCATCTATCTATCTAATATGTAGATATAAGCCAAATACCACCCATCCTCTCATCATGAACATTCACCAAAACCACCGAATGGATTACAATGAAACTTGACACAGTTTCCTTTAATATCGTAGACGTTCGCTTAGTGATGGTTTTGAAAAATTCCTTCCCGAAAGTGTTTAAATGGGGTAAAAACTAACTTTATATTTTATCTCTGTATCTCCAGAACCAAAAGTTGTAGAGAGATGAAATTTTGTACACAGGTATCTCTTAAAATTTGGAGGTGTACAACGAAATGGGTTGTCTAAAATTCCACCCGTAAAGGGTTAAACACTAACTTTGTATTTTATCTATGAGTCTTCACATCCAAAAGATATAGAGACTTAAAATTTGGTGTTATAGGTTATCTTATGTTTTGGAGGTGGGGAAAGAAAAGGTTTCCCAAAATACCACCCCTAAAGCGTTAAAACTGGGGTAAAAACTAACTTTAAATATTATTTATGTATCTGTAGAGCTAAAAAAGACTTCCAACCCTTATTGTAATTTCTTGTCTTTTCCTCTTTACTTAGTCTTAAAAAGCACCATTTTAGGCTAACTCATTGTCAAATCGAAGTTATCAATTGTTTAACTGAACCCGCTACGTGGTAAAAAAGGCCCATTCCAAAAATTTATTATTTTTATTCATACCCTAACCACCAATTATCCAACTTCCCAGTTATACAGAAAGCTGAACTTTGGTACACTTACTCCTTATAAGCTAAATAGGAAAACTGAGCTAGTATTTTGGTTTTGACCGGCAACCCTAAAAGGAGCGATAAATTAGTTTAACTCGTTTTAAAATTTTTCATTAATAGCTAATAATATGTAAAATAACATGTCCTGACTGTCTCATATACATCATCGCCTGGCCAAAACAGCTGTATAATGAAATTTGGTCAGTACTTTCATTTTGTAATATAGAAACATACTCTGAAGAATTTTCCAAAATTCAGTCCTTATGACCGGGTGGCCACCAAACGCGGAGTGGAATTATGCCGGACGGAGAGGGCTACTCGTTTAAAATCTAAACTATTGGTTTGTAATGTAAAAACTGAAAAAGTAACGGAGCTGAACGGCGTCGCTCCGCGTAGCTTCCACTCTGTCTAGGTTCCCCCCACTACACTGACCACGCCTCCAAACTTATTATTTTTCGTTACCTAAGTTACAGTTGCCTAGGTTATGATTTTTAAACATAGTAGTATTATAAAATCCAGAATCCGTTATAGTAGGTCTAAATATTTAGATTTAAATGATACAAACGCGTCCTTTAAACTGACTGAACTCCGCTACCGGATGCCGTTCATCTTCATTCCGGCTTCATTCTGCTCGGCTTTGCTTAGAGCAGCTCGACCTAAGGGTTTATAAATGAACGAATAAACCATGAAACGGTTGTCTGAACATGTCTTATATTAATTATATACTGTAACGGGATGAATATATTTACTACAGACTTAATTAATCATTTCCTTTTCACCGAGACTAGGTATAATTTGCAGGCAAATATTTAATTTTTAAAAAATAATTAGATAATTATTTCAAGTTTTAGTCGACCTTCTTCTATTTACCCATGATGAAAAATTCAGATCTCTGCATAGTCATAGATTTGGCTGTATGTCGAGCGCGCGCACACACCCACCCCCAACCAACCAACCAACCACCCACCCACCCACACACACACACACACACACACACACACACACACACACACACACACACACACACACACACAGAGAGAGAGAGAGAGAGACAGGTAGACAGACAGACAGACAGAGACAGAGAGATAGACAAACAAGTTTCCTTTAATTAATATAGATTATTTTATATCTTCTCCTTCCCTTGTACTCTCTTACCTTACTCTTTGAACACTCTTTAGGTAAATAAAATGATTCACTTTTTTATATTTTATGTGTCATAGTAAAAAACTACATTAATTTTAAAAAATCGTTAAATTATAATAAACTTGTTAATGAATGATTACCAAGAACATTTTATTGCCAGAAAACCATAAATCAAGTTCTTAGAAAAAGCAAACCTTCTTGTTTCTGCGCATTTCTTGTAGATTTATTTTCTTATTCTGTCTGAGTTAATTGACAATCTATTGATAAAACGATTAAAAATAAACAGTCCAGTTGTCGGGCAAAGAAATGTTAACGAAGGTACGGTAATGCTTCATTGGCACGGTGATCAATGGTTGCAAATATGTTTTAACTATCTTAACCTATATAGGTGGCCTTGAAAACTCAATGTGTTGGCGCAATAGTGAATAGTATCTAGACTGTGGAAGCTGAAATGTCAGAATGAATTTAAATTTTAAACGAAAAATAAAGATTCAAAACTTGAAAATTTAGTAATTTAAGTTACTTTATAGACACACGTAACTGTAATTCAGGAAAATAAATAACCAAATTAAAAAAACTGATATTAATATGTTTCATAATTTCATTAAAGAGTAATGGTTGGGCATATCTATCAAGCTAACAGCTGTTTTTGGATGTATTGCAAATGTAGTTAGTATTTTTTTAACGGTATAATAATAAGAAGGGTTGCCAGACAAAACTCTTTACATCACAGAAGATGACCGTGAACAGAACCTAATAAAAACTTATCCAACGAATGTTTCGTGTAAAAATAATGAAGAAAATGAAAAATTAGTTTATTTTTGTTAGCAGTTGCTCTCTATAAAGTATTTGCATCTGTTTTTAAAAACACTATTTTTGGAATTGAATCGATCAGTCAATAAACAAGGTAAAAAAGTGTAATGTTAACTCTACTCGATAAAAATCAGGGTGTTACTCCTTTACCATCCCCATTTAAATCTTTTCACAAAAAGCTTGTATATCTCACTCGATAGTTTAAAACGGTGCACATCAGTATTCATATTTACTAAACGTATTCTTTTGACGAAAAAAATTATGTTTATAAATTGTATTTTGAGCAGTCCTTAAACCAAAAAATTTTCAGCAGTTTTCAAAAAGTATTAATCAAATATCCAATATTTGTATTTACCTTCTAAAACGTGATTTAGGGAATGAAGGCGCTGGATACTTAGTATAACCCAAACTTACATGCGTCATAAACATTCCAAACAGTAAAGTTAATTTGTAGGCCTGTTACGTAAGTAAGGGTTTCCAATGGAGACATTGTTTGTCGTAGCAGGCATTACGATAAGAACCTGGCCCGGAACCATGAAATGTGAACGAACGTGACCTTTGGAACACGTTTTATGTCGTTAAAGATGTTTTATATATGCGCTAGCTATTTGCTTTGAACTGCGTATAGAAACTCATTTAATCGTTGACCCTAAGAAATAAATTACTAAATCCATATTGTTGTGTGCGGAAATTCGATCTTGGATGTTTTGTGATTTTCGATGACGTCAGCGAGAAATACGCAGAGTATTTTCACTTGGTATTTAAGTTCGCGTAGATGAGAAAGATATGTCACTCAACCCGAATCGCCTACGAATAAAATTTGGAAAATATTCTTACGATCGAAACATTAAAGAACATAATAAACGAAAACTATGTAAAACCGATTTAAACAGTATTATAGAAGATTATAAACGAATTGATATTCAATAAACGGTAAAAAATATAAAGCAAACTGTCTTATATCGAACTATTCTTCACAGAAATTCGGTTCGTAAACTATAATAAAAAAAACCCTTAAAATCACAATCAAATTTATATATACTGCAATATAAAGATTCGTAACTGAAGTTGGTGTTTTAAAATTTTAATCACGACACGTTTGAAATGACAAAAGTTACGGATCGAGAGTAAATCGAAGAAACTAAATAGCCCATACGGCGCAAATCTTTATAAAAATGAAGAAATTTTGTAAACTGAGTTCTCGAAATTTGAGACTTTTAAGATCTTTTGCCAACAGGTCCTGCACCGAATTTCGTGGCGAGATCCTGTATATTTGTTTCAGTACTTCAGCTCTACTTTTGAGTAACATGTGATTACAATTGTTATATAGAATTTTTTAGAGGTTTTGACAAAAAGGGGCTTGCAAAAGTAAGATAACTACATTGAACCACAAAATGTCATCAAAATCTATGAATTTTTTAATCTCCAGCAATGTACATCCACAAACAAATGCACACACACACACACACACGCACGCGCGCACACACACACATCCAAGTAAGACCAACTATTTTATAATTATGGGACTTGAAAAGACCCCGCAGGGGTTGCAGACTAGCTGCACCTATTGAGAGGATTTAGACGTCCCTCGCAGTACCCGAGTCTAACACAGACTTACACTTGCAACACTTTACTCTCACACTTACATTTAGGGAGGCGACAATAGCCTCAATGTGCTTTTCGCCTAAAAATAAATAAATACAAAACTTAAAAAGGATTCATTTTGAACAAAAGTTTTAAGTTAGGAGTTGCATTAAATTTCAGCGAGAATGCTGAAACACTAGACTAAGATGATTTTGAGACATTTCATGTATTTCACTATGCCGGTACTTCTTACAGTTAATATATTGTCAATAATATACTATCAAAAATCCCTCCAAATTTCACAACTTAAAAAATCGTTTAATTAAATATTAACTTGAATTTCTCGTTTCTTCCTGGATTGTCGTGACTTTCCGTGTAACATATTCACTAAGTAGAAGAACCTTTATACGACCTTAGTTGACCACGTCCGGACGCGGTGCAAATCATTTGTCGGCATCTGATTCACAAAGCCTAGTCTCCACATGCTTGCGGTACGCCATATCCGTTCCTGACTACACTCCCAAAACACTTCCAAGAATTTAATCTCCATGTGATAGTGTTACTTCCCCATTTGTCATTAGGATTACGTAATTATAATAAAAAACGTTTAAAAATTGTAGCACTGTCGGATTAATGCAATTTAGTTGGTGGGGGCGGTTGGTTGATAATTCCTGAAATAATACCTTCACAAACTAGCGCTTTTATCTGTTTTGAGACTTAAAACGCATTTAAAATAAGGGTAAAAATTTACTACATTTTAGACAAAAAAAATCACTTAATTTTTTTGTATTTCTAATTCTTAAAACTTTTGCAAAACTAGCTCCATTTATATAACTTCTCCTCTTTTCAAGTTATGCATCTATAATTTTTTTATATTTAGCTGCAGTTACTCCAGTTGCTTTTTCTTTACTGTTAACGCTGATCCATCGTCCTCATTAGCCTGAGCAAGTGCATTTAAGCGCCACAACACTTTCTCAACCAAGTTTTGATCAATTTTACAGTCGAGAAAGATCTTTCTTCTGTTTCAGTTAACGTAGCAAGAGAATGAATAATCAATATAAAATATCTAACTGATTAACCCCGTTCTCACCCTCAGTAGAAACATTTCAAAGTGCACAAACGTACATACGTACATACAAAATTAAGATCGGAATAATGTGACGATTTTCGGAACCCTCAGAGACCTTTCTCTCTTCTCTAAGCTGCGATACTTCCACTTCCACTTTAAGGGAGTCAAATAGTATCTTTTACATTTTTATTGTACTTTTTTGTCTCGGGAGGGGCGGTCGCCCCTTCACCCCTTTAATCCGTCTTTGGATCGTAGTTGTACAGAAACAGCAGGTTAAAAGCCCAATGGTGTTTACATAGACATACGTACACACTATTGTACGTACGTAATATTGTGATCTTAAAAAAAACTATATACAATATTTGTAAGTAGGCCTATGTAACTTGTAGACATCTTATATTTGTTTTCATTACAAATAATTTTTTTTTTTTTTTTTTTTTTTTTTTTTTTTTTTGGTGTTTAACGTCCGACTATTATGCACACTTAGGCTAATGCAGACGATGGGATGATTTATAGCGTATGAAAATGCCAAGCCCTCGCCGGGAATCGAATCCGGGTCCTCGGGGTGAAAGCCTAGTACACTATCCACTAGACCACCGAGGCGGCTCTACAAATAAAAAATTACTAATGTTTGTTGATCTTTTATTCGTTTATTATTTGAGGTGTTTAATTCGTTCAATAAAAATAACTAAAGACAGTATCGTTGTATCATGTTTTCCATATAATGTTTTGAAAGATCTTTTCTAATTATTTCAGCGTCACAGATGCCAAAAGCAGGTTTATTAGCAAAGTTTCATTAGCTGCCATCATCTGGAAGATCCAGACTTGGGGCAATTAAATGTGAGCCATAAATGAATTGTCGTAACATAATTGTTTGTTAACGAATTTTCATTAACGTTCGAGCGGCCATCATTATAAAACCGAGACCCATTGCCTAGAGATGAGCGCAGATCTTAACCACTAAGTCACTTTTTACGGGTCTCGCGCGCACGCGTGTGTGTACGTGTTAGTATTTCGACGTTTGCAGTTTTGATCGTAGATTTCATTAGACTTGGTACAAATATTTTGAATTTTGAAAATTTCATTTTACTATCGTATTTAACTTTAAAATGTTAAAAACCAATCTACCGGTGGTCAGGGTTTCTTTTTGTATTACCAAAGTAATTTCAAAATTTTAAATGCTAATATTGAGATTTTAATGTTGTTTATGGCGGTGACATCGTATTTTCAAAAAAAGTGTAAGAAAAGAATAACGTTAAAAATTCACTAGCAACACGTCAGCGAGACAGCTGCGTGCCACGATTACATTACATTTCACTGTGCGCTTTCTACCCCTCTTAAATATTATACAGGGCTGTGGGCGAATCATCACATAATGGTACTAGTGTTCACTATAGGCTCTAAAGAGTAGAATTGTGATTGTTGTTACAGACACGCAACGAGGTAACACGCCATTGTCGTCCTTGTTTTCAATAATAATACGTTTTAAATACTTAAGTAATTGCTACTAATTATTAGTTTAGAAGGGCTTAATCCACAAAATATAAATAATCAAGTAGCAGTTAATATTTAAAGTGTAATTGTGTCCATTAAGTTTGTGTACTGAGACTTGTGCACGAGTAGTTAATGCTGAACTGTTATTGCATTTTGTATTGTTTAACTTCAACTTTAAAATGAGAAAAGTTACTGTATGGTGCAAAAATATTGTACATTTTCATATGAATGTAGTCTACATAAAATAGATGTTTGTCTGTTCGTATAACTTTTTATCTGTCGATTTCTCTATACAACGCTGGAGGAAAAAACGAATTAATCAATTTAGGCAGAACCATGTTAGCTAAATATGTCGAACTGATTATGCCAATTTTAATTTTCTAATAGTTCAGTCTTACGTTCGAATAGACTGAATTGAGAGAAAACTCGACAAAAATGGATGTAACTGATTGCGAAAAATCAAATTTGCCAGCATATTTTTCATGATAAAAGTGTTTCAAAATATCTGGAACACTTTAAAACGAAGATCAAGGTCATTTATTTCAAAAGCACCATACTTCCTTTACACTTCTTCTTTTTCTTAAGGCATTAAAAACTTTGGTAAAACAAGTTTTGAACGTTATGTTAAATAACTAAAAGATCGTTATGAACTCGCGCGAGTATCCGAGTACGATCTGTGTCGGTAACTTAACTCTTACTTGTAATCGATGAGACCGATTTTAATAAAATCTTATAAAAAGAGTTCCAAACTTAGGAAAATACATCGATCATTTTTACGACAAAAAATATTTAGAAACAATTGAGTTGTTAAATCTTAATGTAAAAAAATATTTTTTATTTTTATTTACCTAAACCAAATTTGGCTCAACACAAAGAACAGTCTTTTTCAGGATTTTTCGAAATTTTTCAATAGATTTGTATTTATAAACGAAGATCAAAATACAAAAAAATTGTGTGTTTTGAAAATTTCACCAACATCTTTGGAAGGTTTTTTGAAGCGAAGCTTAATGTTTTAATGTTAGCTTTAGTGAAAGGAATGAATAGAAAAAAAGTCTATAGAAAGGAAGAACATAGCGGAAATATAGAACGAACGAGCAAACGAATTTCGTCTCTCTTTTTCTGTGTTTCGTTTTCTTCTTCCTTGTCGATAACAGTACACGCGTGTTAAATGAAAACGTTGTGTTGCTCTCGTTTCGGTATTTTTTTCTTAGTTGAAGAACACGTGTCTTTGTAACCGTTCAAAATTACATACTCGTACATTCAAAATTAATATAAAAGTTGATAATAATTGTTGTTAATTATTACAGCCTACTAGCTGTTCACTGAATCAGCTGATCGTTACGAATTAATGTAAAACAACTTAGCCTATATTTTACTATAACTACAGTAAATAATATTTCAGCTAGGTTCACGTATTTATTTATTTAAACAAAACAAAATATTTGTAAACATATCTTCAAACTAATTATATATTCAGCAAAGATATCATTAACAAAAGCTTCGCTTCTGTCGGTAACTCACTGAGTTTCACACAAGTACTTCTTTATTTTTACTTATCTAAAGTTAGTTTGGATAAAAAACAATCTTTTCAGGATTGTTCGATACTTTTGTATTTATCGACTTCAAGAAAAAAGTGTTTTTAAAATTTCATCAACAACTTTAGAAGGTTTTTTTTACACCGCTCGACCTTTGCAGTGGGGGTGAAAGTATGGACAAATTTATTCTAAAGTAATTTTTATGTTTTTTCATCAAATACGTTTTCAAAAAGAGCAATTCAATTATACGCTACAAGCGGCACAGTTCTCATCGCGTCAATACAGACGGCCGGGACCCACCAGGAAATATGAAACTGGTATTTTAACAAAGGCGCCTACAGCAAAAATATCTCGTTGTAAAAGGGACCATCATGTGTTCAACAATTTTGTTATTCGCGTACTTTCAGTAATAATGGTTTATAGCATGTATTGATTATAATTAAACACAGAAAGAAACATTCTTAATGGCGGCAGTAATTAGAAACGGATATAAAAATATTTATTTCAAGTATCTTTTTTGTTTTCTTTATGAAGCATAAATAATTTAAAATAAAGTACGTCATTATTTCAGTAAAAAATATGTCGCAATAAACATTTTTCAAATCACTGCCTGACGCAATAAGCTTTTATGAACAATAATCTAAAATAAGGTTTAACTTTTAATATTCTCCCGAAGTCCGCCGTTGTAACATTTTATCAAGAAAGCATTTCATCTTGTCCAATTTAAATATCCCAACTCCCATAAGAGCACTTAACCGTCTCTATTTCACTTAAGTTTAGTGCAACATAAAAATATGTTTATCTTGATATATCTGAATTGGTTTTGCACAATTAAAGCGACTTTATAACTTATAACTTGCAAGTTATACAAGTTGTATTTCGTAAGGTTTATCTTAACATCTTACATAATTTAGAGAGTTGTAAACACCGGAAAGAGGGAAGAGTCTTAACCGGAAACGACTTAACCTAATTCCACTGTGACGACTTATTGCCGGAATTCCATTTGTCGGATTCACATTTTTATGTTCCGATTTAATCTGGCGTAACTTATTCGGTCAGAGATAAGCATCAAGATGTTTATGGAGCTTGCATTTTGTATGGTTAAGAGTTTTTAACAATCGTGTCTAGGGACTTTGTAACTTCAGTTGAGTGGGATTAAGTTTATTGAGCGAAGTATTTCAATTTGAAAGTGCCGTTGCTTTATTGGCAATGAAAATGTGTTTACAATTAAATGTAAGATCAGACAGATAACATTAACCTTATTATGAAGACGTTCAGTTTACGATGCAACTTGTGAAGTTTGTGATGGATTTGGTATCTACTGCCGTCAATATTATACAGTAAAATCTCTCTATAGTAGCATTGAAGGCAATGTTAGTTTTCGCCGCTATAAAGAGATTACCGCTATAGAGAGGGTTCAACCAAAACGTAAAATTTGTTTTTATTTGTAAAACGTGTTATACACTATTTTTAATTTGAAGGTTTGAGTGCAAAGTTTATTGAAATAAAACTATATGATACAGTCAGTTAAAAAACAATATTTATTAAGTAATACCGCATGAATAAAATACTGTAATTGTGAGAAAAAGGCAATATTTTGCCGAAACTACTGCAGAATTGCTTCATAAATTCCTTCAAATTCCGGCTTTTGAATATTTCCTTCATTATATACCTTGTTTACTTTATTTTTATGTTTCAATATCGAGCCAACAAAACAACTAGCTAAATTAAAGTCTCGGCAAAGATCTACTTGCTTCACACCTTTCTCTAACTTACACAAAAATCTAACCCTTAGATCTAACGATACAATTTTCCATTCAAATGCCATTATACTCTATCGTAACATTATAAAAAGTAATCTACTTTTTTTAACACCCGAATGACGTGTCGGCGTACTGAGCAATGGGGTAGAAGTGTGACCTTTTTCACAGCTATAGACTTGAATTTAAAATCTGCTAAAATAAATGAAAATACAACAATTACCAATTAAAAATTATACATTTAAAACCCCAAAAAAGGATAAAATAAAGGTTCCAGGAATTTTGTTGGTGTGAATAAAAATAGTTACAATACATGTATTTACAATAGGAATGGGAAGGGACCAACTCATCCCGCCGTTAAAAAGAAATTTCCCTTATAAACAGCTCTCCAATAGAGAGATTTTACTCTAGTTTGTACGTTAATTATTAATCCTTGCACTAAATTTGTTAATACAGGTACACAATAATTGTAATAGTCAACGGAAAAATTATTTTTGCAGTAATGATGCGGAGGTATTGGGCAATTTTTAGCTAATCAGCTGATTGTCTTAGTTAATACTGTTTAAAAATTATGAGCCATTGTTTAATGTGATGATTTTTGTAGTTTAAAGTATTTACTTATGTCAGATAGACTAATGGAAAAACGTAAGGAATTGTAATAACTATATTCGAACCTGTGCACAGATGGAAGGTGAACAGAACTGCCTGCCTGCTAACGGCTGACCCACGTGAGTCAAGACGAATATGCACGTAAGAGGTCGTTATTCGTTTATACATATATATATATATATATATATATATATATATATATATATATATATATATATATAAACAAATTTTTTTAAAAAAGTTGTATACATGTTCACAAAAAACAAAAACCTATAACTATAAGCGTACACAATATATATAAATTTTTGTCCTTAACATTTTGATTAGGATGCCAACAAATTGTGGTTTTTTTTAAAAAAAAAACACCTCGGAAATATCTTGAGATTTTGTTATAAATCGAAAACCACAGTGTGGCACAAGGAAACGGGAAATGTTGAAGTAGCTCTCACAAAAGTAAGAAAAATGAATTAACAAATGTGTATTGTTGAAAACAAAAAGAACACATTTTTTCTTACAAAAAAATTTTAAAACAATGTCCAAAGACGATAGCATTCCTGGAAGCCAACTCTGAAATTTTGCATGACACATGAAACTCTTCCATGTGAATTGCAGACGTTTCTTCTTGAATACTCTTTTGCAACTCAAGGATTGTCGTTGTTGTGGAGTATAATGTGCTTTTGAGGTGATCCCAGAAAAAAAAGTCTCACACAGACAAATTTGGTGTATTGGGGGGGGGCATTGAATGTCGCCAAACCATGAAATTACGTTGTTACCAAAGAGCTGTCGAACGGACCGTAATTAAAATAAAAAAAGAAGAGAAAGCATAATTTTTATTTTTGATTCAATAACAGGATTTTTTCGGGGACAGGCTATATTTTTCTTGGATTCGGGCTGTTACAAAGACCACTTTCGCCAAATTTAGTAGATATCGGTCACACCTGTTTCGAGTAAAAGTTGCGTTTCCAACAGACAGACAGACGAACACGCGTACAAATATATTTACACGCGTACCTGGGTTTTACCTACAAAACGATTGTTGCTCATAGTTTGCAGGTTATAAATTCTAACTAAAATTTTGAATTAAAGAAGTTATTTTGTACAAAAAGCGTTGATATTTCAACTGACTTTTGTGTATTGAAATAACCATTGTGTTGAAAAGTTTCAACTAGCGAAATAAATCAAGAAAACCATTATGGTTATATTCTTTTATCTACGTAGTACTGCTTATAAACAAGCAAATATAATAAAATTAAAATGGTTCTGTGCACGAGATAGAATCCCTCGAGGCGGAAATAACCACTCCCGTAATGGAATTAAAGCGACAGAAGCCATCGCAAGTACGCTATAGGCAAAGTATTGTTGTTGACAAATTAAAACGTTTTTACACAAATTACCTTTCGTAATATTGCAATAAACTACTAAACTGTTTTAAAATACATCGATAAGTAGTCGATACGATTGATTGATTTAATAAAGTGGGTTTTTAACTACCATTAAATTCATTAGGCCTGTCTCTAATTGTATTTTAAAGAATTTTTAAAAAATGGATTTAAACTGTAGTTAAAATCCTTTTTTCTTGTATAAAACAAAATAAATAAATAACTATTTAATGTTAGTTCAAAATTTTAAAACAAATAAATCCGAAGTTTAGCTTTCTGAAATGGCTTAGGCATACCATACACATCTGTTGTAAACATAGTTACCGATCAGTTAAAAAATCTTTTAAGCTAGAGAGAGTACAATCTGAACAATCATAACATTATTTCCCGTAAATAAACTGTGTTAACGTTTTCATTATACAAAATATATAAAAGTACTGTAATTCTGAAAAAAACGTTCTCGATGTAATAATGAATGGGTTATGATCGTTTTCACATACTTTGAATTAAAAAATAAAAATGGTTTTACTTGAATCCCTCTTTTTTTTCTAGCGTGTATGTGTGTGTGGGGGGTCCGCGCAACATTGTTTGGAACCTATATTTGCCGAATTGAAATTTGGTGCAAGAAGATAACTCACGTTAATGTTTTAAATTTGAAGTAAAATATATTTACGTGTCGGTAGTAAAAGATATTTACGTGTCGGTAGTAAAAGATATGTTTAAAACGCCGGAATTTGTTATATTTTTTTATTTACTTTACAAATCGCAATTAATTACACTGATAAGAGTTATGAATCTTCATACAAGATCCATTGGTATAGGAATACCAAAAGTTTAGTAATATCAGAAAAGAATACTACAAAATTAAAAGGTTAAAATTAATCACAATAAATTGGCAAATACATCTAAAGAAAAATTTAATCTCTATAGGTCGACCGTTAGTTTCCAGTGATGAGTCCATCTTTAATCGCACAGACTGAGAAACATTTAAGTCAAAACACTTTTTGAGACTTGAAAACAGATATATTCATCTAAATATCGAGATTATTTTCTCCCGAAAACAATATTTTGTTTATATTTCGTATAGGAGAAAGTAAAACGTAATCTTAAAAAAAATTATTATTGTTCTACAATTAATCAAAAGACAAATTAACAAAATATATAATGAGTTCTTATTTTTAATTAATTCCACACTAATATAAAAGTATTTTGAGCAAATTTAATTTTATAATACTTTTTATGAATTACAAGTTGTAACTTATAAAAAAAACTATTTACCATTTACCCCGCACTTTTTCCCAATGCAATTGCTGTGTTGGCCACGTAAGTGGCCTACAGCCCGCGAATTGCGCTGCAGTCAGCGAGGTCTTCGAACCTCTAGGGTCCAAGGACACATCGTACACGACCTTTCCCAACTCCGACAAAAACAGCTCCGTGTCTCTTCTTTACATACTCCATATTTACTTAATCCTCAGTTTACTCAGTATCATAGCCTATGCATATATAAAAGCTTCTTGTACAACAAGTACTTTGGTTAAAAAAATATTGTAAAACAGAAATTCACATGAATTGGACCTGAAAACAGATGTAGGCCTGCCTATTTGTAAAAATCTTCAAATCTATTTTCTTGACTATCAACATAATTCTTACAGTGACAAAGTAAAAAGATTATTAATTTTTTATAGGTTATATTTGTTTTTTTTAATTTTTATCATTTGATATTCAAATTAAACTGTGTCGCGAAAATTATATTGTGATGTTATTTGAAAAATTCATTATTAAAACCTTAAAATTAAAGCATTGTTAAATTTAATTTTGTTTTTCGGATCCTCATTTTGAAAATATATACATTATTAGTGTAAATAATTTTCCACATTTTTAGGTTTTGTCACGGCCTAACACAATTACGTTCAACATTTTACGGATTATTGTTTAAATGCGTTACGGATCAACAACAACATTACCGTGCGCAATTGAACTAGGTTAACTTAGATCAGTAAGAAACAGAACGATGCATTAAAAAAGACGCAAACACTCTAAAACCCAGAAAAACAAAACAAAAACTCAAGCACCGCGCGAGAAATTAACTGCACAAATCAGAAACAGAAGGAGTTAACATCTCAATTCTTCCGTCATAACGCAGACCTGTTGATTAATCGCTGCCGTGGTTCAGGTGCGGTCAAGGGCGACGCTGGGCCGTCTGTCCGTCTCACTTTAATTACAGCACGTGTGGTTAATCAAGAAACTCGAAACTTAATTGGAGTTAAAGACGGACCCTATTATACTGTAACTGCTGCTCATATTGCACGTAAACCGACAGTGCGCTACCGGTTACTGTACTTTGCTGAAACAGATTTACCATTAAGTTAACTCTAAAGCTAAAACTTTCAGAGCAGAAGGTACAAGCATTATACTGTTGCAACAAGTTTCTTTGTCTGCTTATGTAGTTAATTACTTATCGAATTTTCGTTTGCTGATCGAGTTTTAGTAATCGATATGTTCAGTGCCCAGAAATAACAAGTCATACATATGGAGTTTTGAATACTGTATCGTTCACCTCTATGGGTAGTATGCCACTTTTACTCGCTCCTAGGTGATGGAATAGTGAAATCATTAATCGTAGAAAAAAGTTATTACCACCGTGCGCAAGCAGATAAGAATTGGAAAACTTTCTGTCGAAAACTTTGCTTCGAAAAATCCACTTCGCTGCGATTAAGTGGATTTATCACTTTCTGTAAAAATCTAAATTAAATCAAGAAAGCTTCAATAAATGTAAAGGTAAATAATATTGTGAAAATTTTGCAAAAAGAAATAGCAGTAAATGATACTGAACAAGAAACAGATGAATGTAATGCGGAAAACTTATTTAGGAGTGTGAAGAACGCATGATGAAAAATTTTTTTAATGACGAATTGTAAATCCATCTCTACGCATTTCACAAGGACTCCTTATGTAGCTTACATTATTACGACTTCCAAAATATCTAAAACTTGACTTAGGGAAACAGATTTAGTTGTGAAATACAGTAGTGCCAAACATGGAACTTCACATGTTGTGCACAATGAACCATTTTGTTTTAAAAGCAACCACTGGAAAAAGAATTTATTTCAAACTGACCTTTGAAATCTGAATAACTAAATTAAAAAGATTAAAAAACAGAATTCAAATTTTGATAAAAAAATATGATAGAGATCAAATAGAAACAGGTGTAAGAGGAGAGGAGAGGAGGAGGAGGAGGAGGAGGAGGAGAGAGAGAGAGAAAGAGAGAGAGAGAGAGAGAGAGAGAGAGAGAGAGAGAGAGAGAGAGAGAGAGAGGTCATCATCTATTTACGTGATATTTAAATAATTACTATCTCACTGAGCGGTACTTAATTGTCTACTTTTGAATATAGCTTTTCACAACTCAACTATCCTTACCCTGACACGTGCCTGTTGGAAATCAATGAAGACGTGTTCACGTTGACATTGTACTTGTAAGTTTAATAAGATTGGTGAAAAAATCGTGAATGTCGATAATTTGAGCTAAATTATTTATGGTGTATTTGTAGAAAGCGTGACGATCGGTCGCATGCAAGTAATGGGTGCAACAATGCAACGATAATATGCGGCAATGAAGATAATAGGACTTTTACATTAAAATTACAACTACCGCCTTTACAAGTCATTAACTGCAATGACTGTGCGTTATTACAGACTTTTATAAAAAAATATAGGAAGGCTATTTCCTATCGATAATTTTGAAAGAATATTGCAACAATAAAATATGCACTTCTTATATGAAATCTTTTCTAAAAAATGTTTTTTATAATGTAGTTCAGCAATTGTGTTTCAAATGACGATTATTAATAATTTAGTATTCGTAAACACTATTTATCTTTAAACAACCAATTTGAACACCCATTTACGTTAGAGTTTTTATAGTTCTTATGAATTAACAATAACGAACTGTTTGTAGGCCCTACTTATAATTTTTTTTTTTAATCAGACAAATAGATTTTTATTGGATTTCACTATGTTACGTTATTCGTAATTGATTTTTTAAGTGACCACTTCTTTTCGCGGGGTATGGGTGGGTGTATGTATTGCACTAGGAAAAAATTCAGTTTGTGTCACGGAACGCTCTAACACATCCATACGCGCACTCTAGTGAACGTGGGAATTCGTTTTTGTTTAGTGATTAATAAAATGTATTGAAGTGAAAACTTGTATGGTCGCGGTTGACAAAACATGGGTATAAATATTTGCTTTCGCGTCACGCTTGAATCCGTAATGCATACCTCACAGCATAGGCCTATATTGTTATTGTATATATATATATATATATATATATATATATATATATATATATATATATAAACTGAAAGTGACTACTTCTAAACAGCTGATGTCGCACAATAGCTTCAATATCATTTCAATTAAGGTTATGTTTATTGTTCTTGTTAATTTTAAAATGTGTATTTTCTAACGTGTAGTTAAATTATTTAATGTATATCACCTATACCAATTTTTGAATGGCAGAATCACAAATATTATATTTATTATTATACTTAGACAATATAATTATCAAAAGTAAGGTTATAAACTGATTAATTATTAAAGTCTCATACAGCCTAAGATATTCAAATTCATAGTCTGTGACATTTTCAGTTAATTTTTAAGTTTTGTACCTACACACACGCTAAATTTAATACGAAAATAATTTTCAAGAGTTGCCCTTTCTGCATGCATCTAAATTTTTATAAAAATAATTAAATCATAATAGTGAGAAAGTATAGCCTACAGTCAGGCATGCCAAAAGTAGTAGTCACTTCTGTCGGCCTGTCACTTTTTTTAAATAAATCATAATACCTTCCTAAGCAACAATAAACAAATAAACAATAAACAAAAATATAATTTATTTTGTCACTTTTACGTATAGGTTAAGATTATAAACTTACACGAAATAAGGATTCTTTATTTACATAAAGTAATAGTAAAAATAAATTACAGGGTAAGTTAAAAATTTCAAATAAATTCGTGTATGTTAGGTTAGGTTAGGTTAGGTTAGGTTAGGTTAGGTTAGGTTAGGTTAGGTTAGGTTAGGTTAGGTTAGGTTAGGTTAGGTTAGGTTAGGTTAGGTTAGGTTAGGTTAGGTTGTTATTGTAGCTCTATGCGCTTATAAAATTTGTATTTCACTCTAAATTAAGGTTTGTTTACTCATTAAAATGAGCCTTAGCTAGCTACTAGATGGCGGACAATGAGCGTGCTCATATATGGGAGTAGCTGCGAATAAAGCTTGTCAAGCAGGCAGTCCCGGACCAAGGCGACAACACTCATAGGGTGTGGGAGGAGTGAGTTGTGATGAGGTCATTCTCTTATATATATATATATATATATATATATATATATATATATATATATATAAAGCCAATGACTGTGTTGTGACATGACCATGCATATACGCTGTCCTGTGTTATCTTTGTATAGTTTGCGACCGGGTCCTTAAGGATTAGGAGAAAGAAACTATGATAGTAAAACCATCAGGAGTCAAAGCAGCTAATCTGGTGGAAGAATACTTTCGTGGTCAGCTACTACAGTGACTTTGTCTATACTGGAAATGCTTAAATCAACAGTGAGTGCTATTTTAAGAAACCTTTCGGGCAATTAACTCTGTGCGGTGGTCAGCCTCACGGATGCTAACCACCGCCTATGCCTATAAAAGAGAAAGAAGTTTTCAGGATAAGCAGTCTGGTGAGGAGAAAATAAACTTCAAACTTAGCGGCAACACAACGGTAACTTGGAGGGAATATTATTCTGTGTCACTTGAACATTAAGATGGCAGGTTGTTGGGAAATTTTGTTATTGAACTCGTGGCCTGACTACAACCTAAAACTTCCCAACGCGTAGATACGTAAACTGCTGGGAAAAGAGATGAAGGTTCATATAGGGCTGCTGAAGATCAAGTACGTGTTACTTTTTTCTGAACGATGAGCAAATATAGTTAGCAGTTGCCAAAAAAATAGATTAGAAAAAGATAAAAACAAAGATCACAAAAAGAAGATCATTAACATAGGAAAGTCAACAAACAGTACAAGCTTAAAGAGACAGTAATAGACACACTGTGAGGTCACACTTTAAAACAATGTCAGACGAAGAAAAGATGCTATGGAATGAGTAACACATTCTGAAACGACGAGGAAAGTCCGTAGAAGAGACATTTTTAAGGTGGTAAATCTTTGATCTTCGCGTTACAAGATGGACCATGACTATAGTTCCAGAAGATATTTCTGGAGAGGGAGACCTGATAATAATCTTCAAAAACAGGGATGTGACTGGCTGATGCTTATCTCTTCCTCACTGAATCATGGAGGAAATGAAGAGTTGTTCCGCCAATTACCACCAAAATTATTTTCAGAAGCAAGAAATCTATGCTTCTGTATTTAGAGAACAAACTTGTGCTTAGTGACTCATCTAAGATTGAGTATTTAGATACAAACTTTCTCTTGTTCTAATATTTCACCAAATAAATCCGGTTCGGTAAATCTCGACAAAAAGGATCCTGAAATCAGCATAAAGTGTCAGTTTTAAAATCTACAGGTACATCAGTTTTTCTCAAGCACGTTTTGATCATACACTCGTCTAACATTTATTACTTCTAGAGTAAATAGGGAAAACAAAACAAAACCCGATGGGGTAAGGGTTTACTATTTTTTTCGATTTATACCCGAACAGATAGATTTGGAATCGAGTTGTTAATCTTTTTATATGAACAAAATATGATTTTTGGAGGACAACTGAAAGTGAGATTTTGTTTTGTTTTTCTTTCATTTTAGGCTAATATAAATTTTAAAGTACAAACTTTAATGCACCCTATGATCAATTATCGTTTTCTGCCCCTAAATATATATACAATATTCTTATGCAATTATTTTAGTTACAGTCGAACGTTACTCGTAAGGTTGTCTAAGTCTATACAGTATCATTACCAAACATGTTATCCATTAATTACAATAAACACATAAATATTTCAATATAATTAAAATACAATAATGATTCATTTCTTAATGTTTATATTCATCGTAAACAATGTTAACGATCATATCTTTAGTTGAAATAGTATTATTGTAGTCGTGGTGTGAAATAAGCCGACTAGGAAAACATTATCTCCACCTCCGCATCACCATTGTTGACCGAGCGAAGCAAGTATCTGTTCGGTATTTGATTTGTATGTTTGTTTCTTCTGGCCAAACGCATTGACCGATTGTTTGAAATTTTATACAAAGATACCTTGTATAAAGCCAGAACGATTAATGTGTAAGATGTTTTCTCATTCACTTCCGTTTCAAGATGGTGGCCTTTGATTTACAATAACGAATGTATGCAGTTTCGGCCAAACGCTTCAACCGGCTGTTCTGAAATTTAGTACAAATGCAAATTCTGTAAAGCTCATAAGATGTATGTGTAACATTTTTCCTATTCATTTCCGTTTCAAAATGGCGGTCTCTGATTTTCAATGACGAATGCACGCAGTGTTGACTAAACGCACTGACCGATTGTTTTGACATTTGGTACAAAGGTACCTTGCATAATGACCGAAAGATGCATATGTAAGATTTTTACCCCGCAGGGGGATGCAGACTAGCTGCACCTATTGAGAGGATTTAGACGTCCCTCGCGGTACCCGAGTCAAACACACACTTACACTTACAACACTACACTTACGACTTTAACACTTTACACCCACACTTACATTTAGGGAGGCGATAATAGCCCCATTGTGCTTTTCGTCTTAAAAATAAACAAAAAAAAAAGATTTTTTTCATTCATTTTCATTCCAAAATAGCGGGCTCTGATCTAATGTTGAGAGTGTAGCTGCTGGTTATTTTTTTGTAATACTGGCTGAACGGTAAGACCTATTATAATTTTGACCTCTTAATGAAGAAAGAGCATAAATAAAGCTCAAATTGTTGGACCAGTAACATGTTTCCTAAACATTACGTTTATCTGTTAAATTAGCGGAATAGGTTGCCAGCGCGAACGCTCTGTATATTAATTAAGGACATACTGCGAGGTCTACTGTTCTTTGAACTGCTAATTCAACGATTCTCTCGTTGCGTGTTAGATCTTATAGATTAGATTTTATATTCATTTTTTAAACTTAAAGTTCAACCTGGAAATAAACATGAACGGCATTGGTTGTTGTTAGGACGGTAGGTGTGCAGGTGTTGAGTAATCCGAGCTTCCAGTGCATGCAACCCATTAGTGTTGATTTCCTGTTCTGTTTGCAATGCTCGAGTCTTGTACAGTTATCACATATTACACTGTAATACCCTTGTTAGTACAATACGTTTAGTAAATATTGATGTGAAAGAACGCAACATTTGAAACAGAGCAAGAACTGTCAGTCGAGAAACCCATTTCTTAGAGGAACCATGCGTGTCTGTATCGTCTTCTTACCTCAGACGTGCGTACCTGAACGTCAGTGAGTCTCATAAAGCCCAGCGACTAAACAAAAATAGTAATTTTCTAGTACAATTCTAAAATGTTAAAAATATGACTATCATCTCGTATATATTATTTCATTAGTCAACATCCCTTTTTCTCAGCACATACTATGCATACAGGCATAAATGAGGTATTTTTAGAAAGATTTTTTAACCATATTTTGACATTGTAAAATGATTTTGCGCTAAAACTTACAGTTTGTGGGAAATTTTAACATAAAAGACACATTTAACTGTCATAGGCAAAACGGCATCATGGATACGCATGCGCGACATCACAAATAAGGCTGTATATTTTATGAAGCTAACGTATTAATCACGAATAGACAATCCCATTAAAAATGCCTCTTTTTTGCATAACGTGCTTAGAACAATTTCAATACTTACTTAAAAATCATTAAACTTATAGGCTATAGGCCCCTATGGTCCTACTGACAGTCCTCTATCCTTACCGGGACAAGCATTTCGAATACCAAACACATGTTTTGGACACTGTTTTTACAAAAATATATTTTGTGATTTCTCCTTCCATTTGCATTTATCTATTGTTAATACGGACACCATAAAATACGAAGTACAATTAAAGTGTCAAAGTACAGTTAGAGATTATCAAACATGCCTTTTCAATTGACCGACATTACCTATTAAAATTGCTTTTGCTATTACTATAATGGACAAGTCGCAGGGACAAACACTTCAAAGAGCAGGACTGTATTTACCGATCACGGACAATTGCATGCAGCCTTTTCAAGGGTAACTAAATAAACTAACATGTTTGTATCCATTAAAGATGAAACACTTATTAAAAAGGCTGTGTTTACTTAAAACTTTCATAGAGCGAAATTTTCCATGGGCCTTTTGGTGAATATAAATCTTCTTATTATAAATTACCAGTGTTTTAGTAACACATCACAATATGTTGCCAAAAACAGGGACAAGAAAAATATAAACCGGAAAAAGACAAGGATAACAAACGGAAAACACACACAAGAGACAACTATATTTTACATAGACAAAACTAACTAAGATCGTGGACAAAGGGAAGTCGATAGATACAACAGACACGACAAGTGTACAAGAAACGATGTAAGGCACACGATGATGACACTTGGAAGGAACTACATCAGACTTAATTGGAATGACAGACAAAGAAGAGATGTCCAACATGGAAGGAGTGACAGACCAAATAGAGATAATCTGTCTGGAAAAAAGATCTCCTGGCAAGGAGGCCAGATCTTCTCAAGGCCTGAGAAGAAAAACCACTTTGACTGTACCTCTTCAGTTTTGGTTGAGTATTTAGGTACAAAACAAATAAATAATGAAAAAACCATCTAAGTTGTGTAATGCGTGTAAATATTAATCTTTTTACTACATGACATGAACAACGTTTTGGAAAAAAAATATAAAACAATGTTTATAAATTAAATTAATTAATGGTATGTGTGTGCGTGCGTGTGTATTTTACCATCTAGCGTTTTTAATTATTCTGGTCTGATTTGATTCAAATTTGGTGAAAAATTGGTTAATGTTCGTTAACCAGCAAAAAGTTTTAAAATAACGGCCATTAAAAATCTCTAAACATTCATAATTTTATTGAAATTCTTACTTTACCATTGAAATCGGATATTAAAATCTGCTTAAATTGTTAATTTAAAATTTTTATTTTTCATTTCATGTTAGCAAATTAAAATGTTCATTTATATAATGTTAATAAATTTTACAATTTACAAAAAATTAGCTTAGGTAGGCGAGCTATGATTATGGTATGGTTTTTCCATTCATTTTCCTAACGTCAAAGCATGATTTCGAGTAATAAATAATATAACCAATCATAGCACTATTTAAATTATACTGATACAGGCAACCTAAGATATAAATTATACATCGAAACCGAACATTAAATTCACTCGTTTAAAGTCTAAATCAATTTTCTTAAATCATAAAAAGAAGTAGGATAATATATTTTGTGACGTCATTGGCAGACTATAAATATAGGATTTCTTCTGTAAGCCTAGACTATAAACAACTCGGCTGACATATTTACAGTTAGGATTGTACATATTGTGTGCAAATTTTGGCGGGGCAAAGAGTTATCATGCTGTCTGGTATTAAAATAACAATCAATATTTATGCCCCATGATTCATTTTGAATTTTAAATATTTCATACGCGTCTTGTTCAAATTTATCCTCTGAGATCAGCGAACGTCTTCGACGCTGCCCTAAATCTCGAATGATGGCTACAAGGTCAACATTTCTGATGAAATAAGAAATGCATTGCTTCCAGAGTTTCAAATATTGCTAAACAGCTGATCAAATGTCGAATGTATCAGCTGATGTATCGAATGTATCGAATACTTGATCATCGTGAATGTATCAGTTAGTTAAAGTTTATTAAATAGTTAATCTTACATTAAATTATATATATATATATATATATATATATATATATATCGAAATTGTTTTATAAAATATTTCCTGAGATAATTATTATTTTAAATTTAATAATGTTTAACTTAATCACGGTCAGTAGCTCTTACTGAAGTGGAATTTTTTTTTAATTTAAAAAATATTATCACGTATTTTTTAAATTTTGATTTTTACAATAGAAATACAAAAATTAACCTGAAGCACAGTAAATTTATCTTTTTTATTTTACTCATTTTTTTAACTTACGTCAATTTCATTTGCCAATTAACATTATTATAATTTTAAGTGTATTTTAAACGAATCCTAATGGGCATTAATGACTATGTTCAGGAGAATTTTAAACAGGCCTTCAGAAGCCTTAATTCGTATTTATAATGATAGTCAGGCGGCAATGAAAGCACTTATTAGTCCTACAATTCAGTCCAAGCTGGTCTGGAACCTCGATGCCCTGTCCCTTGAAAACCGGGTTATTCTTCATTAGATTCCTGAGGCATAAGGGGGTTGAGTGTTATGAGAAGGCAGACCGACTGGTTGGAGTGGGAACTGCATCTGAGTTTAACAAATAACACCAGGCAAGATGGGATAATTTTCATGAGCACTTCCATAGCAAGAGCCTCACGGTAAGGTTCCTCATGGAGGACTTAGAGGGGCGGCAGACGTCTTGGGCAGAGCACAACTCAGGAAAATCATGTGGATCGTTACTAGACACTGTGATCTGAGGATGCACATGAAAAAGAAACCGTATGTAGGTTATCCAGTAAAGAAGAAGAAACTGCAAAAAACATGATTTATGATTGTGAGACTCTTGCTGGCAATAAACTAACGGTTTTAGGTTTTCAGGACCCTAGGGACCTCCAGCGGGATAAGCTAGTCAGTGGGTTGCTGGAACTTACTAAGGACACCAATCTGCTGACCTAAGAGGTTTAGGTTTACATTGATCGCAGTGTCTAGTGTTTTATAATCCCTTCCTCTAATTATTATCTAATCTAAACAGAATAACACTGTTTGCAATAGTGGTAAAACATTTTACAAAAAAGCTATAATAAAATTACTGTTGTATTTTTAAGTTTTATATAATAGTTTCCATTCTGAAACGTCTGAATAGATTTTACTAAGTGAAAAAAAAACGTGTCCTCACTATTACATATTTCGCCGAATTTGAGTCCAATCTTACCAGAATAGTACACAATACGCTAAACACACACACACACACACACACACACACACACACACACACACACACACACACACACACACACACACACACACACACACACACACACACACACACACACACACACACACACACACACACACACACTGTGCATATATATACATACCAAGAACCTCAGCGTAAATCAGTAAAGTAGAAAATATTGTTTACAACCGATAAACAGGAATAAAGTAAATAATCGGTGCTTGGTAACTCGTCAATCAGTTGCAGAGGCATATCCCCACCATTCCTTTACACTACACTCCCAATCAAAAACCTAATTGTTGTAACGTTTACAAACTTTGAATCCTTAAATGTTTAGACAATGATTAGTTGTTGACTTATACAAACATCTGAGGAATAATATTAAAAAAATAAAAACATAAAACTTGCGAAATTTTTTGGGACAAATTTTATTAATAAAATATAATTTGTATTAACGTGTATTATAATTTATGATTTAAACATTTAATAGTGGAGACGAACAAGTTTATCAAAATAATTTTTTTCATTCAAAAGGCGGGATGTCTCAATATTTCTACATACGTCAGCTACATTATCCTTTATCATTCAACAAATTACACCTCTGTTTTCTAACCATTGAGCATGGGTCTCACGCTCACCTGAGACTGGATGTCACCTGAACGCTTAAAGGCTCGGTCTCTACATCTGGCTCCCTGAAGAGCTTGGTATTCTGCAGTCACTCCCCCCAAAAAATCGATAAGCTACTATCTCCTAGTTAGGGACTTGCAATATTAGCAGTTGCCCTATTTTCAGGAGGTTTGGAGAAACTCACAACCACAAACCAAATTCTTAGCATTATTTTTCATCAAATTCGTTCAATAATTTTCTACTTATAATCTAGTGCAATCCTTACCCTGCCATATACAAGTTCTAAATCAATAAATATAAGTTCCTTTCCTCGCGAGGTGATCAGCTCTTTCATTACCATTGAAGTCCGTTTCAAGATGGCGGTCTATGATTTACAGACAGAAGTGTAAGCAATTTTGGTTCAACCCATCAACCGATTGTTTTGAAATTTAGTACAAAAACATCTTGTGTAATGCCTAAATAACGTAACTTATGTGTAATATTTTTTCCATTACCTTCCGTTTCAAGATGCCGACCTATGATTTAACGATGACAAGTGAACGCAGTTTTGGCCAAACGTATTGACCGATTGTTTTGAAACTTAGTATGACAGTACCTTGTATAAAGCCCGAAAGATATGTAAGATTTGTCCTATCACTTCCGTTTCAAGATGGTGAGCTCTGGGCTCTGGTTTAACTTTGAGAAGTAGTTGCTGGTTATTTCCTGTAATACTAGCTGAACTGCAATGACTATCATAATTGTGACCGCTTCATGGAGAAACAGTAGAAAATCTCTAATAAAGTTGATCCAGTAACATGTTTCTTAAATACAACGTTTACCAGTTAAATTGATGGACCGCTCTGTATATTAATTAAGAATATATTGAGAGGTCTACTGTTCCTTGAACTATTAGTTTAGAAGGTTGTGACAATTCTATACTTGCTACAAAGGTTTCCAGACTTTTCAGAGTAGATGTACACTCTATGGTGTCTGTAGTCCATTTGCAAGTTGATCATTCAGATGTATGACAACTTTAATATAAAACCCAATGTTTTAACTGGAAACAGTTCCTACTTCCGACCTGAAGAATGCAAAGTACATACATTAGCCGGTAAATAGTTAATGTGTTGTGGAAGGATATGTCACTCGATGTATACTTTGCAGGTAAAATTGCGGAACTAACATTACTTGGCTAGTACTCCGCTCTCAGTGTATAAAGCCTGTAATAAAACATCATTGTAGTTAATAGCCGAGCTGTACTGCACTGTTGTGTTGAGGCGGTAGTTGTAATTTTAATGTTAAAGTGCTGCCTTCATTAGACGCACGAGTCTTGTCACAGATTACAGTTCCATTGCATTGTGCATCTTTTACTTGCATGCGACCGTCGTCACGCACTCGACAACACGCTCACGCTTGTAACATACGCTCAACTGATTGCCATTTTTAGTGAATTTCCATTGGAAAATGAGATACTAGAACGGTCATCATCCGAGAAATGAGACGTTGAAATGATCCCCTATTCTGACCTTTAATCACTCTTTGAAGTGGACTTTAAAATTTTTTATTTATATACAGTACATAGGCCCTAACTGTTCTTAACTTCCATAATGAATAAATATTAGTCAGTCTGAGAAATATGGGGGATCGCCGTTAAAAGCAAAGGAAAAACTGACCGCAATAACACAAGTCTAGAATCAACAAACTTGAAGTGTGCAAGTTGTATGATGCAGTAATGCTTAATCACCTCTGACACATCTTACACCACACACACACACACACACACACACACACACACACACACACACACACACACACACACACATATATATATATATATATATATATATATATATATATTATAACAAATCTAACATGTAACTATAGTTTTGCTTTAGAAATAAAAAGTATGTGCGAATTTGTCAATTAGGAAGGGAATTAAAAGCGGCAAACACCAATAAAAATTAACTGCAAGATACCGCTACTTAAAGGAAAGAAAAAGATAATTTTTACAATCTATTATATGTAGGGTAGTATTCCAAAAAATGTGCTAGAACCGATTTGGAGTTTAGACAATGGTGCTAGCAAGAGTTTACGAGTGGTATAAGCGTTTCCAAGAAGGCCGTGAAGGTTTTGAAGATGACGAAAGCCCTGGACGCCCCAGCACATCAACAACCGATGAAAACGTGGAAAAAGTAAAAGAAATGGTTATGAACAATTGCCGAATCACAATTAGATAGGTTGCTGATGATGTTGGCATATCGATTGGATCATGCCATGACATTGTTTCCTGTGTTTTGTGTATGAAACGCGTGGCAGCAAAATTCGTTCTAAAATTGTTGAATTTTGAACAAAAACAGCGGCGAATGGAAGTTGCTCAGGAGTCACTAAATGAAGTCAACGACGATGCAGAATTACTGAAGCGTATTATAACAGGTGACGATACATGGGTTAACGGATATGACGTCGAAACTAAGGCTCAATCAAGATTCGTAGGAAAAACATAAAAAATGTGCAGGAATTAAAAGGCAATAGCAGTTTAAATTTAAAAAGATTTTTCAAACTGATTGGTTTGACACTACCCATGCTTTACCATTATGGGTTAAGCAAATTTATGAACCGTAGAAGGGAGCTGCATATAAAAATGAACACCAGGTTCCGCAGAGAAAGAGTCCTTACAGTTTTTGAACAGTTAACCTACATCGCTTCATGAACACAAACTATTTTTATTTTATAAGTTAAGTATCAGAAATGTCGAAGTCAGATAACCGAGCAAATTTTTTTATATAATTAAAGTATTAAGCTGAGTCGATGTAATAATTGTTACTGAAGGGTTTGTTGTCATCAAAGTTTTTTTATATTAATTAATTAGTGATATAGAACCGAGCGTTCTATGAAAGTGTTACAATTTACACCAAACGTTCTTCGAATTAAGTGGAACTGCGATACAAAAGTTGCTAGTGTAAATTTAAAATGAATTTAATTCTGTCATTCAGTAAGAATACTGAATAATTGTCTTGAAATGTAATAATTTATCGTCGAATCGTAACGCAATCCATCTTGGCTCAAGGCTTGTGGACATCTGGACCAACAACCTAATAATAACCTGCTTAGTTCCCATTTGAAGTATTAAAGACCTACCCTGAGATAATTTAACAATTAATTATTTTTGCATTGTAATAACAGTTAATTTAAATTGAACCAATTAGTAATTAAAGGAATCGGTTTAGTGTACTGAACACTTTGTTAATTAAACCTTAAAATATTCCATTCTTGTCATTAAGATCAACAATTTGACTGCCAACGTGGTGCTTAGCTAACAAATTATTATTAATATTATTTTAATATTTGTACGAGGTGTGTTAAGAAAATAACGAGAATTTTTAAATTTCACGAGCTTCGAGAGTCCGATTGTCAAACATCTTTTTTATTATGTTGGTATACATGCCCTTGAAGTATGACAAAACTTTCAGATGTTTTCATTGTTGACTTTGTCTGTGACAGCCACTAAGGTTATACGTGTTTTTATGAGCTCGGCGATTTTTGTTTGTTAAGAGAAATGAATCAAAGAATTTGTATCAAATTGTGTGTAAAAAATAGAATAAAGTGTATCAATGTGTGTGAAATGTTAAAAAAGGCCTATGGTGAGTCTGCTATGAGTAAAGCAAGAGTTTACGAGTGGTATAAGCGTTTCCAAGAAGGCCGTGAAGGAGTTGAAGATGACGAACGCCCTGGACGCCCCAGCACATCAACAACCGATGAAAACGTGGAAAAAGTGAAAGAAATGGTTATGAACACTCGCCGAATCACAATTAGATAGGTTGTTGATGATGTTGGCATATCGATTGGATCATGCCATGACATTGTTTCCAGTGTTTTGTGTATGAAACGCATGACAGCAAAATTCGTTCTAAAATTGTTGAATTTTGAACAAAAACAGCGGCGAATGGAAGTTGCTCAGGAGTCACTAAATGAAGTCAACGACGATGCAGAATTACTGAAGCGTATTATAACAGGTGACGATACATAGGTTAACGGATATGACGTCGAAACTAAGGCTCAATCATCCCAGTGGAGGCATCCTGGCTCGCCAAGACCTAAAAAGGTTCGACAAGTGCGGTCGAACGTGAAGGTTATGCTCACTGTATTCTTCGATATTAATGGCATAGTGCATCATGAATTCCTGCCACTAGGTGAAAAGGTCAATAAGGAGTACTACCTACAAGTTCAACGCCGTTTGCGTGAAGCAATCCGAAAAAAACGCCCGGATCTGTGGAAAAACAATTTATGGCTTTTGCACCACGATGCACCAGCTCACACTTCATTGCTTGTTCGTGAATGTTTGACCCCAGCCTCCATATTCACCAGACATGGCTCCGTGTGACTTTTTACTATTTCCAAAAATAGAGAACCTTAAAGGGCCGTCGTTTTACAGCCGTAGATGGCATTAAAAGCGCATCGCTGAAAGAACTAAAGACTATCTCAAAGATCGAGTTTGAGAAGTTTTTCGAGGATTGGAAGAAGTGCTGGCACAAGTGCATAATCTCTAATGGGGACTATTTTGAAGGTGACAACATCAGTGTAGAAGTATAAATAAATATTTTGTTCAAAAAATTAAAATTCTCGTTACTTTCTGAACACATCTCATATATATATATATATATATATATATATATATATATATATATATATATATATATATAACTTCAGATACATTGAAATATAATTTGAGTAAATTTGAAATTAAATGTGAGAAATTTAAGTTTTGAAAATAAACAGAAAATATTAAAATTAAACCCTGTCAGTATCTGGTTATTTTCTTTTATTTACTGTAATATTTCTAGGTGAATCATATAATCAATTTTTAAAAAATGAGGCCCATTTTTCCTATTTTCGTGGAAATAATTGAATGTGAGAAAGGTTTTGTAATGTATTTGCATTATTTGCCCCTTTTCAGAAAAACAGTCTATACAAGTTTGTTGAGAACAGAATTAATACAGTACGATGGTGAACACAGGCCTATAACAAATTCAGCATCGCGTAGTGCATAGATCTACGATTACACCGTTCCTTGTACCCGCGGCCAGCTGTTGCTTTCTTCCATTTTGAGTTTAACAAAACCCCAACGAACACGTTGCGGACAAGCAAAACCCTTATCAGTGACAGCCTTATCTACACACAATGGCTGACCTTGAAGAGTCGTCCGGACCTTATATGGTCTAACTGATAAACCTCATCCCAGGAATGAATTATACGCGCAGTTCTAATGAGGCCTCGTACGGCCTGTCGTTAATTATGTAATGACACGAAAATAAAATGAGCCAATGACCTGTCGAGTTTTTTATTCGTCGTAAATAACGCCGTTCGGTTTATGGCTTGGACATGTGTGTGCATCATAAATAGGCTTACAGTTACAGTTATGTAGAAATAACGTGAGCGGAGTGAGGAATCATTCTTGAAGTCGAATTTTGATTCGTTACAAATATTCAGACGGCACACTACTTCTTCTTCTTCTTCTTTTGTATGTATGTATATATATATATATATATATATATATATATATATATATATATATATATAACGAAAAAGACCACGAAAAATGACGTTTTCCAAGAAACAATATAAACATTACAATTAAAGATTAAAGATTAGGAAGGAAGGAAAGAGAAGTAAAAAAAAAAAAACATTTTAGCAGATAAATTAAATTATTTGTATTATTACATTGTTTATATATTTAAATACTAGTTGTACGAAGAACCAACTTGACCTCGCAGTATCTTCTTAATTAATTACTTAGCCACCGCTCTGACCCGTTCGTAAACATTGTGGCCAATTTAACCGGTAAACCAGAATATTTAGGGAAAATGTTACTGGACCAACTTTATTGGAAATTGTATGCTCCTTCCCCATGAAGCAAACACAAGTATGATTTTTGCCGTTTAACCAGCATTACAGGAAATAATCAGCAACTATGCCCGTCATCGTTAAATCAGAAGCCACCATCTTGAAATGGAAGTGAATGGGATAAAAGCATTTAATAAGCCGTTCGTGCTTTACACAAGGTACATTCGTACCAAATTTCAAAACAATCGGTCAATGCATTTGGCCAACATTTCATGCATTCCGTATAAGTCATACGCCGACAAATTAAAAAGACGAAATAAATATAAAAAAACTTCGTCTTTTGGGCTTTATAAAATGTACATTTTACCAGAATTATTAAAAAAATGGATTAATACGTTTGGCCAAAACTGGGTGCACTAGTCATTATAAATCAGAAGACATATTAAAAAAAGTAAATTTAAAAAACTTATAAATTCATTGTTCGGACTTTATACAAGGTACAATCTTACCAAATTAAAAAAAAATCTGTCAACGCGTAAACAAACAAATGGCCAAACCTGAACAAACACATAAACCAAATTCTGAGCGGTGGAGTTGAAACCTTTGATGTGTCTTCGCTAGGTTAATTAAATATTTAGTGATGTATTCATACAACGTGATTTATATATATATATATATATATATATATATATATATATATATATATATATAAACATAAATAAATAAATATATATCATCTATATATATATATATATATTTGTGTGTGTGTGTGTGCGCGCGCGCGCCTGTCTGCCTGTCTGTGTGCTTGTGGATAATTTGAAATTTTCAACGATTATTATGAATGTAAAATCTTTTTTTTAATTAATGTTACATTTTATGAATTTAAAATTTACTGTCATTAATTTTATTTCCAAGTACAAACATGTTTTCATATTATTAACTATTTTATTAAACTTTGGAAATTCGCTACATCATTAGCAAAACTTGGTAAGTGTCTCGATTATTTCTGCGTTTATTTCAAAACGATCAAATAAGGCGGTAAGATTGTCATTCCTTTCGCGTTAGGGCACATGAAATACTCAAGGTCGTATAAAATCGAGGTAACAGCACCGAGTTGGCCAACCTCCCGTGGATACGTCCCCCCTCTGCGCAGTAAATATAGTTATTTTCATTTTTATGTGTTCTCTTGTTATGTAAATAGCGGTGGTATAGCCTAACCTGTACGAAATTATATTAATTCAGTTATTGAATCTGTTTTACAAAATTGCAATATTCGCTTATTTAATTGTATATTTATTGTTTGTTGACTGGCTGAATAGTTTTTAACGAATTCCATTGGATCCTGTTCTCTACATCACTTTTCCAGGGTTATTAAAACTTGAATATATATATATATATATATATATATATATATATATATTTAAAACAGTCTCAACTGAACATCTTAAAATAAATAGCCTATAACATTTTTTGCCATGTAGTCAAAAAAGCCAATCGTTTTCATAATCTGAATTCACAATCGTAATAAGTGTTAAAACTTTTTCCTAAATTTAAATTTAAATTTTTTCAATTTAATTTAAAATACGAAATTATGTCACAGCCGTCAGTAATAATTTATTCGACAGTCCGGGATAATAAACCCAGGTCCAGGATTCATACATTTGAAATTACCTGACATAGTATAACACGTATTGGGGGCGGAGAGTGATATATATATATATATATATATATATATATATATATATATATATATATATATATTATTGAAGGGGCCACCATACCTCTAGCTCATACTACTCACATACATCTGCTCAAGAAAACACACACACACACACACACACACACACACACACACACACACACACACACACACACACACACACACACACACACACACACACACACACCACTACTCTACTAAGCTTGGCTAACTCTATAAAGTGTAAAACAACCCGTGCTGATGGAGTAAATGACACAGGCCTAATGGTCCATCAAACGAAGTCGTGTGAGAGCTGGCGACCTCCCAGTTTACCTTAGCCTTATCCATGCATGCAGAGTTCTGTGTGGGCGGACCTCATTTCCTTAGCTACTTGTGGGTATTGCAAGAAGTGAGAATGTAAAGTAGATTGAGAGGGATTTCACTGTACAACAAAAAGGTTGTCAAAATGTAGCAGGACCTTCGTAATATTGGTCAGGAGGAAAAAAATTGAAAGGGAATTAGCATTTTCACCTCATTAAGGAACTGGGAAGTCACAAATTAGAAGTGGAGGAGCTACCCACCTTGAATCCCTGCCAGATCATAGACGTTATGAAGAAATATTGGAGAAGGCGCTGTAAGTATATATTTCAAGAGTATAGAAAGGGGAACAATAGATCTACAATGGCACCATGAACAAACTTATTTGTTCATTTAAGACCTAGACCCGGGTTTATAAATAAGAGCCGATTCTTACATCTAGACATCTAGATAACTTTTTGTGGAGTTCATAAACATTATATATATATATATATATATATATATATATATATATAATGTGTGTGTGTGTGTGTTTGTGTGTGTGTGTGTGTGTGTGTGTGTGTGTGTTGGCAGTCTAACGTTCGGAATTATTTAGGTCTTATTTGGATTCAAACATGGAACAAATATTTTTGTATTACAATGGACAAGTTCATTACCCAGCAAATACCATACATTTCAATTCGTAATCGCCGTTTTCGATTTTATAAATATATTTTTAAATCGCTTACGATATCGTACACGTTTTTCATCATCGTAACCAGCGATACATGTGTGTACATTTGAATTTTCTTATTATACATGTAATTTGAAATACTTTGAAATAGAAATTTTATTTCCAGTAAAAGTCTGACATAAAAATACGAATTTTACGGTTATCTGATGTCGTTTTTGAATTTCATGACCTAAAGAGTACATTAGTTAAAGGTAATATTAAAATGTTTTTAGTCGATTACAAGACTTGCTCTTTATAAAGCAGGTGAAAGTAAACACAGATTTTAATAACTTCCAAAAATGTAGGTTAATTATAATTGTTCCACACTAACACATTTACTCTACAGAAAGAACTAAAATTCTAAGGAAAGTTAAGCTCGGCAATTAACTTTTGAACTCGTTAAAACCTTAATGAGCCATTTTTTTTTACTAAACATTTTACAGGTTAGGTTTTCGAGACACCTTTCCACGATGGGGCAATGACTATAACTCTCAAGGTCACATTAAATTGGCCTCGGGTTGGAGCCAATATGGAGGTTTAATCGTAGCCCCGGCGGCCCGTAAATATAGTGATTTTCATTTTTATGTATTCTCTTGTTATGTAAATAACGGTGTTGCGTTTCAAATTATATTAATTCAGTTATCGGAACTGCTTTTTCAGATTACACGCGAAACTTAGCAGTTGAATTTTAGGTGATAATTTAAACTTTTTTTCCAACCTGTACGTTCTCCTAAAGTTAGTATAACACACGCAGCTGTTTTGTTTGTGCTGTATAACGCAAATATTACCCATATTGTCTTTTTGACATTTAAGTGGTTAGCAAAAAGTTTCTAAAATTTGTCGAATGAAAATTAATTAGACAATAAATAGATTTTCATTGGCTTTCACTATGTTACGTTATTCTCAATTGATTTTTTAAGTAACTACTTCTTATCGTGGGGTATAGGTGTAGGTTTTGGACGGGGGAAAATCTCAGTTTGACGTCACGGCTATGCCGTCACGGAACGCTCTTATTATTTTTTGTTTGTTTAGTGATTAATAAAATGTATTTTTGAAGTGAAAAATTGTATGGTCGCGATTGACGAAACTTGGGTATAAATATTTGCTTTCGCGACTCGCTTGAATCCGTAATGCATACCTCACACCATATATTGTTCTTGTTTATAACTAGACTGGAATTGACTACTTCTAAACAGCTGATTTCGCACATTAGCTTCAATATCATTTCAATTGAGGTTATGTTAATTTTTAAAATGTGTATTTTCTAAATTTGTGTAGTTAAATTATTTAATGTATATGACTGTACCGATTTTTGAATGCCAGAATGACAAATATTATATTTATTGTTATACTTAGACAATATAACTGTCAACATTAGGGTTATAAACTGATTAATTATCAAAGTCTCATATACAGCCTAAGATATTCAAATTCATAGTCTGTAACAGTTTTAGTTAAATTTTAAGTTTTGAACCTACACACATGCTAAATTTAATAGGAAAATAATTTTCAAGAGTTGCCCTTTCTGCATCTAAATTTTTATAAAAATAATTAAATCATAATATTGAAAAAGTATACAATATTGAAAGTATACAATATTTTTCGCCTATTGTAGGCAAGGCGAAAAATAGGTATGCCAAAAGAAGTAGCCACTTAAGTCTGCCAGTCCCGCACTGCCTGTTTTTTTTTTTTAATTTGAAATGTAGGCTATGTTGTACTTCCCTGTTCCTTGTAGAACATGTAGCAAAAATATCTATTCAGGTTAAAATTATCCCCTTTTAATTTTGTCAATATATTGACATTTGCCCACTCTTAAAGAGTTTGTAGGGGTTGATGTAAAATTTCAATTAATTATGAACAAATTTTATGATATAATTCATACACGCTTACCTTAGTTTGTTTTTGTCTATATCTATAAAACAAAATAGAAATCTAAACTTTTGCGTGGGTTGTCATGAAATTTTGCATATATACACTTTAGATTCTGGGTCATGTTTTTGCAATTTCAGTCATTAAATCGAAGCAGTAATTGCTTAATTATCGCATTAATTCTTGCAATGCAGCTGTAGGCTATAGGCTATGGGTAGGCTGGCGGAAACATTGTCTAACTAAATTACACGTTATCGATCGATTTACCGATCATTCGATTATATGTTGTTCGTTCTATTTAAAATCACTCCAATATTTTTCATTCACGTTAACGATACTTATCAAAATACTGTAGCGAAGGACGGGTATTCAGCTGATTTGATAATAATAGAAAATGGAGAACGCTATCAGAAGAGAAATGAACCATGTACGAGGTTAGCTTTTAAGATTACAATTAGGCTATTTGTTAATACCACTAATGAAATTAATCGAATGTAAGATAAATCCACGTCACTGCAGCGATTTCTAGACTCAAGGATGGGCAGGTAGTAGATAAACGTGTTCAGAGCGCTCTGTTGTCGGGTTTTGGTACTACGTGCATTTTACCTTTCATTCTGGCATCCTGATTTTAACATTGGGTAAGTGCTACAAGTGTTATAGATTCAAAGGTCTTACATCTAATTAGTTAGGTTTTACTATACGTAATATGCTACAACAAGGAATGTATAGTAATACTGTAGTATAAAAACTATCTTAAGACTTTGGTAGATGTATTCGTTTTTCGGTTCCCAGACACCAAAATTTTATTTCCCTCTTATGTTTGTCCGTCTGTGTATCGGTAAATATTCCTAGATATAAAACGAATTGTCCAATTTTGATGAAATTTTGTATTTAGATATAGCTCATATTTGGAGCACATTATTTATTTTTTTAATGATTTCATTTTTAGCCGGTATTTCGTTTTAAATCTTTTAAAAATAGTATTTTTTTAAAAAAAGTTTTTTTTTAAATATTTTCTATAAGTACGTTCTACAATAACAAAATTTAAAACAAAAACAAAAATAAAAATCGTATTAGGAGCAATTATTTCATTTCGTCACGTTTTGGGTATATATAGGCTAAAGATTTGTAAACTTAGAGTAGATTAGAAACTAAAGAAAGGGATTCTAAAACTCCAGGCACAACGATCGACGGACCTGTTGTGTAAATTACTTCATACTTATACTTCATACTAGTTCAACAGATTAGTGTCCTTAGTAAGTTTCAAGAATTCAGTGACTAGCTCATTCTGCTGAGGTCCCTCTGGTCCTAGACCTTTTTTAACCTAAATTGCTATTATTTATTCTCAAACAGTAATATTTAAATTTAAATTTTATATTTGGTACAGTGACGTCGGTTACAACTCTTCATATATAACCATATCTGATGAATATACTTTTGAATAGAAGGACCATTTTTCGGTTTATTCGATAACTTCCGCAGCAAGTTTTTTTTGAAACATGAAATTTTAACAGTTTTTCATTAAAAATGATAAGTCTTCATTAATGAATAAGAATATTCATTAAAAATGAATAGTCCCGAGATAAGGGTACACAAAACCTACATGCCCAGATTACATCCATTTTATTTAATTCCCAGAAATGTGCATGGCAGTGTTGTAAGTCTCAACCGTTATAATTACCCACAACCGGATAAATTACCCGCAATTTCCCGCACATTATCAGTGCATAATGTGTATACAAGCTCTTGTGTACGTACGCACACACACACACACACACACACACACACACACACACACACACACACACACACACACACACACACACACACACACACACACACACACACACACACACACACACACACACACACACACACATAAATATATATATAAAATAAACTTGAGTTTTCTCCTTTCATTTTTATCATCAAAGCTGAAAAATAAATTTGTTCGTAATCATTAGCAATGTTGTTGGTTTTCACGGTATTTAAAATTTCTCGCTAGAGACGCATAATCTCCAAACACTTCCTTTAAAAATTGAATATTATTAAAATCTGTCAACAAACTGTATTACTTTCGTAATTGTCGTAATGAATTCAAATTTACGAATTTTTCATAATTTTAATTCGAGCAATACGAAAACCAGATTTAAATATTACTCTTTATACCAAATGAGCCACAGAGTACGCAAAATATCAAACATAATGGAGTCAAAAGAGAACTGTGAGTAAAGTAACTTTTCTTGATGATTTTTGTATATCGTAGTGAGATCAAAATTACCAGATTTTTTTCATTACCCTCATGACTACCCGCAAGCCTAAAAATTACTCACAAATCGGGTAATTACCCGCCAGTTGGCAACACTGGAGCACGGACACATATCCAAGTAAAGACCACTTTTTTGAACTCAGGACACTTGGAAACAGCTCAAGATTTTTCACGACCACGTTACATAGTTCTACTTGATTTAGTAAAACAGTAACAACAAATCAATAACTCTTTATGTGCAAAAAATTAACAAAACCTTGAACATTTAACAGTCTGTTGCGCAAACTGATACGGATTGTTTTCTTGGAAAGGACTTCTTTTTGTAACAATTAACTCGATCTGTATTCTGAAATCTAAAGTTCCAGTCGTTAGTTACAACAATGTGGCTCAACAATAGGCCAACATATTACAATTACTATTATTAAAAATACAGATAAATCTCGTCGTGCTTGTAATAAATTGCTGTTTTCTAGACAATTAATTAACAGCTGTTAATTTATATAAATTATGAAGAGAGATAAAAACGTGCAATTAATTAGGAGGAAGTGTATGGAGGATGGCGTAGATAAAAGAAAATGTGATTTACTTATGAGACTATACTTGTTTAATTGATACTCTTATAATTCTGCTTTCATTATAAAATCGAAATTGTAAATGACACTTTGTAATATAAATTGGCTTTAGTTAGCTTACTTTATGCGTTTCTTATTATCTCACTCTAGGAAATATAAAACAATTTTGGCTACAGTGGAAATAATCGATTTTTAGATTTTAATGGATCTCTCTCTCTCTCTCTCTCTCTCTCTCTCTCTCTCTCTCTCTCTCTCTCTCTGTTTGAAAAAAACAGTTCAAATTATATTATGGAAATAAGACGATGTGTTCCTTTTTTGAGATGTAATTGCCAAATTCATACTTCAATCTGTATAAATGGAGTCCTATGTTTGTTTCTTATATATGTATATATATATATATATATATATATATATATATATATATATATATATATATATATATATATATATATATATATATATATATATGTATACATATAATATACATATATATAAATGTAAGACTGTATATATTGCATGTAATATTTGAATGCCATTTTAATTGTACTGTAGTAGTTTTAATGAATTTGATCAATTTTTTCAGTGAATATTTGTTATGTTATAGTTTTAGGTAAAACAAATCTATATTCATTAATTTGTTATTAAGTATCTTTATGTTTATCCTTACATTTTTTTACAGTTTATATTTAAACAAAGTTTTTTTATAAAATTCGTCTGTTTTTTTTAAATTGTTTGTATTTAATATAAAGAAATTCGTGTAATTTATGTAAATTATACAGTATTAAAAATGTTTTTTTTTTATTAATGTTGTTGGTTTTTCTCTTGTTTGTTAATGTTTATAACTTTCTTTAATTTATATTTATTTGTAATTATTATTCTAGGTTAACTGGAAGAGAGGAGCTAAAGGTCCTAAGCCTCACTCAGGAATAAAGGCAATGAACAACAACAATGTTTAACAATTCTTCCGCTGTGTCTGTTGTCGGTTATGGAATTCCCTCCCTGATTAAGTAAAACTCCTTAACAGTCGTCTCCAGTTTTTGAAAAATTTGAATTGTATGTGTGTGTGTGTGTGTGTGTGTGTGTGTATGTGTGTGTTTAGTATAATCATGTTTGCAAATATCGTTTGATTTGATTCAATCTTGGCAGAAAAATCGATTACCTTATAGCTTGGACAAGTTCGTTAACCAACAAAATTCGTTTAACAGTTTCAAAATTGCTGTCAGTTTAAATTTAAAAAATTCATAACTTTTTTCATATTTTTTTCAAATCTGACTTTACAATCGTAATCAGCGTTAAAAACTGCATCAATTTAAATTTGAATTTTCAAAATTCGTTAACATTAAAAAAAATTTGACGGCGGACAGGCTTTTTAAATATATTTATAATATAATTTGAATTTTAAAATGCCAATATATGCAGATTTCAATGATGGTAAAATCATATTTTCAAAAAGGGTAAGGTAAGAAAAATAATTTGGGAAATTAGTTTCTATCGTTTTAGCGAGACAGCTGCGTGCCGCGATCATTACTTAAATAGACTAAGTAACCATATTCTGAAGTTTTGAAACACCCTGTATAAATAGATTGCAACAGTTTACGTTTTTAGATTTGGATTTGTAAAGTATTTGCAGAATCATTCACCTATGATTATCACTTTAATATACATTCAAGACTCTTTATACTTTGGTTCACCTTCGATTATTGCCCTTAATTCAATGAAAGTTTAAGGGGAATTGATGTGTTACAGATCAGTTCGCCCGTAATAGGATCTGTGCATAGATTCCAGATTAGTTACTAGCGATAAATTGTGTTGTTTTAGCGAATATAGCCTAACTGGCATAAAGAAATGAACAGTGGAAGTAGCTAATATTTAAACATATCGGCATCGACTCAACAGTTTCTGTGAAACCTTATCCGATACTGGTACAGATCCAGACACTTTGCCCAACAAATAAAGGGGTAAATCTGTCGGCACTCGGAATGAGTTTAACCAAGTGTTAACCACTTGTACGACGTGACATCATACGAGTGCCCACACGACAAGGTTGACCTCTGAACCCTAAAACAGCAGACGGATGTGTATGATAATCACTCACTTCCTGTTTGTTCACTTGACCCTTTCATCAAAATGTAGCCACGGTTTGGGTGGTGACCAATTGTTGTGAGAGGAACATCTTAGGCTTAATGGTTAAAGCACGACTGTTACGTATGTGGTTTTAAACATTAACCTAACCTGTTCGGTCCGTTTCACAGCCGTTGTATTATGATTAGCTATTTTCTATTGGAAAGTAAGCTATTGGAGTGGCTACTATATGAAATGCGATCCTGGACAAACTTTAAGAACTGAATCGGTAATATACGATATACAAACAAAATATGATACTAGAATACTTATAGTCCTAAATATTGCTTACTTTTCCGTCTGTCAGTCACTTTGTTATTAAAAAAAGCCATCATACTTTTAACGAAATAGATAAAACTAGAGGCACCGTGCAATTTTTTCAGTTAGTGATAAAAAGAAACGATTAATGTACAACAATGTTCAGCAAGTACAAAACGACAATGTTATTAAAAAAACGTAATTTCTTGGTAATTGTGTAAAACACCCAATTAGGCTTTATACTTTCAACACACACACACACACACACACACACACACACACACACACACACACACACACACACACACACACACATATATATATATATATATATATATATATATATATATATATATGTATATATACTTATATAAAATATAAATATATAAAAAAGTGCGCGCGTGTTTAAACAATTTTCAACCATTTTAGATAGACCACCCATGATTCAAATATGTCATCTTAATATTAATCAGTTCCAAAGCTTTCTGTATAATAAACTGCACAAAAGACTTTAGCCTATTACTTGTCTTGAAGCATTTTAATTATGTTTAACGACTTTAATCTGCCTGATATTGCAAGTCGAATATTCATCTGCCTTAAAGTGGAGTAGCAGACATTTAACTGCTTATTTTATGCATCGTAAACACTTGGACTATTTTCGGGATAGTTAGCGAGTTTACTTTGGTACTTCTGCGGTAAATTCGGGATATACGTAGCGGATCAAGGTTCAATGAACTACTGTATAGCTTGTTAGCGAGTTTACTTTGGTACTTCTGCGGTAAATTCGGGATATACGTAGCGGATCAAGGTTCAATGAACTACTGTATAGCTTGTTAGCGAGTTTACTTTGGTACTTCTGCGGTAAATTCGGGATATACGTAGCGGATCAAGGTTCAATGAACTACTGTATAGCTTGTTAGCGAGTTTACTTTGGTACTTCTGCGGTAAATTCGGGATATACGTAGCGGATCAAGGTTCAATGAACTACTGTATAGCTTGTTAGCGAGTTTACTTTGGTACTTCTGCGGTAGATTCGGGATATACGTAGCGGATCAAAATTCAATGAACTACTGTATAGCTTGTTAGCGAGTTTACTTTGGTACTTCTGCGGTAAATTCGGGATATACGTAGCGGATCAAGGTTCAATGAACTACTGTATAGCTTGTTAGCGAGTTTACTTTGGTACTTCTGCGGTAAATTCGGGATATACGTAGCGGATCAAGGTTCAATGAACTACTATATAGCTTGTTAGCGAGTTTACTTTGGTACTTCTGCGGTAAATTCGGGATATACGTAGCGGATCAAGGTTCAATGAACTACTGTATAGCTTGTTAGCGAGTTTACTTTGGTACTTCTGCGGTAAATTCGGGATATACGTAGCGGATCAAGGTTCAATGAACTACTGTATAGCTTGTTAGCGAGTTTACTTTGGTACTTCTGCGGTAAATTCGGGATATACGTAGCGGATCAAGGTTCAATGAACTACTGTATAGCTTGTTAGCGAGTTTACTTTGGTACTTCTGCGGTAAATTCGGGATATACGTAGCGGATCAAGGTTCAATGAACTACTGTATAGCTTGTTAGCGAGTTTACTTTGGTACTTCTGCGGTAGATTCGGGATATACGTAGCGGATCAAAATTCAATGAACTACTGTATAGCTTGTTAGCTAGTTTATTTTGGTACTTCTGCGGTAAATTCGGGATATACGTAGCGGATCAAGGTTCAATGAACTACTGTATAGCTTGTTAGCGAGTTTACTTTGGTACTTCTGCGGTAGATTCGGGATATACGTAGCGGATCAAAATTCAATGAACTACTGTATAGCTTGTTAGCTAGTTTATTTTGGTACTTCTGCGGTAAATTCGGGATATACGTAGCGGATCAAGGTTCAATGAACTACTGTATAGCTTGTTAGCGAGTTTACTTTGGTACTTCTGCGGTAGATTCGGGATATACGTAGCGGATCAAAATTCAATGAACTACTGTATAGCTTGTTAGCTAGTTTATTTTGGTACTTCTGCGGTAAATTCGGGATATACGTAGCGGATCAAAATTCAATGAACTACTGTATAGCTTGTTAGCTAGTTTATTTTGGTACTTCTGCGGTAAATTCGGGATATACGTAGCGGATCAAGGTTCAATGAACTACTGTATAGCTTGTTAGCGAGTTTACTTTGGTACTTCTGCGGTAGATTCGGGATATACGTAGCGGATCAAAATTCAATGAACTACTGTATAGCTTGTTAGCTAGTTTATTTTGGTACTTCTGCGGTAAATTCGGTATATACGTAGCGGATCAAGGTTCAATGAACTACTGTATAGCTTGTTAGCGAGTTTACTTTGGTACTTCTGCGGTAAATTCGGGATATACGTAGCGGATCAAGGTTCAATGAACTACTGTATAGCTTGTTAGCGAGTTTACTTTGGTACTTCTGCGGTAAATTCCTGATATACGTAGCGGATCAAGGTTCAATGAACTACTATATAGCTTGTTAGCGAGTTTATTTTGGTACTTCTGCGGTAAATTCGGGATATACGTAGCGGATCAAGGTTCAATGAACTACTATATAGCTTGTTAGCGAGTTTATTTTGGTACTTCTGCGGTAAATTCGGGATATACGTAGCGGATCAAGGTTCAATGAACTACTGTATAGCTTGTTAGCGAGTTTACTTTGGTACTTCTGCGGTAAATTCCTGATATACGTAGCGGATCAAGGTTCAATGAACTACTATATAGCTTGTTAGCGAGTTTACTTTGGTACTTCTGCGGTAAATTCGGGATATACGTAGCGGATCAAGGTTCAATGAACTACTGTATAGCTTGTTAGCGAGTTTACTTTGGTACTTCTGCGGTAAATTCGGGATATACGTAGCCGATCAAGGTTCAATGAACTACTGTATAGCTTGTTAGCGAGTTTACTTTGGTACTTCTGCGGTAAATTCGGGATATACGTAGCGGATCAAGGTTCAATGAACTACTGTATAGCTTGTTAGCGAGTTTACTTTGGTACTTCTGCGGTAAATTCGGGATATACGTAGCGGATCAAGGTTCAATGAACTACTGTATAGCTTGTTAGCGAGTTTACTTTGGTACTTCTGCGGTAAATTCGGGATATACGTAGCGGATCAAGGTTCAATGAACTACTGTATAGCTTGTTAGCGAGTTTACTTTGGTACTTCTGCGGTAAATTCGGGATATACGTAGCGGATCAAGGTTCAATGAACTACTGTATAGCTTGTTAGCGAGTTTACTTTGGTACTTCTGCGGTAAATTCGGGATATACGTAGCGGATCAAGGTTCAATGAACTACTGTATAGCTTGTTAGCGAGTTTACTTTGGTACTTCTGCGGTAAATTCGGGATATACGTAGCGGATCAAGGTTCAATGAACTACTGTAAAGCTTGTTAGCGAGTTTACTTTGGTACTTCTGCGGTAAATTCGGGATATACGTAGCGGATCAAGGTTCAATGAACTACTGTATAGCTTGTTAGCGAGTTTACTTTGGTACTTCTGCGGTAAATTCGGGATATACGTAGCGGATCAAGGTTCAATGAACTACTGTATAGCTTGTTAGCGAGTTTACTTTGGTACTTCTGCGGTAAATTCGGGATATACGTAGCGGATCAAGGTTCAATGAACTACTGTATAGCTTGTTAGCGAGTTTACTTTGGTACTTCTGCGGTAAATTCGGGATATACGTAGCGGATCAAGGTTCAATGAACTACTGTATAGCTTGTTAGCGCGTTTACTTTGGTACTTCTGCGGTAAATTCGGGATATACGTAGCGGATCAAGGTTCAATGAACTACTGTATAGCTTGTTAGCGAGTTTACTTTGGTACTTCTGCGGTAAATTCGGGATATACGTAGCGGATCAAGGTTCAATGAACTACTGTATAGCTTGTTAGCGAGTTTACTTTGGTACTTCTGCGGTAAATTCGGTATATACGTAGCGGATCAAGGTTCAATGAACTACTGTATAGCTTGTTAGCGAGTTTACTTTGGTACTTCTGCGGTAAATTCGGGATATACGTAGCGGATCAAGGTTCAATGAACTACTGTATAGCTTGTTAGCGCGTTTACTTTGGTACTTCTGCGGTAAATTCGGGATATACGTAGCGGATCAAGGTTCAATGAACTACTGTATAGCTTGTTAGCGAGTTTACTTTGGTACTTCTGCGGTAAATTCGGTATATACGTAGCGGATCAAGGTTCAATGAACTACTGTATAGCTTGTTAGCGAGTTTACTTTGGTACTTCTGCGGTAAATTCGAGATAAACGTAGCGGATCAAGGTTCAATGAACTACTGTATAGCTTGTTAGCGAGTTTACTTTGGTACTTCTGTGGTAAATTCGGGATATACGTAGCGGATCAAGGTTCAATGAACTACTGTATAGCTTGTTAGCGAGTTTACTTTGGTACTTCTGCGGTAAATTCGGGATATACGTAGCGGATCAAGGTTCAATGAACTACTGTATAGCTTGTTAGCTAGTTTACTTTGGTACTTCTGCGGTAAATTCGGGATATACGTAGCGGATCAAGGTTCAATGAACTACTGTATAGCTTGTTAGCGAGTTTACTTTGGTACTTCTGCGGTAAATTCGGGATATACGTAGCGGATCAAGGTTCAATGAACTACTGTATAGCTTGTTAGCGAGTTTACTTTGGTACTTCTGCGGTAAATTCGGGATATACGTAGCGGATCAAGGTTCAATGAACTACTGTATAGCTTGTTAGCGAATTTCCATTGAAAAGAGTAATACTTATCACAAGGTTTGTAACTAGAAGTAAAAACAAGCTTCCAGTAATCAAGAGAGAGAGAGACACGTACGAGGTGCTATCAAAACTTCGGGGAATTTTTCCATCAAAATAAAATTGCTTACAATAACTCTTAGTTTCCACTGTCTCTTTTAAAGTAGCCCCCTTCGGCATGAATACAGCGATCCCAGCGTTTTTCCAAGATTTCATGCAGCTCTGGAAGTCTGTAATTGTAATTGAAGCATGTCTTGTAATTCTGCCTAGATCTCCTCAATTGTGTCAAAACGACGGCCTTTCAATTTTAACTTTACTTTAAGAAAAATAAAATGGTCGCACTGGACGAAATCAGGCGAATAAGGTGATTGGGGAATCCACCTAAAAATTCCAAATGACTAACGATCTGTGGCCGGGTTAAAGCTCTAGTTAAAGTTGGGGCCATCTCTTGCTGCAATTTTCAATTCAGTACAGACAGCTAGTCGCTGCTCAGCAGTCTCGGTACAAATTTTGCAGCATTGCGTCTCACGCCCAAATTGTCTGACAAGGTGCGTTGCACGGACCCGTACGAAAATCCTATGATCGCACAAATATCATAGATTTTTCTTCTACGATCTGCAACAATAGCCTAACGCACGGTTGCGATGTTTTCCTTTGTTGTGCTTGTCGATGGTCGTCCTGAACCCTCATCGTCGACGTCAGACGTTCGCCCATCATTGAAGCGTATAACACAAAAACATTTTACTTTAACTGATAGTATTATCACCAAGTGCTTGCACAAGCATGCGATTGTTTTCTGCTACACAAACACATGAAACTCAAGAATGAAGCATCTCACCGTCACATCTGTTGGCACACTGATTTACAAAGAGGTGTTCGTGGAATTAAATTCCCCAAACTTTTGGGTAACACCTCGTACTCTGGTTCTTCAAGTGGGTCACTGTCTAATTTGTTAAGATATGGGATTTCAGAAAGATCAATGTGGCTAACAAGCCTTGGGAGAGGCAAAAAATACAGTCCCTCATTCAAAAAAGGAATAAATTTTATTAAAGATCAAATCTCTGGTAGAAATCTTGATATCAGCAATCACGTTTACGAGTCCCAAACACGAGTTAAGTTATCTGAAGGTCTACTTCTAACTTCGGCAAGCCGTATCTTCTAATTGCTTATTTAATGCATCGTAAAAGTCACAGTTCCAGACTTTATACAGTTGCAGAGGCTCGTGTGGGAGATGATCATTAAACATTAAAATTAGTCAAGAGTTTATTGCCACTCCCACAACCGTCTTGCACACCTACATCCAGGGTAAACACTAGATGGTTCACACGCCAAACGCCTGAATCACACAATGAAGGTAAACTATAAATCCTTACACAATCACTGTCCAAAAGTTTTTTTGGTTGAACGTTTCAACTGCTTTCAATTTTAGAATTTTGTAACACTTCTTCACATTATTTAAACACAATATTAAACGATATATAACTTGAAAACAATGCGCGCACATTATTGGTTCCTGTTAGTTTTGAATGAGTATACATTACGAAAAACGTGACATTAAAAAGATCACGTTAGTAGTATCACTAAGAAAGAAAAATAATAGCAGGGAGTAGAAACAAAAGAATGGGAGAAATAAAGAAGATGGAAAAGAAACCGAAGAAGAAAAGCAAATAGAAAAAGAAGAAGTTCAAGTGAAAGAAATAAAAGTAAGACGTTGGAATTAATATCGTGTCGGAAATTATCAATGGACTAAGTTACTTAATAACCGTATTGTGACTAACAAGAAGAAAGTACAGACTTACTTTGTACTTTTTTTCATTCGCCTTCTTAAACTCAACACAAGCAGACATTACGTTCGTGCTGTACGCTGCAGTGTCAATTAAAAAAAAGCCCCAATGTTCAGCTCACGAACCTTGTCAAATCTTTTATTGTAGCTTTCTAATTACACTCCCCACACTGCTATCCTTGCTGCGTCATGTTTTATAAACACTTGTTATAAAATATTCAACCGGGTTCATTTATTTTGACACATCCTGTATTCACTACTGGTTTACACGATCTCTTTTATCACGAGTCCCGGTTATGGTTCATGGTAGTTATTGTTCAGTATATGAAGTTTCAAATAAGATATCTTAGGACCGTGAATAGAGGACCGTGGTTTGTATCTGAATCCGTTGAATATAAACGTACTATAAGGTTAACCCTTGTGAGAGCTTTGTGAGCGCTCGCTGCTGGTGGTATCTTGCGGCAGTATGTTCAACTACAGTTAAATATATAATAGTACTGTATATTTTCTCAAACGTCTAACTCCCCGGTCCTTGCACCCGGAAGCGCTCGTAGCGGCAGGTAGTCCAATTACTTGGACTTTAACCTCTGGTATCGATCATGCTTTTTATAATGGTGGCTGTGCTTTTAGTAATGAATCACGAAGTGTCTGGAAATTGTCAAACGAAACTTCGGAAAATAAACTTCGGACCCGTTCTACAAGTCGGTGCAAGAGAAAAACTCCGTTTCACACTTAGCCTACCTACCTTTGCTTAACTTTATTCTGTCATTAAATGATTTTTACAAATTTAATTCTCAGTCTTCTTTGTACAGATAAAAACTTAAAATTGGGCAGTCAGTTTTTTTTAACAAAATTACTGTTTACATTGTTAAAATTGTACATTCCTTTTGATTCAAGTTTATTTTTCAATTACACTTAACCATAGGGAATTGACAAAAGTAAAACTATTGTGAAAATTGTATGGAGAGTGAATTGCAGCAGACTGTAGGAACGCTAAACCAAACCTACATTTGAAGAAGTGAAAAATAGGATCGGACATCCCAGATTAGTAAGGCGATGGTCTATCTCGAATCAGAAGAGACGTTGTAGATCTATAAACATTTATCGGAATTGTAAAAGGTCACATTAAGAAGATGAGGCTGAGGGCTGTACCACCTGACACTCGAAGAATGCTGGTAAAGTGGACAGTCAAGACAGAGATGGAAACTGAAAAATATTACCTACTGGAATGAGACCAGGAACGCCAATCCACCAGTTCTGCAAACACACAATGGTTAATAACATTTCTGGGTCAAACTAAAAAAAGAACTAGGTATATAGATTTGTTTATATCCAAAAATAGGCACTAGTAGTTTACAAAACTGCAATAATATTAACAGTAAAAAACAAATTTTAGAGAAATGACCAGCAGAACAATTATCAAAATGCGCAAAAAACAATTTTAAATACAGCTTACTTAAAAAAAAATCTGACGTTAGGTTAACTGAGTGGCTATTAGCTGAAAAATAAAGAGCAAGCTGTTTCAGTTACTGTTGTTATGGAGTTTTACAAAAATTATAAAATTTGAGAGAACACAAAATCGGTCTATATGTTTTTGAGAAATTAATGTACTGAAAAATTCTGACAAAAATAATATTTGAACATGCACTAAATATAACAAGCAGAATGAACGGTGCCTCATATAATGTAAATATAAATTTAATTAGTTGCCACTCTAATGATAACAACAAAATTTGAACAAAATTACTTATGCTTACGTGAGTAAGAGAAAACCAAAAATGAATGCATAAATGTATTGCAGAAGGTAAAAAAAATGATTTAAAAAACAATTTACAAAATCCCTTAATAATTAATTAGCTATTTAATAGGTGTGAAGGGTGTTTATATTTAAGTGCCCTGAGGACCTCCAGCTGAATGAGGTAGGCTGCTCAGAGGGTACAGAACTAGTGCCTAAGAGACTTATTTGCTTAATACCTTTTGGGTCTATGAAACCCCGTAAGCTCTAAATTTCTATCTATCAGTTATGGTTCTTCATGTAAGGCAACATTTTGAGCAAAATATAATAAACGATTTTGAAAAATTATACCGATTTTTCAATTTTTTGTGTGGAAGTAATTTAACATTTCTATACCATTTATTAAAATAATACCTAATAGGCCTAAAGTAACGTGAGTTATGTAATGCAGTAAGAACGTGTCTCACGAAAAAACAACATTTTTATAAAATTGAATGTACGCATTCGTCTTATTTCGTTTAACGCGACACTTTTTTTGAATCAGTTTAATAGATTAGAAGGAATAATTTATGCTGATTATTCTTTGGACTTTGTAAGTGTAGCGTTATCCGTGGAAAGCAGCCAAGTGCAAGAATGATAGATTTAGTAGTCATGGATGTGAGGTTAACTTAGCGGCACTTTATCTTAATAAATGCGAGCTTGCTGGTTTCTTAAACTAAATAATTACAGCATCAAAACATATTACGATAGTAATATTAAATTATATTTAAAATAAATTATCTTCATAAAATACAAATGGATTATAAAAAGTGTAGGCGTATATGTTCACTATTCAACGTATGAAGATAGTATGTGGATGGTGAAAACTCGATCTTTGATTCCAGAAAGCTTGCGATATTTTTGTCCAAAATAGGACGTCAAAAGATGTTCGCTTTTGATAATTATAAAAATCTTTCCGAGAATAGATAAACCAACCCTACTTACCAAAATTCATGAAATTCATTAAAGTAGTTCACCGAACGAAGCGAAGTCTCTGTTTACACTCGACTGTTTAGCATTTGGTTTTCTTAGGCAGTTTTGAACAAACGCAATGAATGTTTTGACATTTGGCAAGGAGGTACCTTGTATAAAGCCTGAACGACATATGTGTAAAGAATTTTTTCCCATTCTCTTTCGTTCCAAGATGGTTGCCTCTGATTTACAATAACGTGTGTACCGTTAGAAAACACAAATTTTTGATTGTTTTGGAATTTCGTACAAATGTATCTTGTTTAAAGCCCAAATGACGTATGTGTAAGATCCTTCCCCACTTTCTTCTGTTTTAACGGCCTCAGATTTAACGACGATGAGTGTACGCAGTTTTGGCCAAACGCACTGGCCGATTGTTTTGAAATTTGGTACGAAGATAACTTGTATAAAGCCCAAAAGACGTATGTGTAAGATTTTTTCCCATTCACTTACGTTTAAAGATGACAAGCTGATTTATCGTTGAACGGTTAGTTGCTGGTTATTTCTTGTAATACTGGCCAATAGTTTTTACCGCTTCGTGGAGAAAGACTACAAAATTTCCAATAAATATGGTCCAGTGAATATTATGGTTACAGATTAAATTGGCGGAGCATTTAAATATATGAGCCCTGTCGTGGAGCGCACTGTATATTAGTAAAGATACACTGCAAGATACTTAAAGATACTGTTCTTTGAACTACTTGTTTAGTATTTAGCGATATATAGAGCCATATAGACGGACATCCATGTCTAAACCATTTTTTAACACTCAGTGGACCTGAAAACGAATATAGGTTTTTAACCTATATTACAGATTATTAATTAATTATTAATTAAGATATTACAGATTTAGTAATATCTTAAGAAAAATATTTTTCACGATCAGTATATTTTCTGTATAATTCTTTTATAGCAGATTTTGCTATTTTTATCTATATGGCAGTGGTGTCAGTAAACCGTGAGAATATAAAACTGCAAGTTATACATTATAATTAAAATACTGCGATGACTGCATATCTTTTAATAATTTCCATATAAAACACAATTAGGCCTTACACCAGAGTGAAGTATGACGCATCTAACAAGTGACTAAACTGTGTGAGACGGCGGTCACGATCTGAGTTTTATGCAAATGTCAACTTATCGAACTTCCTGTACCCGAGCGTTGTGTGGAGAATTAACGAGGTTTAGCCGATATCCGAGACCCGACGCCGACGGGCGGCTGTAATCTAGTTCGCCTTGCTTTTTGACCTTGACTGTGGAAGTCAAATAATGTATGATTCTGATAATATAACGTCTTCATTTCAAAAGTCCGCTTCTTGTCCAACCGACCGTGGCGTGATTTAGTATGTTGTATTGTAATTGTTATTAATTTCTTGGCAGCTTAATTGTCCAGACGGGAGATTTCGTGCAGCGTCAGAAGAGCTTAACACAGGGAAATTGAACATGTAAGAAACTCTAGTCAAGTGTGTGGAATATTACAAACGGATATGAAGCAAATAGAAGTCATGCATTATGACGCTTTTAAAAAAGTACAAATACAAATTTGTGTCTGGAAAATGAGTTATCAGAGCTGCTTTCATTATAAAATCCAGACCTCGTATCATGATATTTGTTATATTGTACACGTTTTAAAGGATATTGTGTGTCGATACGTGATATAGACGTCAGGATAGCTGACCGTGATGGCCACTCCACCAGCTCATATTCCAATGGAAATTCGTTAATATATTTGTGTGACGAGTTTGATTTTTGCGTATCGAAATAATTTTATAAAATGCATTTGTGCTTGTGTCAGCTTTTTACCGCGATTATTAACGAAATGAGCTATTTGAGAGGTCTTCATGGTAAAATCCCGACCAAGGGCTCCACTTCTGACGTCTAAAACACATCCCTTCTGTAACACCGTTAAAAAACCGTGTATAAAAATGTAACATAAGTAACCGACACAAAAATCAGTTTTGGCAGTACGTTGTACAAGTTCGTTATGCAAGATATTCTTTTAGTCTTTAGTCGTTTCAACATTGAGGTCATTACAAGTACAGCTTTAAAAAATGCATAACCTTCTTCGAAAATCAGATAATAGACGTTAAAAACGACGTTAATTAGCGTTCTAGATTTTCCAATTTGATTGAAAATTTTAATACTAATATTAACACAGATTCTAATTATGATGGTGGAAGAAGTTTTCAAAAACGTATAGAATAAAACAATTAATGTCAGAAATCCGCTTCTATCATATCAGCATTGTTGTGTGCTGCGGTTATTTTTTAAACACGCGTTGTGTATTAGCACTCGAGTGTTCACAATTTCGGTCAAATTTTATTCAAAACTTAATAAACAAAACAAAACACAATAAAATAAAAAAGGAATATTTTTTCAAATCGTTTGGACAAAACTGTTAAATTGCAAAAATCCTTTTAAGTGTTTCTAATTTGCGATTACTAACCATCTTAAAACGTCAACAAATCTTAAAACGTCAAAAAAATCTTAAAACGCCAAAAGATTTTAGAAAGCCAAAAAACCTTTAAAAGCCAGAAATAATCTTAAAACGCAAAAATATCTTAAAACAACAAAAAATCTTAAAACACCAAAATCTTACAACGCAAAAAAAAATAAAGACCAAAAAAGCTTAAGTCACCAAAAAGCTCAAAACGCCATTATATCTTAAAACGACAACAAATCACAAAACGTCAAACATCTTAAAACACCAAAACATCTTAAAACGTTAAAAGATCTTAAAACGCCAAAAATCTTAAAACATCAAAAGATCTTAAATCGTCCAAATATCTTAAAATGTAAACAAATCTTGAAAAGCGAAAAAATTTTAAAACTACGAATACTTTCAAAACGTTAAAAATCTTTAAACGCTAATAGATCTAGAACGTCAAATGATCTTTAAACAAAAAAAAACCTAAAAAGCTGAAAGTTTTTAAAGGTCCAAAATATCTTTAAATGTCAAAAACCTACGCCAAAAAACCTAAAAACGCCAAAATATCTTAAAACGCCAACAAATCTTAAAACGCTAAAAGATCTTAAAGCGTTCATATTTCTTTATCCTAAACATTATTGATAACTTAATAACCATTTGGGAGCTTAACGGTCCCAGTAATTAATTTAATTAGATGAAAGAAATCCGCATAACGTTTTCGCACCATTTCTTTAAGTACGGAAGTATTTTTGTTCTGCTTTAGCGGGTAGATTGTGGAAGACCTTTGTTCAAGAAGCCAATGACTCATGAAGGTTTAATATAGTGTTTTATGTTTGCAAACTAGAGCCTAATTAAATATAGGGGCTTAATTAAAAGAGCTTTCGATATCAAATTGCAATGATAATTATATTTAATCACCCGTTAACAATTCATTGTCTCTTGATGATAAACCTCCCTTCGTGATAAGTTAGATTTAATTAAATTTGTAGTTAATTACATCCCTCCAAAGATCCAAGCCCTTCCATTCTCGTTCAAAGCCGATCATGTTTACCCCTCCCCTCTCGTGTAGTGTTTAGATAATATTTCGATAATAATGTTCTGACTTTAGTAACACTGTCGACATGTTTCACTTGCTGGGTGCCTTTATTGTAGAGTAACTAATTGTTTCGTTCTCGGCTTCATTTTAAGTTTAATTAACCTTTTATTATTCAAGAATCTGTGGTTACAAGATAATGTGGGCTGCGTTTAGAAATATTTTTAATTTTTCTTTCAAATAATAATAATCCCTGCACGCAGCTGTCTCGCTAATGTAATGAAAGCGACATTTCCAAAACAATTTTTTGTCTTGCCTTTTTTTTTGATTTATTCACCATTATAATCAGTATTAAAATCTGCATATGTTAGCATTTTAAATTTTCAAATCACATTGAAAATACGAAAATAAACCCTGACCGCTATGAAATTCAATTTCTTAATTTCAACATATTTTGAAAATGCAAATTTATGCAATTTTTAACGCTGACTACGATGGAGAAATCATATTTAATGCTAAAACACACACACACACACACACACACACACACACACACACACACACACACACACACACACACACACGCGACCTCTTAAAAAGTGATCTTTAGGAGTTAAAATATATATTTATTTTGAAACAAACCTTTAAAATTTGTAGGCCTACTAGATATTTAGATCGACGTTCATAATACGCATTCATGGTTTTCTGGAAGATTTAATTTATTGTACAGAACGAATATCATGTCTTTAGTATTTGTTTAATTGATGACAGAAACTTTCAGTGGTGAAATATAAATATTATAATAATTTATTTATCATATCGTGATGTCTTCGTGTAGTTTTAAACAGATCACGAGACGATAAGTCAGTAAACTGTACAAGTGTTTTATAGTGAAATTCGTGACAAGAATACAAAATAAACAGTTTAAAGTTGATAAACATGCAAGTGGTTTCCTTGAATTTGCGTTTTGTAGGTAGATCGGTGCAATATTCATCGCTCGAGCAACGCTAAACAAAACATAGCCTACCTTACAAACAGATAATTTATTTGTTTAACAGATGTTGTGTATTCTACAGAACTGAACTGTAGGGTTACATTGTCTCATTATTAATGAATTTCCATTGGAGGGCAATTACACATACACACACACACACACACACACACACACACACACACTTTTATATATATATATAAATATAAATATATATATATATATATATATAAATAAATAAATATATATATATATATATATATATATATATATATATATATATATATATATATATATATATTTGTGTGTGTGTGTGTGTGTGTGTTTCTCCATTATTCAACAGTTTCAAAACGGCTGCTATTGTATAGTTTTTAAAATTCATACCTTTTGTATTAAAAGTTATCGAAAATCTGATTTTATTATCGTTATAAGCAATAAAAACCGCGTAAATTAGTTTTTTTAATAATTTTTTTTCTGAAACTAAGAAATTGAAATTGTCTGGTATCAAATACTTTCTTTTTCATATATTCAGTGTAATGAAATACTAATATATGCTGATATTAATGCGGGCTACAGTGGTGAAATCGTTTTTTTCAAAGCGTAAGATAAAAAAATATTTTTTGAAAAATTGGCTTCTATCACGTCAAGGAGACATATTCATGCTGCGATTAATTCAATGTCTAGCAGTTTTTTTTTTTTTTTTTTTTTTTTTTTTTGGGAAGTGATTAATTTTTAGTGGCCATTATGACAATACTTGGGAGATTATGAAATGTGAGTCGATCCTGACTTCTAGATCACTTTTTGAAGGATTATTTTCGTACTTTAAAAACGTACTTCGTCTAATTGTAGCCGAGTTATTGAAGATTGAAATTACTTTTACGGACAATTTCACTCGTTTTGGCGTAATTGTCTACTCACAACAAACATAGCTTTAAAAACGTTTTTACTTCGAAAATAATTTTAAAAAATAACAATAATCATAACAAGTATTTGAGTATATTCATGGTTTTTCTCTTTTGATGAATATTCCGCCACCCTGAACAGTAACAGTCGATTAGTCTACTAGGCTACGTTGTATGCTCCACACCGGACTTACTGGACACCCTGAGTGAGGGCATTAACGTCACATAAGGGCGTCTAATGTATTGCTGCTTTCGTTAGTAAAGAAAGGTAAACGCAATGCTGTAGATGCAAGCGATATTATTGCCACTCGAGTCAAGCATTGCAAATCTTGACAGTGAGAAATGGGGAGGGGTGCCTTCGCGCAGGGCAATACTGGCCGTTATGTTTTAATGTTTTCCAATGAACAGGATTGCCTACCAACTTAATACATATTTTTAAATTATTCTTAGAGTAGGCCGACTCATCTGATAGTTTTTTAAAATTTCAAATAAACTAGGGAAATTAAGTCTTGCTTTTTGTATAAGAGATTATGTATAAGTAGCCTACTATTTGTTTATTATTGATTTTTATAATGAAATTACACACACACACACACACACACACACACACACACACACACACACACAGAGAGAGAGAGAGAGAGAGAGAGAGAGAGAGAGAGAGAGAGAGTTTACATAGACCTATACATGATACAGCTATATTGAATCTGTATACAAATTAAAGTGCATAACCAAATAGTTACTTACGTTCACTCATATGATGCAAACACGCAAGCGCACGTTTGCGGGTATAAATTTAACGACCCGTAATGTAGAAGAGATACAATGTTGTGGACCTTACGATGATGGCCGCTCCAATAGCCAATATTCCATTATTATAATGGACATTAATTAATAAACGTTGTTGCAAGAGACTTTTTTCGAAGTTTTCAGTTTGGATATCAAATTAGATTATAATTGAATGTAAACTTACCAGAGTGATAACCTTTATGAGAGATGTGTGAACCTGGTGGCATCTTGGGGCAGTGTATTCAAATTAAATAAAGTTGTTATACAGTTGAATAAATAATAGTACTGTCTATTTTCTCAAAACGCCTCCACCTACTGTCATTGCAGCTTGCAGCGTTCCTAGCGGCAGATATTCCAATTACTTGGACTTCAGCCTCTAATATGGAGCACTCTTTCTATAATGGTGGTTGTACTTCAAGTCAGTTTATACTCAATGCTATTAGATATCGAGATCAGCGCAGGGGTTGAGCACTGACCGCCCAGTGGCAGTTGCTCGTTTCTCACCAGTGCGCATACACTTTCGGCGTATTCCCAACTTGCGAATATGTTCTCGTCAGAAAAGAGCTGACTGGGTGTATAAGATTCTTGCGAGCTGGACCTAATAGGAAGTATCGTTCGGATAGACCCTTCTCAGGTAGAGCTCTTCTCCTTTCTCGTACTCTATGATACTGATTATGTTTAAATGTATTTTAAATTTCAAAAAGACTAATGTAGAGTGTAATAATTTTTTGTTTCTAAATCTTATTTTAAATGGTTTAAAGTTCTGACAGGTATAAATTTTATTCAAAGTATTTTCGAGCACTTTTTTACACTTGAAAACAGTTTTTGAGAAAGAAAATGTACAAATAATCGTGGATTGTAATAAAATAACAATTCTACTAACAATATGACTACATAACTGACATTTAGTTAAGTAAAAATTAAACTTGGCACAGAATAATAGCTTAGTGAAATCCGATCATCCGTCCTCCACTGAACGGAAAGACCATTACAGTACGATCGGAATGATGAAATGCGCACCAATCGTTACCTCTAGAACACAATATATCTGCACTTTCTGTGAATGTTTTCATGCAATATAATTGTAGAACAAAAAGAATACTGTTGTAGTCCATCAGAGGGGACCGAGGAACTCTGGAGTTTCGGCAGGTACTGTTAGACGGAGATGAACTTTATACTCCGAATCCAATTGGATTGCCTACGCACCGCCGTGTCACGCAGCTTGCACGCACGAATGCATTCCGTGATCACTGATCAAGGTTTCCCGCGTAATCAACACGAGTCGTAAATTATTGTCAAACCTGGAACCATATCGAGCACAGATGCAGCGTGCTCGGAGGTTATACGGCGCACAGATGAAACTAGAGTGCCTATATCTACAGACTTATTTATCGAATCGCTATTGGTAAACGAACTCTATCATGTACAGACCGGGGAATATGAAATTAACGCCTGTAGTGATTTTTAAAACACTTTTTTAAGGATCGTTTTTATAAATAACCTTTAGACCTATATATATATATATATATATATATATATATATATATATATATATATATATATATATATATATATATATATATATATATTGCACTGATACTTTAAACGTCACAATTTCGTCCCGATTTGTTTCCAATTTGGCGCGAAATTCTATTTTAGTAACAACTTAGGTAACACAGTAAAGAATACAACGAAGAAATAAAAATGGCAAACGTGTTTATAAAGCTAGGGATGTTAAAAACAATCACTAAATTTTTAAAGCAGTTTTTCAATATTTTTGAAAAGATTTATAGTTTCTATGTGTTTTTTTTTATATCTTCAAAACTGGTACCCCTCAGGGGTGTGCAGACTAGCTGCATCTATTGAGAAGGTTTAGACGTCCCTCACGGTACCCGAGTCCAAAACACACTTACACTTACAACTTACGACTTTAACACATTACACTTACACTTAGGCTACACTTAGGGAGGCGATAGTAGCCTCAATGTGCTATTCGCCTTAAAAAAAGGGAACAAAAATCAAAACTGGTATGTGAGACAATTATTTATAAAGTTTATTTTCGGTTGTTTAATTTTATACTCTACAGAAGGCACTGGTTTTTTATATCACAGAAAACTGAATAGACTATAGAAAGAACTGTCACAGGAATTGGGTAGTTCCTAACTGGGTTTTATAGTTCAGATTTAGAACAGAACTTCAGGCAGTGTACTTCATATGTTAGTTAGTTGTCAATTAGTAGCCTCCAGCACCCATTCTACGATCGGATTTTTTATTGTTGACTTCTGACTTTGATTCGTTTTTACAAACAAATGAAAAATAATGTAATAAATATAATACTAACATGGTTTCTCTGTTTTACAACAACAATTACACATATACAATCTTTTCAAATAATTATATACAATTTTCTTAGAGTAATATGTTAAAAATCACAGTTTTTCATAGCCTTTTTGCTGTTGAACGTTATGATTTGACCACGTCAAGAGTTTTGGAGATACAAAAATTCTTTGCAGTTATTATTACCCGTAATTTCCTGAATATAAGATTATAATTCCAAATCTTTATTTTGATTTTATACAGAATTATTAATTGTTTTGATATAGTGTTCCTTTACTATTAACAATATTAATGAAATGATATAATAAGCATGATATCATTAGTATAAATATTTCTCAAAGGAAAATATCGAACAATTATTTAATTTATGAAATAGGTAGCGAAGGTACAGTCTGGGCACCAAATCTTGGACTTGAAAACGATTGCTGGTCGAACTTACACAGTGTTTATTTTTCATTTGCAAAATGAGAGCTAGTACTAATTATAAACAGCTTTGGGGATTTATGAATATAAGGATATTGGCATGTTTTAGTAAGTTACAGTCTAACAAACACACATGTATTTGAATCAAATACGCTGGTTATTTCGTTTATAACCACTTGTATGCCATCGACATATCAAACAAAGAATAGAGTTTCTAAGGACTGACGTGGCAGAATTCGCAAAGAAAAATGTTTAGATTATAATATCGTCACGCACGAATAAGAATTAAATAATAATTAAAACTGACAATGATAAGCCTACATAGTAGGCCTACTTGAGAGTGGAAATATGTGTGGGTGGGGTACGTCAAATTAATGTCATGTCCGCCACAGCTGTTTATAAACCAAAATCTTGTACTGTTCCAAAAGTATAGTATACAATTTGTTTTGTCTTCCATTTTTTGGAAATCGGGTTGTCTCGTTTCACACACACACACACACACACACACACACACACACACACACACACACACACACACACACACACACACACACACACACACACACACACACACACACACACACACACACACACACACACACACACACACACACACACACACACACACACACACACACACACACACACACACACACACACACACACACACACACACGCACGCACACACACACACACACACGCGCACACACACACACACACACACACACACACACACACACACACACACACACACAAACCCCTGATCTATGTAGACCAAGGGGAAACTTTTACGGGTTTTTATTTCCTCGAGATAGCTTGGGGTAAACGAAAACCTAATACCTTGTAATTGTGACATTTGTCAATCCACTCCAAGTGTTTGTCCATTTGACTGTGTACCCTGATGTGACGTACCGCTACCACTGAGCACTGACCAGTGCAGCCGGTTTTTAACTTTTTGATAGTAATTCAGTTTTTTGAATACCGCTGTTTGAAATTACTTATAATTAGTACATACAGACCAACGAAATGTCAACGGTTATTTTCGTGTAGAAAGTCGATAACTATAAAGTTAAGCACTCTTCACAAGAAACTTAATAACTTGGTAAATAGTAGGCATAAAAATTCCAATTTTTAGTATTCGCAACGGCCTGGTAAAAACTTCAAAGTTCAACAAAGGCAAAGACTTCAAAAAACAGTGATTTTTAAACATATTACTCTCAAAAATACTGTATACAATTCTTTTTAAAAAAATAGTATATGTATAATTGTGTATGTGTGTAATAGTAATATGTGAAATATGTTTAAGAAAAAAACAGTTAAGGTAAAAGTGTAACTGTATTTATTACATTATATTTTGTTTTAAGCCGCCTCGGTGGTCTAGTGGATAGCGTACTAGGCTTTCACCCCGAGGACCCGGGTTCGATTCCCGGCGAGGGCTTGGCATTTTCATACGCTATAAATCATCCGATCGTCTGCATTAGCCCAAGTGTGCACAATAGTCGGACGTTAAACACCAATTATATATATATATATATATATATATATATATATATATATATATATATATATATATATATATATATATATATATAGATAGATAGATAGATAGATAGATAGATATATATATATATATATATATATATATATATATATATATATATATATATATATATATATATATTTCGTTTGCTTGTAACAACGAATCAAAGTCAGAGGCTGTAATAAATAAACCAATAGTACTGTTAGAGATGGTGAGTAGGCGACTTGGCAATACTGCTCGATGTGTTGCTACAGTGGTGCAGCCTAGCGCTGGACGTGTAAAGCTCTTAACATCATTTACTATGGACGTGAACGTTCTGTGTTGATATATTGTTAACTTAAGACCTGTGTGAATCTTTATCAACATAATGTTTGCTACCTGCTACACTTGCAATTAAATAACTAACAGCTGATAAAGGATTAAACCACCGTAAAAGACATACGCTTATCTGGTCTGTCTGTTCGACTGTCTGTCTGTTTCTCTCTCTCCCTTTGAATATTATGTCCAATTTGACTACAGTGAGCGCTTCTGTTGTTTATTCCACTATCTTCACTCGTGCTCGTTTAAATTAGTACGTAATTAAAACTTTACACGTTCTTCCAGTTTGGGTAACAAAGTTTCCAGTTATTGTTCACAACCTAAGTTTAGCGCGATGAGACAGCTCCTTAGTGTTTGCGGGTGTCGGGTTAGATACCATTGTTTCAGACAGCTTTGTAATAACGTGTGCACTAAAAACGGGTTCATTAATGCAATTTATGTTGTCAGAAACTAAATAAACGTTGTAGTTACTTGTTCTTACTGTTTGGAATAAATTAAATCTTACTTAGCTTAATTCGTTGTTTGTCTAGACATGTAAACTTTGTAAAATTTCAGTTTTACGACTTTTAAGAAAACTTTTATTTTTCGTAATATTTTTGTGAATATCGAAATATTGATATCATAGCAAATCAATATTGCGAAGTTATTTTGATATTTAATGAGGAAAACACGCAAGTAATTATTTATCTGACAATGTCGCAGTCAAGCCATGTTAGACTATCGAATGCGGAAAGTGGAAAACCGTGGCTTCATTTCTAAGAAACAATATTTGGTTTACTCGTATAGAATGATGTCTGAGATAGACATCATTAAGGGCATTCGATGGATCTGTAAAGTCAAAAATTCGCTTTCCGAATTCACTTTTGAAAATGTTATATAAAATGTTACAATTTTTTAAGATTTAGAATAGCGGCCATTTTGAAACTGTCTAATAGATTTTGCTGGTTAACGAATTTTTTGTAGCTATACTCAAGTCAATTTTTAATCGAATCGGATCAAAATTGTGCCTCAAAAAACGTTCCAGAACTCACGCTCATTTCAAGGTAAAAGTTTCGATTTTACCCCCGATTACCAAATTCAAACAATTTTTTTATTTTCCCCAAGTACTACACGAAAAGAATAACATTTATATTTGTGAGTCGCTTATCGCATCAGCTGTTCTCAATTTGTCGACACCCAAGAGCTTCAGAACCAGCTGAATAGCCTACCTGGTCGGCGCTCCGTACCTCCCGAGGTGTGCACCCACGCCGGGACCAGCGATGAGTTACACACGTCTATGGGTTTCGCGTGAGTTTGGTCGGAGGTCAGATCGGAATTCGAGACAAGACGCGTCCACTGGCGTCATTAAGTTTTAACAGCCAATTTGTTATTCATTACAGTAATGGTTTTCGATTCAGTTGAAACTACCGCGGCCGAAGATCGTGTTCCGATTGCAGTAACGGCCTCCCGTCGGAATGTCCTTTAATTGACCTTTAAACAAATTACAACATTCTGGTTTTAACATTCCACGAGGAATATATTTCGAGTAATCGAATGTCAGAACGTACTGAGTGGATTTTTAGGCGAAGTGGATGCACCGCGCCATTAGCGCGCAAAACTTGTTTGCTTATCTTACCGCCTTTTTGGTTGTTTTAGTTATTTTAAAATGCTTTTATTTATGGAACAATTCTGTGTGTCTTTTTAAAATAATAAATTATATTTTCAATGAAAAAGTGATTTTCAAACCCTGATTAAAGTTTCAATCAAAAGTTTTTCTTCGATAACTTGAATCAATACTTCGCTATTCCTGTATTGTGTCTATTCAAACATTTAAAATTATAGACTGTTTAATCTTTCAAGCCTGCTTTTTTCTGCAATTTTTTACTACAGTTCAATATTAGATTATAATCTTACTTTTTTACCTTAAGAAATACAAAAAACGTTAGGCGATCATGAAACATCGAGCTTGAGAGTTTGTAGACTTTATTTGTTACAGATCCTTTGTGTAGAAAAATAAGAAATGGATGTTTTTTACCATACTGTCCGTCTCGTGTAATTGTGCATATTACTGGAAACAAAACTTATTGTCCGATTTTCATGAAATTAACATGTAAATCTGGTTTGCGAATATTTCGCGACAAATGTTTTGATTTCTCAAAATCAACGGTAAATATCAGTCCATAGTTCACAAACCAAACGTGCTGACAACTTTAGCTCTGAAAATTCAGTTCGGTATTCATAAAAGAAAACGGAAATAACGGTTTAATTTAATAAAATAGTTCTTCAAAATTTTTCCAGTATTTGATAATAAATGGCTTTTATTAATTTTTTTTTATGTGCAATTAAGGTAAGGAAAACACAAAATAGGTTTACATGTCAAAAACATTGATATGGGCCAATTTGTCTAGTATCCAGCGATAATTTTAGAGTCACTAACTAAGAACATCGAAGTCAAATCACTTTTTTTGAACTCAGAAGAACTGGAAACAGACCTCAAATTTGAAATATTCAAACAATCATACTTTTTTATACCGTACACTATGAGTAAGAATAACTCACCATCTTCTACTTAAAGATTAATTCCCTCGCTTAGATTTTCTAAAAAGAAGAGAAGAATTTTATTTAAATATCGACAACGGTTCTATTTACATTTTTAGTAGACAAAGCAGTTTTAATATTAAAAGATTAAAGCAATTTTAAACTCGGATTAGAAGTAATTTATTCTGAAATAAACCCGTCATCTGTTAACCAAAGATGGAATAAATTTAACTAAAATATAGTTTGTCTAAAACGTTATGCGACTACTGAACAACTAGAAATGTATGTCACAGATTCCGTAAATCTGCCGTAAATCTACCCTGTATTTCACTCATTCTTAGGCCTAGACTAGCTGTTTCACTTTCACTCAAAATCGGTTTTACTGATTTCTTCAATATATCTGGGCATAGTATTTATATTAACTGTTTGAGATTGAATATTCAGGCTAAACAATTTAGTTAATTTAACAGTAACGAGAAATGATAAGAAGTTTAAACAAATTGCTAGCGTTTATTCCCAGTGAGTTATTAGAAAGGTCACTGATAATAATGAGCACTTAAAAGATCCTGTCTGCACTTTTGGCCCAATTTGGTTTCAAAGTGACAGGACATTGATTTTGGTAATAGTTTTAATAATTTCCTTACCAAGACAAAAAAAATCCGATCAATCATTTCAAAAATTGTAATAACGCCTCAGAAAGTAATCTAACGATCAGGTTCTGTGCTAATTCAAAAACTCTAGACTAAATTTTATCATAATGACCACATCAATAGCTCATTTTTATTAGAAATTTCAAAATGGGGTCTAATAAGTAAAAATTTTACCAGAGTACATGCAATCGGACATTAATACAAAATACTTTTTTTTTAAAAAATGAAAGAAAAAATATAACAGTTTTACAGAATTTAAAAACAGATCTATGCTCACAGATACATTAATCTCATGTGAATTGATCGCTACAAGCTGAATGTCCGAAGGCATCGCGTTCACATCAGCATAGATTAACAATGTAAATAGCTTTGTTTTTGTTCTTCAGCCTATGATATCATTACGCCCATCTGACACTATTATCCCGTCGCATATGACTAACGCAACCAAAAGTTAACCTTGATTACGGAACATCCTGTACAAACGGTGTTGTGTTCTTCGTTCCAATTAGAAACGAGTGAATCGTAAATAGTCCAGACGAATATCGTGTAAATGTTTGAACAGTTGCATGCATTACTGAAGTTCCGCGAATCAAATCCTTTAAATATTTTATTTACATCGATCCTTTACTCAACTGGCCTAACCTTTCTTGTGATGGTTAGATAAAAAAAAAAAAAAAAAAAAAAAATAGTTTCATATTTGAAATAGTTTGTGCATTTGATATTATATTACAATTAATCATTTTAATACCCTTTATAACGAGCTGTCCGTCGTCCTCTTTGTTTCACAAGATATCTTCTCGTCTCTGTTTGCATTCAGTTTAAATTTCAAATTAAAATAAGATTGTTCAGCAATAATATAAAGACAAATTAACTGGCGCTAAAAGAAGGATTCACATTTCATAATAATCTCATGTAGCTTTTATACTCCGGAAGTATCTCAGAATCAGTTTATTTGCGCCAGCTTTATGTTAAAGTCAATTTAGCATATTTCCTGACTTTGTCACTGGCACTAAACTTCTTATCACGCCTTACCTCATTGAGTGGACCAAACAAATTAAACTCTGATATGATAAAATTAGGATTAAATGGAAAAAGTCTTTTTTAATTAAATTTATCGATGGTTTTTCAATAGGCTACATTGTGAGTCCGAGCGTTATCTCAATGCAGAATGCCTCCTGACGTCCATACTCTGCCGGCTTAATTTCGTTGCTAAGCAAGTCATACCATATGCGGCTTTTGTTCGCTGATCCTTTTTGTATTATACAAAAACTAGGGTTATTTTATCCTGAATGATTGCAATGATTTTTCCTGTTGATAGTTGAGTTCGAAACGTTTTTCTGAAAGAGGTTTTTCTCTATGTTCTGTCTTTTTAATTGGTGAACACTGTGCAAATGCAATGCATTGTTGCTCTTGGTCATCTTTTAAGTTTTTTTTTGCATCCGTTGTCTGCTCGTACTAACTGTTCATTAGCTTGGTTCTGATAATATTATCAACAGTACCAACACTTACTTGACTTTTCCAGCTACCTGTAATCTCAACCACAATCAAGAGTCTATGTGAACTTCAAGCTCTGAAACTGAACATCCAGAACTGTTCTTGTTAGTTTCTGACAATCTTTAAACTTTCTATTAACTTTCTATTTCTATGTTTTTTATCATATAGATATTATTATCCGGGTTTTTATCTTCTAGTACAACAATTTGACCTAATTCGCAATCTTGAAGAGGATTTTATATCATAAATTATACTTTTATTCTACAAACAAAATAATTTTAACCCAACAGCTGACCAAAAATCATTACATATTTACCAAATTACTGATGAAAATATGATGAATCTCCTATCAGCTGTTATACCTACATGACTAATTTTGTTTTTAATTAATTATTTAAGAAACATACAAAATGTGTTCCATATCCCAACCAATAAAAAAAAATATGTATTTCAAATGTCGGAAAATGTAGTAAAAATATTTTATCTAAAATAATGTTAAAGAGCAATACCCAAAAAGGAAATTATTTGCTGAAGTATAAAAACATTAATTTTGAAATTTATATTGTCAAAATTATTGTTCTTTTCTTCTATTTTGATCTGTAAAAACTTTCGTACGTCAAAGCATAGGGGGGGGGTTAAAAATGAAAACAAAATATACCATGTGGAACATCAAATTAAAGGGGATACTTTTCTGTTTCCCGCTTCTAATTAAGAACTAAATATATTCTAGTTTGCTAACTAAGAACTATGTTTTCTAACTAAGAACTAAATACGTTCTAGTTTGCTAACTAAGAACTATGTTTTCTAACTAAGGACTAAATACGTTCTAGTTTGCTAACTAAGAACTATGTTTTCTAACTAAGAACTAAATACGTTCTAGTTTGCTAACTAAGAACTATGTTTTCTAACTAAGAACTAAATACGTTCTAGTTTGCTAACTAAGAACTATGTTTTCTAGCTAAGAACTAATATGTTCTTAGTTTTGAAAAAAAAAGTTATCCTGGACACGCTTCAAAATGGCTAAAAACTTGTCGAACAAAACTTCCACAACAATCGGGAAAAATGTAACGTTGTTTAAGTAAACAAAAAAAAGACTTGCTTAAAATATTTTAAAAAGAACTTTTGATATTTGAGTTTATAACTTTTTAAAGTTGTTACTCGAAGTAAGTATTGCAAATAGAATATTTTAAAATAATTTTCATAGAAAGTAACGAAATAGAAATATTTTTATTTATTTATTTTTTTTTTTTTAACGTCCGCTATTGTGCACACTTGGGCTAATGCAGACGATGGGATGATTTATAGCGTATGAAAATGCCAAGCCATGGCCGGGAATCGAACCCGGGTCCTCGGGGTGAAAGCCCAATACGCTATCAACTAAGCCACCGAGGCGGCTAAAATATTTTTATTTTCACTTATTCAGATGTGCTAATTTACACATATGTGCAAAATATAGGCCTATAACTTAAATTTTTAAATGGAATATCTCATAAAACGATCAAATAGAGGGACATTACTTGTTTTAAGTTATATGTTAGAATTTTTATTTTTGTTTATCCGTTTTTATGTTACGCACCCGGATGTTCCCACACTGCGACGAACAAACCTATGGCTTATACACACTGCGCCTTCATACCCACTGTCGCGTTCGTTCCAGCAATTGCGTAAAGAAGTAGATACACTAGACGACAGTTGTGCCGCTGGTCGTCGTTATGGTATGCCACCGACTGCCACTAAATAAAGCGGTAGTTTCCCCGTCTCTGGCCATTCAATAGCGTACGTGACCTTATTGGCTTTTACCTATTCGGCGGTTTTATAGCTGTTCCGAAGCATTCTGTCGTGATGGGATACCAAGGGAATTCTCCCAAATCTAGGAAATTTTGAAGGTGAGTAAACGGAAAAGAAAGAGAGGGGGAAATGAATCAACCCAAAAATCTAGGGATTTATCAGATTAGAATTGTTTAATTCTGTTTTTCTGCTTCATATCTGATATTGCGGTATGCCCAAGACAACTGTTATGTATGTTAACAGGAAGGGGAAGACTTCTAAATCAACATTGTGTAAGCTACATACAGACATTTCGTCTTTGAATTCTGTTTTTCGCTTCCCCAATGACTTGTCATGTAATTAATGGACACTAGAATTTGTGTATAATTTACCAAGTGTTCAAACAATGAATAGAATTCTCCAACCTCTATTCTCAGGTTTATTGTATCAATCCAAAATAAGACTATTTTTGCCCTCTTTTTTGCGACGGTTTTACAACATAACAAGTTGTTGCAAGGCCACTTTATAATTTGGACAAACTATTTTTAAATTACATCTACAGTAACCAAATAATGAAATACAAAAACTTAAACGAAACAAAAAAAAATCTAATTGTGTAATAGAAATCAGTTTTCAGGAATACATTGCAATGGTAACACACTTCTTCAAATTCTCTGAACGTACGGTGGTGATTTTATCGCTTAATGTGTAAACCTGCCAATTTTCTTGAGCAACGACAGGCAAAAATCACCTAGTGTGTATAAGTTATAACCTATTATAAGCACAATTGAAATTTAAAAATAGACAATGTGCTATAAAAATAATTTCTGTTACCGCACCAAAAATATAAATCATGTATCATGTTTTTCTTGACTCCTCGTTTTTGTTATTAATTAGTTGCTTTTACTCTTCAGTTATAACTCTGTTATTAATTGTAACATTAATTTTCATTGTTTATTTTATTTTCTCGTTTTAATTTACTTTCAAATCGTCGTAGTTTATCTCGTTCCTCATTTTTTCTTAATATTTGTTCTTCTTATAAAACCTATTTTCTTAAATACTTTTATTATCCATTTTATTTAGAAATTGAATTTTTAACATAACCTCAATTGAAATGATATTGACGTAACAGCTGTTGTGCGAAATCAGCTGTCTAGAAGTACTCGCAATTATTTTTTTATCTATATAGCACGCAACGCGCTAAATATACTATTATATGCAATATGACATTGGCACGCATCGCGCAAACTCCATCGCCACAATCGCCCTTAAAACATGATACATGTTAAAAATATTACTAAAGGAGCGCTGCCAATATAACTTTTTAGTTAGGAGGTTTTAAATAGTATCTAATTAATTATAAACTAATATACAAGTTATACCTTGCTCATTAATGGAAAACTACGAATTTTTGTTTATATATTACTAAAAAATATACACATACTAAAGAACGTTTTCACACAAAAATTATTTCTAAGCGAAGAAATATTTTTTGAGCACCAGAGCTAGGGCGCCAGCCAATTTCAGCGGGAGGGCGCACCGGAAACATTCCTGGTTGCCCGGCGGGTCAGTCCGTTCTTGAGTGTACGGTTCAATAGATAAAGTGATGAAACCATAACTAAAACGTAAAAGAAAACTGCAGCATGTTTACGGTTGGCTTTAATACTTATTGCGTTAATTAACGTTTCAAATAGGATGTACAATTTCTCTCAGAAACAGACTAAATAATTTAAAAATAGTCCTGAAAGGTAGTCCTCTGATAAAAGTTCACAATTTATCAGAACCATTAATTTAAATTTAAATTTTATAGGAATCGTTAATGTACAAAAAGTTTATTTATTTAAATTATTTGTAAATATTTTTTTAAAGTTTCTATGTAAATTAGAATCCCAGTAAGTGCGGTAGATAAAACGATAGCCATAAAGCCAATCATCGAAGCCATAACAAGTTCAGTTTGACCCCAAATTGTTAATTACTGTATGGATAGTGGGGGGATGAACTTTGATCTGGATTTAACGAGATCAGATGTTGACCCGAAACAAACTTTATTGGCTCTAAGCCGCCACTCTAGCACTTACAAACTTTGATACTAAAACCTGAGGTACGGTTCGTAGAATCAAACTTGTTTTGATAAACATTATTGATGGATAACGTTAAATAATTTAGTTTTTAGTTAAAACGTTGTTTATACTTTAATTTTACATTTACCGAAGTAAAGCTGGGTGTGTTATTGCTAACAGGGTTACAAACATGAAGTTTTTTTGAGTTTCAACCATAGAACTGGTAAAGGTAGCCGCTAAAACTTTTAAAACTGCACTTGTAGTAGTTATCGATTATTGAATTTTAAAAACTTTTGCTTCCACAAATATATATATATATATATATATATATATATATATATATATATATATGACGATTAATAGTGTGTTTACAGAACAACTAAATTAGATAATACTGGTAATATTGGAAATTGACGCTTAATTGAGATACTAAATCTTATATAGGACACCTAAATGAGATAAAACTGAAAACATTGATAAGTATCACAGTTGTCCATAGAACAACTCAATGAAATAAAAAACATTAGAAAAACATTTATAATTAATTTACAGCCATAGAGCAACTGAGAGAAATAAAACTGGCAAAATAGAAAAATGACGCTTTATAATATGGCAAAGAGCAACTGAGATATATGAAACTGGCAACATAGAAAAGTTATGCTTAGCCTAATTATATGGCCATAGAGCAACAGAGAGAAATAAAACTACCAAAATAGTAAGGATATGCTTAATTATGTGGCCATAGAACAACAGAAAGAAATAAAACTGGGGCCAAAAGGTACGCTTAATTAATTGGCCGTAGAACAACTAAGAGGAAAAACTGGTAACATAGAAGTTTACTCTTAATTATGTGGCCATAGAACAACTAAGAGGAAAAACTGGTAATTTAGAAAAGTTACGCTTACTTATGTGGCCATAGAACAATTTAGAGAAATAAAACTGGCAAAATATTAAGGTTACGCTTAATTATGTAGCCCGCCATAGAACAACTGAGAGAATTAAAACTGTTAACACAAAAAAGTTACGCTTAATTACGTAGCCGGCCATAGAACAACTGAGAGAATTAAAACTGTTAACACAAAAAAGTTACGCTTAATTACGTAGCCCGCCATAGAACAACTGAGAGAATTAAAACTGTCAACACAAAAAAGTTACGCTTACTTATGTGGCTATAAAACAACTGAATGATATAAAACTGGCAACATTAGAAAGAAACACTTAATTATATGGTCATAGATCAATTAAATGAAATAAAACTGGAAACATTGAAAGTGGCGTTAAGTGTTACATGGCCTTAGAATAAGATAAAAACAGCAAAAATATGAGAAAGCCTGTATTTTGCTTCATTTATATGATTTCTTTGGGTTATTGAAAGATGATAAAAGCGTAATTTAAAAGGCTTTATGTAAAATTCTTTTGTGTGTGCCACAGCGGTTGGTTGTTGAGATGTGCGTGTCATTTTTTTTTGGTACTGCGTAAGTACGAAGCTAACAGAAAAATCATTTTGTTTTGATACGAAGCTAACAGAAAAATCATGTCACTTTGAAAAAAAAATGGTCTCTCTCTCTCTCTCTCTCTCTCTTAAAATGTATTCATCATATGTTAGGTTAGGCCCTATATATACTGCTAAATGTTTTCAGCTAAAGGCCTATACGCTTTTGAATGCGGCGGTTTTTAAGTCATGTCTTTAATTACTATCATTTTTTATTAACTAAAGAAACATTTTTAGAAAAATTCTCAATACTGTGCTACAAACAAAGTTTAATTAAATAGTTGCATTATTATAAAATTTCTCGTAGGAAATAAGCGATGAAGAGGCCTTTTTGGTAAGATCCAGGAATTCGAAATGAGCTCTAATTCTTTTCCAAAAAATCTATTCTGAAAATAACGTGGGCTAGTTCGTTAACCAGCAAAATCCAGTCACTTAAAATCTCTAAAAGTCCCTAACATTTGTTTTGTACGTTTTTAAAAATAGCCTATTATTTCACCATCGTAATCAGCGTTAAACGTCGTGCAAATTAGAATTTTTATTCTGTAAAATCAGCTGAACAATAAATTTGATTCGACAGCGGTCAGGGTTCATTTTAGTATTTCAACGAAATTTGAAAGTTTTAAATACTAATATTGTACGGTACATACCGATTTTAATTCTACGATGATGAAAATCAAAATTTCAAAATAAGGGGAAGTGAAATAAAACGTTTTTGGAAATTAGCTTCTTTCATGTCAGTGAGACAGCTGCCTTCCGCTATTAGTTTCGTTTCGATGCTAATGTGTGCTTTATGGATTAATAGTGATAATTTTAAAAGAAACTTTAGCCTTAGTACTTCGATCTAATAAAAAGACGTAATTTATAATAATATTTTAGTTTTCCTTATTAAAATACTTCACGGTATAATAAACGTCGATTTTTTTATGATTAAAAAAGTTTTTCGTGCAATAACTAATTCTTAATGCGTAGTTATTTTACAACAAAGAAATACATTTATAATAAATAACCTATTATAAGCAGTAGGCTTACAGATACTGCAATAAAATTAAATATTACGCTTGGTAAGTAACAGATTTCTGTTGGCTGTTACAGAAGTAATACACAATTAAACGGCATCATAAAAAATAATTTTACGAAATATTTTTTTAAATATATAAAAATTCACTAAGCAGAGATAGTAAGAAAAAGAGTCACACAACTCTTTGCCGACAAAATGGAAGCGAATTTCCTAAATTTTGATTATGCACTTTTTTGAACAACTTTTTTACAATTAATTATAATCAGTATTGAAATCTGTTTTACAATTAATTATAATCAGCACTGAAATCTGTTTTACAATTAATTATAATCAGTATTGAAATCTGTTTTACAATTAATTATAATCAGTATTGAAATCTGTTTTACAATTAATTATAATCAGCATTGAAATCTGTTTTACAATTAATTATAAACAGTATTGAAATCTGGTTTACAATTAATTATAATCAGTATTGAAATCTGTTTTACAATTAATTATAATCAGCATTGAAATCTGTTTTACAATTAATTATAATCAGTATTGAAATCTGTTTTACAATAATTATAATCAGCATTGAAATCTGTTTTACAATTAATTATAATCAGTATTGAAATCTGTTTTACAATTAATTATAAACAGTATTGAAATCTGTTTACATTAGACTTTAAAACTTTTAATTACATTAAACGTATGCAAATGAACTCTATTGTATTCATTCTCTTAATTTCAATGCCAAATAAACTGACATAAAAAAACTTTCAAATTACACTGAAAATACAAATATTAACCTTGACCGCCGTCAGATTTACTTATACCAGTTAGACTTATGAGGAAATGGGATCCACTTTAACGGAAATGATAACGTTTACGCTATAACTGTGTCTTGCACCCACGACCTTGAGATGCGCAGATCAGAGAATTAACGGACTGAAAATTCAAAATGCTACGTAATTTATGTACATTTTAAAGATAATTACATGGTGATTATCACAAAACTGTAAAGGGAGATTTTTAAAAATTTGAAATCCTGTCTTTTTGAAACTGTTGAAATGATTTTTAACTATTTGTATAACCTGTAGATAAGCATTAACTCGCTGTTTAAATGTTTTTTTTATCGAGATTATTTCGAGTATTGATTTCCTATCTAAGGAAAGAAATTCACGCGATATACGCTCCCTTTCATCCGACCATCGAGAAAAGTAGCAATTTTGGCGCCCCAGAAGCAGTAACCCCCGCCATTAGACTTTATTATGTCCACTTTATAGGCCTAGTGGTATCAATTGGTCGCTACGCTCGTTCCGTGCTCCGTCGCAGTTACGCTAACTCCTAAGATAAACACGGTTTCCCTCCAAATCATGCCCAATTAAACGAAATGGAAACACTGCTCGAGTCAAGTGTTGCCGTGCACGCAGCGACGCGTCATATCGTGTACGTGCCCGACGTCGTGCTTCAGAACGACTTCCGCAGTTTTTACTAATTGTAGAAATGAATTACCCTTTCAATCCCGGGAACGGAAATAACCAGAGTGTAAGAGTGCCGTACCTTTAAACAATATTTACACAGCTTCATTACACTTACGCCGTATCTCATTTCCCAACCATCCCCCCGTTCCGTCGAGCTGTCATAAATTAAATTCTTCCTACCCTCTTTCGTTTCACTTTCCCCTACAATTTTCTTATTGAATACTCCATCTTTTGAATATGAAAACGCAGTGAATTAGTAATTTTCACTGTATACGCACAAAATTGAAAGTGACTTTTAAATAAAGCCTAAAAGCAAAAGTGAGACGTATTCATTGATTCAACAAATTAGTTTTAACGGTAACTGGTAAAAGTTGTTGCATAATATTTTCTGAAAGGTGTTAATATTGAGACGCCATTTTTACCCCGTTTATGATGAGGATGAATCATTATAGGCTAACAAAATTGTAAAAAAACAATATCTAAATGTAAATAAAAAGCTTAGAAAAAAGTTAAAGAAAAAATTACAGACATTGTTATTGATTAACTAAAAATATTAGTCTATTATTAGTTGGATGTTTTCTTGTCTTTTATTGTTTATTGTTTGTTGCTTGGTTTATGTATAATTTAAAACTTCTTAATTAAAATGAAAAATCACTTACTTTTTATATTAAGTATGATTTGTGGTCTATTTATATTAAGTATAAATATCAATCGGAGGACCAATGTAAGTACTGGTATTTATACCTCCTATAGGACCTTTAAGTATAATTATTATTATATGTGAAGGAACTTTTGATAATCAATAATAATAATAATAATAATAATAATAATAATAATAATAATAATAATAATAATAATAATAATAATAATAATAATAATAATAATAATAATAATAATAATAATAATAATAATAATAATAATAATAATAATAATAATAATAATAATAATAATAATAATAATAATAATAATAATAATAATAATAATAATAATAATAATAATAATAATAATAATAATAATAATAATAATAATAATAATAATAATAATAATAATAATAATAATAATAATAATAATAATAATAATAATAATAATAATAATAATAATAATAATAATAATAATAATAATAATAATAATAATAATAATAATAATAATAATAATAATAATAATAATAATAATAATAATAATAATAATAATAATAATAATAATAATAATAATAATAATAATAATAATAATAATAATAATAATAATAATAATAATAATAATAATAATAATAATAATAATAATAATAATAATAATAATAATAATAATAATAATAATAATAATAATAATAATAATAATAATAATAATAATAATAATAATAATAATAATAATAATAATAATAATAATAATAATAATAATAATAATAATAATAATAATAATAATAATAATAATAATAATAATAATAATAATAATAATAATAATAATAATAATAATAATAATAATAATAATAATAATAATAATAATAATAATAATAATAATAATAATAATAATAATAATAATAATAATAATAATAATAATAATAATAATAATAATAATAATAATAATAATAATAATAATAATAATAATAATAATAAAAGTTATTAAATTAAATACATACAATAAGTTTATGATATAGTACAGTTTATGGTATATATAAGTTTATGATATATAATACTTAATAAATATAGTAACTATTTCTTTAAATAAATAGTCATACTAAATTCGAAACAACCCGACTTTGAGAAATTAATATATGAAGAAATCTGAATTTCCTATTGGAGTTTTACTTAATATATTTTGACTGAATTACATCTCAATTGACATTGTAGGTGTATCATAAAGTTAAAAAATGTGTTGTGTTGTACAAATGTCCTGTTACGTTTGCTTGGTATCTCTCTGAAGATGGCAGCTACGTTACCGAAACGTATATCTGTGTAAAGTAAGTTGATTAGTTTAATGATAGTTCTGTTCATATCAACTTAGTTTCATTTCATTTTGTAGCAAACGGTTTTTTCGAATTTATTCCCGCGAAATGTAAATTTCTTTTAGGCTTACATCAGATTTAGAACAATTTTGATTTCCTGGGTTTTCGGCATTAGGATTTCTAAGAGCTGTATCAGCATCATAGTGTCAGTGTAGAGAAAAGAATAAAATGTTATTTCTAAAAAATGCTTAAAAATTATAATTAGAAAAAAAATTAAAAATCATCCTAAGGTATGTTTTTTTTAAAATAAGACACTGAATTTTATCTAAACTAGTCAATCAGTTTGGTCTCCAGCGATGTGCACACAGAGTGACGTCGAAATTAATCCCGTTTTGGAATGAATATATTTATCAAAATGTCGTGAAGTGGTTACTTACCAACAAAAATATTATTTATAAAAGTATGAAACAGGGGTATTTTACAATAATTCTACAACAAGATAATATTTGCCTCAAACTGATAACTATAATAAGTAACTTTTAGCTTCCTAGATCGCTATTAGTCAAGTAAAAGTATGTTGAGATAAGCAGGTAAGTTATATAGTCTCTATAAATATTCTTACAGCCCTTTGTAAGTTGTTTCGACACATTTTTGTTAGATTTATTCTAGCTATTACTTATACTTTGCGTACACCAGCTGCCTACATTATTGGTTCCCTCTTCCTCCGTCCCTTGTTGCTTGGGTTACAGGAAGTAATCTAATACGAAACTTTCTCTACTCAGATTTGAAAGCATGACTTCACATTTATCTAATTTAGTATCAAAGAAGCGTATGAGATTTTATTTTCGAATACGCTGGCTTCCGCTCATTTCGTTTCATCAAAACTTGGTATTTGTATTTGAAGCCGCGTCACGTGACGTCTTCGCTTCACAGACCCGTGCGCCGTGTTCGCATAAGTTGTAAATTTCAAATCATACACTAATATTAATCTCACTGCAGGCAACGAACCTGTCTGGGAATGATATATTCACAAACTTACGTTAAGCGGAAGTCTAATTTAACTGACGAACATTCGCGGTTACGGTATTTATTGATTTAGTTGTATTAATACATTTTTACTTACAATAAAAGTACTATAATCTTTAGATTTTTAAACATGATATTTAAGTTCTTTTGAGTCCAAAAAGTTGTTTTTGTTAGTGTTGGTGTGTATTTCTTGAGCCTAAACCAGTTGAACAATTTAGATTATAATAGTGGCTCTTCAATAGTCCCTATTTATTGTAAATTTCTTTTGGAAAATGAGCTATTGAAATGACCACCATGTTAAGATAGCCACTAAGGCCTTGAAATGAGCGCCGATCGTGATCTTCATATTATTTTTGAGAGATCGTTAAAATCTTCACTACAGGCCAGAACAAACCAAATGCAGAACGGTCAGGTTGAAACAGAGAAGACATCGGCCAATTATGTCTATAACGAATGATTTGCTGTATTTACGAACTCCTAGTCTTGGATCAATTGCGAGTTACCTTAAAATAATCTCGAACACTTAAGAAGAAAAAAATTCAAAACAGTAAACTTTTGCCAACAGAAAATATGTAATAAACGAAATAACAAAATTAATTTTGTAAACAAAATATAAACTCAGCTGATGATTACCATTAATTTATTATTGAAACTCTCCGCATTTTACTAGCTGCACCTATTGAGAGGATTTAGACGTCCCTCGCGGTACCTGAGTCTATAACACTCCTACACTTACAACATTACACTTATTACTTTAACACTTTACACTTACACTTACATTTAGGGAGGCGATAATAGCCTCAATGTACTTTTCGCCTTAACATGTAGCCTATATGTATATATATATATATATATATATATATATATATATATATATATATATATATTTGAAACTTTCTCCCTTTATAGCTCTTTCTAAGTGCATAATTAAGAAAAATATGCAGGTTTACTTCGAATTCGAGATCAAGGCTTTTAAAATAAACCTTCATCCATCTTTTTATGATTCAGGCCATAACAATCTTTGAAAATATTGCTTTCAAATTTGACCTTAAGGAATTACGAGCATAATGCTGTTACTTACTAAATAACTGGAGTTTACCCATATCTAAGGTTAATCTTAATTTGTTGTCAACAAAATTTACTTATCTGTCTTTTTTTGGTCAGAACCTTTGAAGAGCGCATTTTCTAAACATCGACTTTATTAAAGAACTTAATTCGGTTGAATGCTTGAGTTAATTATTCATAACTTTCTACATAAACATTAGAGCAAAATTTGATTTTAAGGGATTGGATTCAATTTTTTGGTTTTAATATGAGAAAGTCTGTGTAATTTTGTGCACAATTTATTTCAAAATATCGGTAGAAATAAAGATGCAGTTCTTGTAAGATTCGCTTAGGGCTATCAAAAAGTGTTAGTGCTATACCTTAAAAAAATAACATACAAAACGCTTATGTCAGTACTAAATGGTGATAATCGGATCAGCGAAGCTTTGTAATTCCAACGCTAGGCAGCGTCGCTGTAGCTAAAATAAACAGTGTTGTCAAGTAGCCATCCGTAGCAATGGACTGGATATGAGAGGAGGGTATTATGCACCAACCGGCAACTTTGATTCCAGTATATTAATGTTCGGAATATTAAGTACACTGCGCCATCCTCAGTTCTAACTCTGAACTATAAACTCAGTTAACAACTTCCTATGTCGGTGAGCCTTCTGTATCTATTCAGAGTTCTGTGCCTTTAATCTGTTTTCAACCAGCGCCGACTTCAGAATAAATATGACACCTATCACTATAGCAAATTATTTAAAACAGTATACAAAATATGATGTAAACTGTGATTACAATTTTAGTTTATGGTTGCTAAATTCATTGCCAAAAACTCAGGTTAAGGTAATTTTACACACCTGCTTCCCCCGAGAATGTTATTGCACACTGGATACGTTTTACAGACTCTCCGTTAGCATAAAATAAACGTCGAGATTGAAATCGATTTCTACCACTGAACATTTGTTCGATAAGATTAAACCAAAGATTATTTTTTCGATTTCCAATAAAGGTCATGGAAACTTAGTAAAATTTGCACTTAGGTAAAAACCATAGTTTTTAAGTACAGTACATACGAAATTAGTATTTACTTGGATTATACACTGACTTCAGCATTGATAAATGTTGCATTTTGACTTATGCCTAAGGGGACATAAAAGTAAAATACTATAATCCAAAATGGCTTTATTTGTTATTCGCGTTAGTGAAACACGTGGCCACATAGCATTAACTCGTTAATACACCAACAAGGCGGGTATAATCATAACATACGGCACGCAACCTGAATGAGAAATGAATCCTATATTTAAATGTCAAACGAGATGCGTCGTAAATCACGTGACTAGGTGTGATGCGCAGAGTTAATTGTTTCAGTAGGCCCCGCCCACTAACCTAACCTAACCCTTCCGCCTACTCGACTCGCAGAACTGCTTCTCTAAGTTGAGGTTAATTGCTCGAGTCTAATATTGACTTGTCATGCTCTCATATTTGTTTTCATATCCGGATCGGTTATGCTGGGTGATTATGTCAATACTCGTGAAAGGTTGTAGTTACAAATAGGCCAGTCGGACAGTGATGTAAAGGACGTTAGGTTAATTTGTAATGTTCTTATGAAAGGCGTTCACTGAACATCTGTTTTAGTAAGAACGTATTAGGTTAATTAGAAACGTTATTAGTTATGTTTCTTTCCTTGACTAAATTATATGCTACTATTAATTTTTTAAAAATATTTAACCAAGTTTGACTAATTACGTAAAAACCAGTCATGCAGGCAGCTTTAGTTCATGTACAACATAATTTAGCAAAACAGTTTATGTTCTTGCGCAAAACTTTGTACGCATTTGGTTAATAATACTGATGAATAGGCCTGCTGATGGGAGTTCACGAGTTCAGTAGCGGAAGAAATGTTTTATTGGCCGTGTTGGTGTCCTGGCTCACGAGTTGAGGAAAGATTTCGTGACAAAGATGTACTGAATAAAGGATGGATCTTGTCATCCCTAATTTGCTGATCGTGTTAGAGCATTATGACCCTCCCGGTCATGTCTGCTACTGCTGTCGCATTGAATTCGTCTGTCATCAGTCGTTTAGACTAACACGGGGCGCAAATCACCGTAGACACCGAGAAACGTAACTTCATTCGTTCAATTTCTTTTATAGAATATCTCTGACAGTCTTCTGTTTCGCTTTATCTATGCTCAGTAGGATACATATTATTGTAAAATATGAATATGAAGTAGGCCTAAACCATGCGGTAAACAAAATTAACTGTAATAAAAATCCAATTTTAAAGTTTTTTTCCTTCCGTTCTTCAAATTATTACATAATGATTTCAAATTCATGCACAATTCCAGTTTTGGTACGCTATTTGTCAGCTGTTTTGTTGCTTTTTCTTTTTCTTGAGGTCTTTGATCACGTTGTAACTTATTTCTTCTGGATCACTGAATATTCTCCAGTGTAAAGATTTGAGCGATCAACATCTCAAGCGTAAGGATTCGGGTGTTCAATATTCTCGAGCCTATGGATTCGGGTGCTTAGTATTCTCAAGCTTAACAGTATTAGGAGTTGGGTGCTCAACATCTCAAGAGTCATAATTTGGGTTCTCAATATTCTCGAGCGTAAGGATTAAGGTGTTTACAATTCTCGAGCTCTCGGAATCCTAAATAATCTAAGGATCCGGAATGACTAATTTCAAAGGCTTCTGAATGCTTACTGATTCTTGCCTCGCTATACGTTACCTGCTTCCTGGCAGTGTAAATCTTTGTTCGATAGTCTGCGGTAGACTAACCACTATGTTTGATCGGAGTCCACAATAGGCTGCCTAACATTCTCGAGCTGTATCGGCGAGAGACTCTACTAGTCTCTATTGGAAATAGAGTGACTATTGTTACCGAGCGTGGTTGGCGAACGACTCCCTAATATTCTCGAGCGGTGTCGGCGAGAGACTCGCTAATGTTATCGAGCGTATTCGGCGATAGACTAACATTATCGAACGGAACCTAGAGACTACTAATCTCTATCAAAGTCAGCGATAGACTAACTAATGTTATGGAGTGACGTCGGCGATAAACTCACTCTCTGCATCCAAAGCGGCTTGCTTTTATACATTCGAGCGTTGCGCATGCGCAGAAACAAATTTTTGGTCAGTCGAGTTCCAGAGCTCGGTTTGAGAGGTTGTTCGGGGTTGTTCTAATGGGAGCCATAAACCCTTTGCTTGGGCTATAATTGCGAACTGACCTTTGATACTATTTAAGGCCTCGCCTTAGGCTACAATCGTCAACTGACCTTTGATATTGTTTACTGCTTCGCCTTAAGCTACATAAGGAGTGGCAGTGCGTTTCAGAAACAGCGTTATTTTTAATCCGTTACAATGTAAGTCTTTGTCTTTACTTCTTATAACTCACAGTATCAGCCTTGAGCGTTTCTTTTTAGTTTTATTATTTTAACAAAGAATTAATTGATTCTAGTTGTTAAGTTACGCACTTAACGAACGAGAGTCGATCCATATTCTTAAATGTTTATCCATTATTTCTACATAGGCCTACAAAAATTATGGCAAATATTTGATTAAAAAAAAAATGTTTTCCTGATTCAGTTTTTCATTGTGATAATTATTCACTTTATGCAACACGTAAAGTTTTAATAAATTCAATTTTAAAATAATTCTGGGATAAAATAGGTTCAAGAATGTTTGCTTTTGTTCCATGCAATGCAATAAACAATAACGTATAAAATTAATTTGTTAATAATATTTTTTTTATAACTTCCATTTTCGTTATTAAGTATTAACAATATGATTTGTTTTGTTTTTGTATAAGCCTATATTAATACATTTTAATCCAACTGTAATATAGGCGGATTAAAAAGCTTTTCAAATATTTATTCATGGCTTACATAAATAAGCCATGTTTTGTAGACAACAATTCAAAAATTAATTATCTGACGAGAGCTTTTAACTTGATCAAATTTAATTTATGGAAGAATAAACGTTGTATACTTTTTTCCTCACTAACTATATAAAGTTTATAAAAATTATTGTTATCTTGAAAAAATCGATTGTTATAGATATACTATTTGCAAGTCTCCTTGATCAATAAAAGTGGTTTTTATTTTGATGCCTGTCCGAATATATCGCTGAACACTAGACCGATCTCGGTGAAATTTGGTATGCACATGTATTTTGCCCATATATCGGAATCAACTTCCAATTTACCAAGACTGCTTTTTTCAGTCTCTTATTTAGTTAAAAACTCTAAATATTTTACCGTCTTTTCGATACAAAAATCGAATTTTATGGATACATTGCAAAAAATTGTTAGGCTGGTTAGAAAACTTTTAAAAAATTGCCTTTTAGATAGCTTTAAAACCGAAACTTTGAAAGTTGGAAAAGTGATAAAGTTTGTACAATGTTTTTGCACAGATAATTTTATTACTGTACAATTTTATTGTAAAACTGTTGACAGTGAATTCAACGAAGAATATTGTGTACAGGCCTACAGATGGCTGATCCCACCGGCTTTAGCCTCGGGAAATCCGAGGGTAGGCTTAAATTTGCATTATATTACTCCGTTCTTAATGCTTGAACAGACTGTATATTGGAAACGAAACAAAGTTATGTAATCATTAAACTAAAATTTCAAATTATTGAGGCACGCAGTGGGATTAAAGAAATTTAAAAATAAACAAATAATTTTCAATAATGGAATATTTCATAATGCGGAAGTTGAAAGTTGCGAATCGAAGTAACTTTTAAACAATCGTTTTACAGTAGCTCAGAAAACAAATAAATTAAAAACTTTTTTCTACCTGTGTAGTGCGAGTAATAATGATAAATTGAATTGGAAATGTGTAAAAGGGGTTGAAAGACTTCCCCTAAAATAACAATTTCGAGAGAGCAACATAAATAATGTAGGCCTATAATGAATGGTAGTTTTTATAAATTCAGTATTATAAATTTAAGAAAGTTTCAGACGTATTTTGTAAGCTCCAACTTTTCTGTAAACTGTATATTTAGTATTTTTTTAATCGTAGCCCACCGAAATGCTGATGTGATAGAAGCGGGTTTCCGACATTAATTATTTTATTCTAAACTTTTTTGAAACTTCTTACACCACCATAATCTGTGTAAATATTAGTGTAAAGCCGTTCTTAGCGTTCATTATAATGATAAAATCTGATTTTTGAAGACGTTTATGAATTTTTTAAAATTCCTATTATTAGTTCACACTCTCCCTATATATATATTTATATCTTGTTTAAATTTTCAATCGTTAATAAAATACTTTCTATTCATCCTCTTAAGTTCAAATATTTTGTTTAACTTTTAGTGGATGACACTTGATGTTAATATAGTTTTTTTGTCAAATATTAATATCGCGTATTTGTACAGACTATACGCTAGGATTTCCTTAGGTAATTCTTACTATTATTCATTCACTCAAGTTCAAATACATTTTTTTTTAACTTGTAGTGGATGACACTTGACGTTAATACAGTTTTTTGTCAAATATTAATATCATATGTGTGAAGACTATACGATAGGATTTGATGTAAATAACTCATATGTTCTATCCTATGTTGGTTTTAGGAATCGCAGCACGCAGCTGTTTCGCTGACGTAATGGAAGAGCATGACCTAAGTAGGAATTGACTTTAAAAAAAATGTTATATTACTTGTTAATACTTTACTTGTAATGACCGCAATGTTGAAAAGACTAAAAGGATTTTTGCGTAACGTGTACAATATACTGCCAAAATTTATTTCTGTGTTACTTGCTTATGTTACATTCTTACACAATGTTTTTTAATAGTGCTTCAGAAAGAATGTGTTCTAGAGGTCAAAAATGAAACTAACTTCAAGGTCCCAGTAGGGATCTTACCATGATGACCTCTCAAGTAGCTCATTTTGTAATAACAATCCGTTGATAATCACGGCAAGAGCTGTCTCGATGACGGAAATACAAACGCATTTCCTAAAATTTCCATACTCTAAAATCAACTCGTCATAAAAAATTATTAGTGAATTTTCACTGAAAAAGTAATTACGATTATCATTTAAAAATGTTAGTACTGGGTATGCAGTTTTAATGCTGACTATGATGGTGAAATCAGCATTTCGAAAATAAGTTCAGATTAAGAAAATATTTCTGTAAATTCGCTTCAAAGTCAGCGAAACAACTGGGTGCAGCAATTATTTTTAACGGACTGGTGACTTTCGCAGCGCTTAATGTCACAACGTAGTGTTTTTGGAAACGTACAAAGTCGGCTGACGTTACTATTTCTTGTCATTAAGGAAGGTTATCAAAATGTCAGAGCCGAGTGCTTTGTCTCCAGCGGCCAGGTAAGTCTCATTGTCCGTATTTTGAACTTTCCTAATTCCGCTGCGTCACGAGACCGGAAGTGCTTGCGAAATCCGAGCAGCGACATCTGGTTACTGGTCTCCGAACTGACAGCCCGGCTCACGCATCGGATAATGGCTTTAATGAGAACAAGTTTTGCATGCAGGAAGCAAGTATTATAGCTGACAAAAATGTCAAAAAAACCTTTTCGAATAACGGTATGTTTAAGAAAATTATTGTAACCCAGTGAGATTACGACCATCTGTTCTTGGGTGTAACATTGTATTCTCCTGTTGTAAAAACATAATACACATTAAAAAACAAATACAAATTTTAAACAAAAAATGGGAAAATATCAAAAATGTTCATGTTTAATTTGAATTGATTAAAAAACTCAAAATCATCAAGCATAAACAACAATTTTATACTCCTTAACTGCATTATTTTTAACATCAAATTTGATATACTGATTTCAGTTATGCACCTTAAATTATAAATTTTTAAATCCATTATAAATTAATAAAATTATAAATTTTGTATAAGTTAAATTACTTCAATTTAATCAAAATTTGATTAGTAGATTTTGAGAAATTATACTGTTTAACGTTAGATACACAAAAGACGGTGAGTCCATGTAAAGGATATACGATAGTCACCAGACGCGAATCTGTTAACTAAGTTCTATGCATACATTGAAAATTACATAATTTTCAACACTGGATACGTGAATTACAAAAATTATATAAGGATTGTAAACAATAAAAAAATGTACTATTTTTAGATGTAAAATAGATGATTTATCTATTGTTAAAATTAAATCTATAAATAAGATTTATAGCTATTTTTTTTATAGGCTTAAATTTATGTTTTGTATTAAGCACTATTAAACGAGATTTGATCCTTACTGTCGAAATGTCATGGTAATGATGCCATAAAAAATAGTAAATAGTGTAATAATAGCAGAACAGTATTCAATAGTAGTTCAAAGAACATTAGACCTCGCAGTATATTCTTAAATAATATAATAACACCAGGAGGAAAAAATGATAGGCCTACACATACGTCAATTGGGTTTTACACAAAATATCTTCGTACCAAATTTCAAAATTATCGGTCAATGCGTTTGGCCAAAACTGCTTACACTCGTCACCTTTAAATCAGATGCAGCCATTTTGAAACAGATGTAAATGTTGAAAGATCTTACACATATGTCATTTGGCCTTTATGGACGGTACCTTCGCATCGAATTTCAAAACAATCGAACAATATGTTTGACTGAAAACTGCTTACACTCATTATCGTAAATCAGATGAAGTCATCTTGAAACGGAAGTGAATAGGGAAAAATGTTACAACAAACTAAAACTTAATGTAAAATTTCATAAAATTTTTGGCAACGTATGTAACTGTTTTGAAAATATTGGATTTGTTTATAGTTTGAAAGAACATAAAGCTTAATAGCAATATTCCTTAGGAGTTTAAAGCCAATGCACTGTATATAATTTAAATTATTAACATAATGTTCTCAGTTTCTATTACGAATTTTATAGTCTTGTTGAGTACAGTTCCTAACTTTGTTACACTAAACTCACTCTAAGTACAGAACAAGTTTTAATAATGGAGGTCACCCGAAGAGCGTCAGGTGTCGGACTAAACATGCAAGGAAGAAAAACAAATTTACTGAACACAATGTAGTGTTTTAAAATTTGCATCAGATCTGTGAATGATTGATTGATTTCACCATTAATTATGAACAAATTGTACTCGTTTCTTAATACTGTCCAATTACCGCCTACTTCGTTCTTTTCCAACACAATTACTCAACAATAATCAGGTTAACTCCCCCGCCACTGTAGTTCAACATCAAAACCAATAACTTCTTTCCAATCAGATACATTTCAGTCAATATCATTACCGGTAATTGGTAGCACCGGTTAATTACCAGTCGTTCTACAGCTGTTATAAATAGTGTCCAATTGAAAGAGAATAACTGGCCTATTTTACGGCCCTGAGTCTGGTAATGTGAGCTTTATTAGGCGTACGCTATTAATTAAAAAGCAATGTAACTACTTCCTTTATAATATATGCTTTATGCAAATGTGTATTATTAAGCGATATAGTGTACATGATCTTTCAATATGTACGTCTGGAATTGTAATTCCATAATTCACTTGAAGGTCAATTATAGAGTGTGCTAGAATAAATTACTTCTCATTAAGGTAAATGTAAAGGTGTTTGACGTGTAATGATAAGCGATAATATCTTGGAACTCTTTATTGCTTTGGTCATAGATTCTTTCCGCATGGAATAAAAGATAATTAAAACTTAGTCAACGGATGAGCTTGAAGTATAGTTTTTTGAAGAAAGTAATGTCATCATAAAAAAACGATCTTGAAATTTTGATGGCTTCTCTAAGTCCAATTTTTTTTTTTTATTTGGGTATCTGTACAGGTATTCTTGTCTGCAGACATTGCTCTGAAGTGTCAACGAATTAATAGATTCCAATAAAATTTGGTGCATAGTAGTTGTATGCCCATTTCTCAGGTCACTTTTTTATTAATAAAATAGTGTTGGTCACAAAAAGTTTAAAAATTACTGAAATTTGTCTTTTATAATCACGTTTCTAACGATTGCGATTAAGTATTGTGCACAACCCTCTTACTTGATCAAGAATAAAGTGGGTTAACTCACAGACAGTTCTATTCAGAAGCTATGGGAAAGCATTTGTGTTCTAAAATCAGTTCATATGGTAAGAAAAACTCTGATATGGTTATCACAAGACAGGAGCCTCGCTTCCAAGAGACGAGGAAGGAGGAATGTTAGACGAATCCTCTTTAAAAAACCTCCAGTCAACTGGCTCCGGTTGATATTTGTAAGAGCGTTATGTCAGGGTTATGGTGAAGATCCAAACTTTATTAACGGCAGAGAAGAGAACAGAGAATTCTTCAGCTTGGTAAGGATAGCGGAAGACACAATCTTTTCTCGCATGGAAATGACAAAACATGGTATGGTTGAGACTTCCCAGTAATGTAGAGGGTAGAAAAATCTAGGGGCGTAATGAAATTATCAAAATTAATTATATGATGGTCGTGAAGAAATGTATAAGTTTACGGAATAGGGACACGGAACTCTAAACGGGTAAGCGGATTTGGTGAGCGAGCAGGCTCTCACAGATCGTTACAAAGTACTTCACTGTACCCTTGATAGGGTCCTAAATAAGGGTGCTGGCAATCGTTAATGGATTTAAAAAGACATTTTCCGAAGAACGTAAAAAGTAGCAAGATCGCCAGTTGAAGCCGATAAACAAAAATCATGATCTCGGGTTTGGGTCTTACCATGTGACTGCTCCTATAGCTCATTTTACAGTAGAAATGCGTCTGTAAGCCATGAAACAATGCGTTCTAAAGCACCAAACATAAAAATTCACCCACGAAATACGCGTCAAGTAATTATCTCACTAATCGCATTCGTTAAATTTTACGTCGCCTAACACCTGGAAGATCGCCCGTGAACTTAACCCTTCGCAGTCACATTCCCCGATCGTGAGTCATACATTCCTAGAGCAGTGGCCTTGAAAGACCGTACAATTACACCTACTTTATCAAATCTCCCTGTTTCGGAAATACTTGTCATTATCCTGACCACACCGCGTTACGCTCTCATAAGGATGGGCCTACATCTCACTTGTTTTTAAGGATGTCCTGCATTTCTCACACTACACGAGTCTTGTGTTTAAGGTGTTTAAGTAATTATGTAAAGTAGAGCGCTCCCGTCCCCCAACTTTTGTCAGGAGAAGGTGGTGTCATCCATGATGAATTCACAAGCAGAATTGTTTACGTATCATACTCTTGTTAATAACAATTTTCTAATATTGTATTAAACAGATAATGTAAAAACACTACACAACCTGTGTCACTTTCCTCTAAAATTATGCTTCGGAAGCTCGAAAAAAAGGGGTTCACCGGAGAATCGGACTATTTTCTAAAAATCGGTTAGTCATATTTGGCCTAAATTTTAGTCAAAATACAAAAAATTATAACTCAAAATAGCATACCAAATTTTGAAATTTAAAAAAATTCCGTTTCAGAAAAAATTAACTAAAGAAACACGACAGTTGAACAAATTTTTCCTAAAAATTCTGTTTGATGTTTTTGGAAAATAATCAGAGAAAATTTGTGTAATGTTTTTGAATTTTTTTCGTAACATAATATAGGTGTAAAGAATGTTACCAGTAACGTAAAGTGTGATCAAAATTGTGATATTGTCTCCATTTGGAAATTTACTTCTATCACGTCAGATAGCCAGCTGAGCGAGGTGATTAGTATTTGACTGTTTTTGCCATACCAAATAGATAATGCTACAGTTTGAACTTTCTACAAAATTGCTTAACATTTTATTACTGGAAGTTTGAAAGTTTCAATTTCTATTTAATGTGTACTTTAAATATTTTTTTAAAAGTTGATCTATAATTCTTCTATAATCGTTGTTCCTTTCGCCTGACCTATATGATCAATTCAGCAAATCGCGCCCAAGCATTAACCCGACAAACTGGGGGAAGTTTCTAAAAGTTCACGCCATTACTTCATTAAAAGCACTTTGCCAAATCCTAACAATAAAAGTGATTTAAAGAAGCTTATCTTTAAAAGTTGTTTTAACCCGCCCAAATTACGCGAGTTAACGCGATTTATTAAAACGAAGGTCAGGCAGGCAGTTCAGTTTTGGAGCCGTGCCACTGCTGGAGCCGCGGAGCCTACTCAGGGAGACTGCTCGCTTCGCTCTACTGCGTCTACCGTAAACTGATCTTTGTAAACACAGATTTTTTTAAATTATTTGTGTAACAGTATCCGCGGAAAATATAATAGTATCTACATAGTATTACTGTTAATTTTTAATTCTACGAATTTTAACAAAATGTATTTATCTTTCAAAATTCGCTTATTCCAAGTCCCTTGGTCTGGGTCGTATCATGATTGCCGCTAAAATTTTGCAATAGCGACTCGATAATGATTGCGGAAAATAGCTTTCAAGCGGAGCACAAGTAAAAACTCGTACGCGAAAATCAAACCTGCCACAGGAAATTATTAGCTAAGTTCTATTGAAAATGAGCTATTGAAGCCGCCATCTTAGGAAGACCCAGACCTGTGACCGGTTCTGGCATCCAGGTCACTTTCTCTCTCTCTCTCTCTCCCACACACACACACACACACACACACACACACACACACACACACACACACACACACACACACACACACACACACACACACACACACACACACACACACACACACACACACACACACACACACACACACACACACACACACACACACACACACACACACACACACACACACACACACACACACACACACACACACACACACACATACATATACATATATATATATATATATATATATATATATATATATATACACATATATATATATATATGTGTGTGTGTGTGTGTGTGTGTGTGTGTGTGTGTGTGTGTGTGTGTGTGTAATGCCAGTTAGACTAATGAAAACGAGGGATCAACATTAACGGAAAGGGTGAAACAACGGCAGTAACTAAGGCTACAAGTAACAGCCTTGAGGTACGTAGATTGATTGGTACCTTAGCCACATCAATTAACGAGCCATTTGGTCACATTTAATTCAAACTTGGCATAAAACTCTAATTTAGGAATAACTTAGCAAAATTACCCATCAAAATTTGTCCTACAGTTTCAAAATTACGGTAATTACAAATCTTTAAAATTCATATTCATTTTAAAACGTTTTTGGAAATTTTGATTTCCCTATAGTAATTTGCGTTAAAATTTGCATAAATTATCATGATATTTTTTCAAAATTCATTGAAATTGAGAAAATGTATTTTTGACGGCGGTCAGGGTTTCCTGCTGACGTAATTTGATTTGTTAATATGATAATTATTTACGCAGATTTTAAAACCAACTGTAATAGTGAAATCAGATTTGTAAAACAACTGTCAAGTTAACATTTTTTTAATAAATTTGTTGTTATAAACTTTGCAAATAACATTGTAAAGAAACATACAATGTATTATTGTAACAGATTTGTAGTAAGAAACATTTTAATTTATATAAGTTAACTGTTTATAGCTTTTTTGTGAAGCATTCCTCTGTTCTTCCTCATTACCTAAACGCTAACAACTGTTAGCAAATGCAAAGGTAGGCCACTTAAAGTCTCAAAACAATGGTGTAATTTATCTAAATTTAAACTAGTGAAAAAATAGCTGTTGTAAAAAATCAGCTGATTTGTGAGATAAGAAACAATACTACTATTACCCTTTTTAGCATTTATAGAAACGCTGTAGTTCTGAGTTTATCATTTTAAATATGCAGGGTTGTAGTCAGGAAAACTAATCTGTCCTTTTATTTAAAATGCATTAAAGTGGGACAATATCTCTAAACATATAAAAAGCAATGTCCTGACTCACTGATTCATTATCAACGTGCAACAAAACATATAATAGCTAGACGCTTGAAATTTTCAGGGTACCACCATGTAGGGGGAGCATTAAGTAAGGGGGTCCAATATGCAACCCCTAAAGAGATAAAAATGGGTACAACAGTTTTTATTTAAAAAATGTGTTTTTGGTTAGATCATCTTGAAACTTAATATAGTTTCTCTAAAACACAAGTAATGAAATACATTTTTTACTACTTTCCAAATTTAATCCCCTGAAAGGATTGAAAGTGGGCAGAAAATGTAAAAAGGGGTATACAATTTTGCAATGGAAAATATATTTTTTTTGATATTATATTCTTGAAGTATATAACCTACTTTGAAACACAAATAACAAAACACGTATTTTTCTAGAATTTTTCCGACTTCATCCTCTAAAAGAATAAAAATGTAAAAAATACGTATAAATGTTTGCATTGTAGAAAAATATTTTCAAAAGATTTTCTTAAAATTAAACAAAAAAATTCTAAAGCACAAGTTATAAAACACGTAATTCAGCATTTTTTCGAATTTATCCTCTAAAATAACAAAAATGAAAAAAGAGGTTTAAATGCTCGAATTGGGGGGGGAAATATTTTTGTATTGGAATTTCTTAAAAATTAACATCCTAAAACAAAAATTATGAACCACGTATATCTGTATTTTCCATAATTCATTCCCTAAAAATGTAAAAAGGGGTATAAAAATTGCATTTGGAAAAAAATAATTCGGATTTTTTTAAACTAAACATAAATTCTGTAAACAAAAAAAAAACATGTAATTCAACATTTTTCCGAATTCACTCCCTAATGGGGTAAAAAGAAGCTATACCTACAAGTTTGAAATGGAAAAAATAATTATCATATTTTGTTATGAGTTTCCCGTATCATACATTATGAGTTTTGGGACATTTTAATCCTAATACAACATGTTTAAAATCATTAAAACATATCAAATTGCGGATATTACATTGTTTTCATATTCACTGTGAAATAATCACCAGTTTAATGAATTAGATGATCATGCAACACATGAGCAATATGTTGCATTCGATATAGGCTATGTCCAAATTATAAATATGGTCCAATTTACCATGAGCGATAATGTAGGACACCGGCTACTTTAAATAGAATATTTTAAAGTATTGCGTTGGTTTTATTAATATATTTTTTATATTTATAAATTACTACATTACTGAAACAGTTTAAATTGCTTGGGTAAAGCCGCGACGGATAATGCTAGTTTTGCACGAAAAACTTTTTAACTTGCACTGAATTAGTAACGTTAAAGCACAAAGGTAAGCAATTCGTTAATTACAGTGTTCAGCTGTAACAAACGAAGTTGAAAATCGTTGGAAAAACAGAAAGTTTTAGTTGGGAAAACGTCAACTGCATGGAAATTTCATCGAAATCGGTTAATTAGTTTAGTCTTCAGAGTATACAGATATATAGGCAGACATTATAGTAAAAACCACTTCTTTTAAATCCTCAAAATCCATTTTTTTCAAAATCACACTAGTTTTTGAAGTCCTTTATGCGATAAAAAAAACCATCACAACTATTTTTGATTTAGATTTTTCAAAATTTGTTTAAGAATAATAAAATTTTGTAAACAAACTGAGAGATAAAATTAAAAAATTCGAATAAAATGGAAAGGTAAGAACTATCAATTTGAGTTGTTCTCGAAGCTCGCTTGCCCTTAGGCCTTTGTCGTTACGTTTTACGATTGCATGTTCAAAAACTTTGACCAAACACAAATATTTTTAGAGTTTCTTTCTTTTGTCCCTTTTCTTATTCAAATTTTGGCAACAGTCATTTCTTACTGTTCAGATATATTACTATTATTGTACTTCCTTCTTTATCGAAACATTTCAAATATTTTACAAAACTTTAGGTTCTACATAGGCCTACATATATAGGCTATAAATATATTTACGATTGTGTTGCGACTATTTTTACATTGTGTTGTTTGTTATATTGTTGGGGTCGAGAAAATATTTTTTATAAGAAGGTTATAAGAAGCGGTTCAATAATTTGTTAAAAATATTAATGCCTAATTTTGGCTTTGAAACAAGACTTTAATATTTGTAAACTATTGTGGAATAAATAGGCCTAAAGTCATAGTTATTTACATGAAGGTTTTGCTTGTTTTTTTGTAAATAGGAAAACCTAAATTAGCCCTCTAGAATTCAGAATTTTCGGTTCAAAAGTTTTTACTCTATTCAAATTCGGTGCAAAAAATTGACTTTGATAATATTTTGGTCAAATGTTTTACTCGGTAAATTCGTTCTCCATTACCTTTCACTTTGTAAATTTGATATCAAAATTTTAATCAGCGTAAAATCTACGAAGTTTAACAATTAAGATTTCTAATTTCAGAATGAAAGTACAAAGTTGAAATCGATGGCTATTCAGCCAAGTAAAAATGGTTCATTTTCTTATTTTTAATTTACAGCCCTAATTTGAAAATTTTAAATGCTAATTTAATTGATTATACAGTAAAGTTACGTTTCAAAAATTTTTTATAAATATTTTTTACGAATTGTCATTAGTATTAGCTAGTAGAGCGGTCATCATGGCAATGATGGTTATATTTATATAACATTTTAAATACTGTAAAAAATTGATATTAATATATACATATATGTATAATATATATATATATATATATATATATATATATATATATATATTACAAACAACTTCTTAAAGCGTTGTGAACTAAACATGCAAAAGTATTAGGTCCCTCTTTGTTTTTCGCACAACTGAAGAGCCTATCTGGCAAATTTCACAGTCAATAAATTTGCAAAGCTCAAGTATTATCCTCCAAAGGGTAATAAATCATAAAATCCAAGACATGCCAAAACCTATCGCTCTGTTTTATAGCAGTGAGCGGGAACAACCCTCGCCTCTATGCAGGGCTTAGCTTGTATATTTTCATACTTAAAATAGACACATTATAAATTTGGGACTATCATTTATAACGACGATTGTATAACCAGATTTTTGCTATGAAATTGTGTAAGCCATATACATTCCAAAAATCATAATTAAAAATCCTTTTCCAAAAATCATAATTAAAACTCCTTTTCCAAAAATCATAATTAAAATGTATATCTTAAATATTTAGCTGAAAATTACACCTGACGGTATCTAGCGCCTTTTTTTAAACTAAATTAATTTACGAGTAAAAAGGGAACTATTGCAACTTATTACATCATGTTCATAGTTTATTATTTTTTCAGATGCAACGCAATGCGGGTACTGCTGTAGGATATAAAGAAAGAAAGATAGAGAGAGAAAGAAAGAAAGAGAGAGAGAGAGAGAGAGAGAGCAGAGAGATGCTAATAAATATTGATTTGTTAAAACCACAGTTGCGTCAAATTTGATGAAACTTTTAAATCCGACTTAAACACACAAATTTTATTAATTAAAATTATTTTCAAACAAAAATGAGCTTTAGGCCTAATTTTATAATCTCCGATACCATAATTACAATTTCGAAAATTATGACATTTAACAAATAGTATAGAGTATAGATATAGTTTTTGAAGATGGAGGTTCTCCGAAACGCGTCAACGATAGTAGAATTGACGAATCTAGGGAAGGCAGATTATTATACTGAACACAGTGACAATAATCCTAGCAGAAAAGAAGAAGAATGTAAAAAGAAAATGTTAAATCTTTATAGACCTTATATATAAATCTTGTTTAGAATAAAGTTTTCTCAAATGTAAAAGAAGTGGATACGAATTTCCTTTTATAAAAGTCTCACTCTCTCTCTCTCTCTCTCTCTCACACACACACACACACACACACACACACACACACACACACACACACACACACACACACACACACACACACACACACACACACACACACACACACACACACACCCTATTTTAGGCCTAAAACGAAAATCAAAGTTAGCGCTGTATAGTATCAGTATGATAAACAATTGTTGAAACTTGTTTTGCACTCGCTCCGGGTGTTATTTATAAAAGAATAATGTAAGAAATACAATTTAACATATTAAGGATGGTTTATTGTTATAACCTGTTATATGAAAATATGATAATTGTTTTATTATGAATCACTTATAAAAACATTAAAAATAGTAATTTTTCATTATATTAAAGTTATTTTTAAGGATTTACAGCAAGTATGTTTCTAGTGTAAGTTACATACAGAAATACGCAACACTCAAGAATAACTTAAGATGATTTTCAACCAGTAAGGAAAACACTTTGATACATGTGGTATAGGAGGCTCTTATGTTCCTATTATAGTTGTATAATAAAACATATTTAATAATAATTATGAGTAATCACTGTGACCATTATCTGAAGTTATTTCCTTAAATCATTTTGTGGAACAGGTTACGAAGGGGTGAGTCATTTTCCACCAACCCTTCTCCGAGTTCTAAATACAGGAAATGGTAAACTTATCAGTCGCTTCGCTCGCCAGTTCTTACGTCCTTGTAACTTTTATTTTTAGACACGCATAATACTTGTTCTGTTCTCTGAGTTCCCGCTGTCTGCCTTTTAATCGTTAATTTATCTAATGCCCTTATTTGTCATTTTATTTTAATAGCACATAAATCACATTTTTAATGTAACATTTGTATTTATATTTTACAATACACACAAAAGGAGAATTTTGGAATCAAAAAAAGGTATATATATATATATATATACCTTTTTTTGATTCAAAAATTCTCCTTTTGTGTGTAATTAAATTGTATCACTTTAAAAAAAATCTCAGTTCTCTACTTCAGTGAGAATTTGAAACTGTATAATAATTTTTAAAAACGTTAAATAGCTGCTACTTTGAAAAGTTTGACAGGAAAAAGCTGTCAGTTATAATATAATAACTAGTTCACCAGAGCTCAGATCGCTAAATATTTTTTATGGTCATAGATCTGGGTCTTACTATAATTATCTGCAAAACAGATATTTCTGCACAGTATGGAAGTCACAATGTACATCACCTTTGAGGTTATGTTTGTTACTTAACAAAGTAACTGTTTTCTAACAGAAAAAAACTTAATTGGTATTAGTTTTAAAATAATTTTAAAAAACGCATCATCTAAACTATACTGAACCCAAAATTTACTTATATATTTACTGACATTTCTTACTTTACCGAAAAACAGAACGAAAGTAAAAAGCAATTGTTGGTATAACTGTTATTCATAGATAAATCTCCCTGCACTCATGAAAGTTTATATGGACCTGATAATATTGAAATAAATATTATTATTTTATTTAATACTTTTAAAATAACAGGAATAATAGTTATTTTTTTCACGGATAATAGTGCCAAAATATGCAAGTGGAAGCATTTATACGGTTAGTATGGTCATGTAACGTTTCCAATTCCGTAATGATTTGGACAGTTTTAATAGAAGATCCTGTATGTGTACGCGGGACGAAGTGAGATACTTGCAGGTAGGTCTGCTTGTCTTCCTGTCGGCGTGTCAAAGAGAAACCCTTGCTTATCACCCTCGACCCTTGTGTGTGTGTGTGTGTGTGTGCTCGCGCGCGCGCTACGATACTGTAATTTAATTAGAATCAGGCTCCTACAAAATGTCTTCTGTTGTGTTATGACTTGGAACGCAATTAAAAACAGAACAAAATAGTTTAGTCCCATTACATTTACAGTGGCTTCCTCTCTAAGATTGTCTTTAATTTGTATTCCCTTGGAAACAGAACGTTTACATATATATTTTTTACAACGTGTCACAGCTGTCTACCTGACGTAATGGAAGCAAATTTCCAAAAAAAACACTATTTTTGTCTTATCGTTTTTTTTAAAATCTGATTTTATAATAAATAACAATAAAATCTGCAAATATTGGTATTTTATACTCGAAAATACGAAAATGAGCCCCGACTACCGTCAAATTCAATTTATTAAATTTAACGAGTTTAAAAATTAAAAATGCCTGTTTACGCAGTTTGAAACATCGATTGAAATTGTCAAAACTATTACCAAAATCGATTTTGTATGCCAAGTTTGATTCAAATCGAACCAAAATTGCGAACGTGAGAGTGCTAAAACAAACAAACAAACAAACAAACAAACACACACACACACACACACACACACAATTATTTATATTGTATATTCATAAAATTTCTATGCCCTCTTAAAGAGTAATCTAAAATTCATAATGGGCTTCCTTTTCAAGATACTGGCCTTAGTTGTACCATAATGGCAGCTCCAATAACATATTTACTAAAACAAATTTGTAAGTACTATGTAGTAAAACACTTAATAATAAGTAGTAAGTTTGTTTACATTACATATAAATCTGAAACGACGGTAAGGTACTGTAGAGACATTACAAAGACAAATTAGCATTTATTTTAATTAGGAATCTATCCTCCCTAAAATTAAATTCGCTTCGGCACCTCTCTCCCGTTTTCAAGTTCAAAATTTCAGTGATCCGTAGTAAAAGCGTTCTTGAGATTTTGCGTGACAATCACTTTTCACCCTCCCCTGTCTTTACCCCTCGACTCTCGCTGTTTTTATACTCAATACTTAAGCGTTTTCATCCTAACTTTAATAATACCGAAGAATGAATTTCGTAATGCTCCATTGACAAGATGGTACAAGAAATGCTGGGTATGGTGTTTAGTCAATTTCTATTGGAAAATGAGCTATTGGAGCGGCCATAATTGTGAGACTCAAACACGGATCCTATCCTTGAAATGACTCTGATCTTTATTTCTAAATCACTTTTCGAGGGGTCGTTATATACCTATATGAATGTGTGTGTGTGTGTGTGTGTGTGTGTGTGTGTGTGTGCGTGCGTGCGTGCGTGTGTGTGTGTTTTAGCATTTTATGTTTTCAATTTGTTCCATTTTGATTTAAACTTAGCATAAAAGTCGATTTTGTTAATTTCTTGGTCAAGTTCTTTACCCAGCTAATTCCTTGAACAATTTCAGAATTGCGGACTTCAAAGTCTTAAAAGTTGATTTTATCTTACAGTGTTTAAATCTAATTTCACTATCTTAATCAGCGTTAATTTTTAATTAATGATAACCCTTACAAGAGTTTTATGAGCTCTTGCTGCTGGTGGCATCTTGTAGCAAAGTGTTCAACTATACGTAAATAAATACTGTCTATTTTCTCAAACTCCTGTCTTTGCAGCTTGTAGCGTTCGTAGCGGCAAGTAGTCTAATTACGTTGATTTTAGCCGCTAATATCGAGCACACTTTTTATAATGGTGTCTACTTTTATTCCGTTTATATTCAATAGTAATGAATAAAGAAAGGATGAAAATGAACATGATCGTGATATGAAATAAAATTTTGGTTTTTAACACCGTGTGTTGTTTGTTTACGGTATTTCCAACACAGAACGTTAAGACCGAAAATTTAGGAAAAAACAATTATGCAAGGGATAAACATATTACATAATATTTGTAACCGAGAAAGTCAAACAAAAATTTGAAGTAAAGGGACTTACTGTTCAGGAGTAAATAGAAGAAGGAAAAAAACTTTGATTGTGTAACTTTTTTTCAATTTACTGTGAAACGATTATTTGTTTAAAGTTGAACTTTGGTAAAAGGTTGAAATCTTTATTTATCAAAAACAATATTTGGAAAAACCATATATCATATTTTTAATTTGAGAAACCTTGTCTGTAGATTTACACTTTTGTTACACTTTTTCTTATGAAACTGAACCTAAAACTCGTGACCTTGAAATGCCAAAATTCGGAGACGCAGCTGCCTGACTGCTGCTTTAACCGCCTTGATCACCTCTTCTCCTGTATTAAGTGCAATTATGCATATATGTGTAACAAAACGGGTGTAGGAATAGTTTACTCTAATATGGAAAAACCATCAAAAAAATAACCTTAAAACCATAAAAACTGATTTTTATTATAACCAAACTTTGTATATACATTGTGTACAAGAAATAATTGCTAATTCTGACAGTATAGTACACAAACATCTTTTAAAATTATTCTGATTTTGAAAGTTTGTTTTTATTGTTTCTAAATCAACGAAAACAAGCTGTAAAATAACATAAAACGAAGGCAAGAAACTACTTTAGGGTCTTAAAAGACACACACACACACACACACACACACACACACACACACACACACACACACATATATATATATATATATATATATATATATATATATATATATATATATATATATATATATATAATTACTGTAATGTTTACGTTTATCATAACACTTATGTGGGACATAATTTCGTAGAATATCGATAATATCGTATAATATCGACTAGGCTGTCGATCGACTGCTGATGTCACCCTTTATGTATAACACAACAGGCAATCCGCCCCGTTACTGAAGCTTAGATTTGATTTTGGCGCCGTAAAAACCATTACCCTAATCATTAGACTTTACGATGCTGCCTTTAAAGGCCTCGGGCGAGATCTTAATATCATCTGGCTTATCTGCAGAGCTCAATTCCTTTAGCGGGAAAATAAATTTGGAAATTTATGTTTTACGTAGACAAAAATGGACCGTAAAAATTAAATTTTGGAATAATTTAAAATAATAGTAAGTAAAATTGAGAACGATAAAGTTTATAAATTTTTCCCAAGTATTAGAGCCTTTTAAAGCAGTATTTCATTCCTGTAAAACGTTCTGTAGTGCACTGTGGTGAAATAAAGGTTTATATTACATAAATCGATTTTGTTGAAGAAATTGTTATCACAATGAAATAATTTGCTCAAAAAGATTGCACAAACTTTTTTACTTTCAAGTATTTCCCCAAAAACCTGAATAAGAAGACACCGAAAAAATGGAAGAAGTGAGGACTAATTTTACAAAGTCGGTTCTGACAATTTAAATCAGATTTTTCTCAAATTTATTACTAAAGTACACGATAAATGCTAATGGGCCGTTCTATCTCTGGAAAATTCTCTCCGTTATTAGAAAACTATCGACGAAAAAGCAAAAATCATACTAATTTCTCAAAATCGTTTCATAAGTTACGTTAAATTTTTGTCTTATAGTTTCATAACTTGAGCTAGTATAGAAAATGTGAGAGTAAATCAGAAAAACGTAAATAAACTAGATCGCCGACGGTGTTTGCATCATGTCGACTTTCTCTTTAACAGTATGTTTAGTTAATTTCTTTTGTTAGTCAATCTACTAATATGACCATGCATTTTCCGTTTGTTTGTTTGCATTATCCGAGCCGGATTTTTGAAAAGTTTGTCTATAATATATGCACGGTTTATTTCAATATTTCTCAAGGCGCAAAGTGCTAGTCAGTAGGCAGCCTGTCTGAACTGCGCACCTCCAAGGCCGTAGGTTCTAGACTGCAGTTACTGCACTTTCCGTTAATGAAACTCTCTCGTCCTAAAGTATGGACATTAAGAAAAAGAAAATACAATTATTATATCACGTAATACAAGTGTAATGTTTAGAATAACACAAACAGAAGTGACTCTTGCATATTATAAATACCAACATTTCAAAGCGAATTGTCCCTTTATTTTTTTCCGTCTAAAAAACAAAATTAAATAAAAAAAGCTCCAAGACATGAAAGGAATATCGTGTGAGAAAAGGATGTTTCGAGACTTGAAATTAATACTTCACTAATGTATCGAATGTAAGACGTGTGTGCAAACGAGCCAAGTAACACGGCAATAAAATGTTTTTTCTAGGTTATGTCTTGCATGGCGTTGCACAAGACTTATATTTGGTGGGTGGTATTGTTTCTGTGACAGTGCGAGTTATGTGTACAAGTTATTCGGCCTAAGTAACAACGATACAAGGCCGGTAACTGAGTGTATTTATAGGTTAGGTTTGACCAAACTGCGCCTTACTCGCCTTACAATGTCTCAATTTTCTTTGCGAATAAAAAAAAAACGGAACTCAGCTGCTTTGCTGACGTGAAGGGAGCGAATTTCACACAATAATTTCGTTTTATAACAATTTTTTTCAAAATTTGATTACGTAATCGCAATCTGTATTAAAATTTGCATGATTAAAATTTTGAACTTTAAAAATACATTACAAATGAACCTTGACCGTCGCAATTTAAATTTCAAGACGTTAAGTGATAATTCACGCAGAATTTAACGTAAGTTTCAAAAACGGGTGAGATAAAAAAGTTATATTTTTTAAGATTTTGAATGGCAGTAATTTAATCGACGTTTTTTACTTGCCTGAACTGATAATACAATTATTCAAAAAGTGATATAGGCCTCTCTAATAGTCATTTAGTTTTTCTATTATTCTGGAGTTAATAAGTAAAATTTAGCTTAAAAAGGGGCACCATTATTATTTACACTTAGGAAAAGAAATTACGTTGTGTAGAACAGATATTCGTTATACTAATTTCAGTTTTTTGTGTACAAAATTTGAGCAGAACCAAGTTCGACATTGAGAAGTTAGGCCCAATTTACTGTTTTATTCTGGATTAGATTTGTGTTACAAATAAATAAATGTGAGACATTTTCGCCTTTATTTGTACTATTTAATAAAACTTGTACTTACCGAAGGATGTGCAGATGATATGGTGGTGCTAATCCGAGGAAGGCATGGGAACACAGTGGTGGGTCTCACGAAGAGAGTCCTATCAGTAGTAAAAATATGGTGTCCTCGGAAGAACATAGGCGTTAACTTAAGGAAAGCTATTCTGGTTCCCTTTACTAGAAGGAGGTTCACCAACTATTTAGGAGGGCTTAAGCTATTTGAGCTTGGTGCTGGGCACTAAATTAATCTGGAATGCACATCTTGGGTGCAACACGGGAAAAACCAAGTCATTGACATCAGTTAGAAGAATGGTTGACAAAACACGATGAATGAGAGCAGGCATGATGAAGTGCATCTATACTCGTATCATAAGGTGCTATGGTGCTGAGGTATGATGAACTGAGGTTGAGCAGAGGAGGCTAAGGAATCTTTGACAAATATCCAGAAGTTGGCCAGTCTGTGCATAACCGGCTCTATGAATACGACACCAATAGCAGCTATGGAGTTCGTTCTGAAGTTTCCCCATTGACTTATATGTCATACAAATGTGGCTGTACTCAACATTGGAACATGCAAGAATTACAGAAAAGATCAGAGATCTGATTTTAATGATAGTGACTGATCGGATTATTAAACGACACATGGTCTCAAGACCCGTTGATGTCAAGATAACATTTGAAGGGAAAGTTCATGTGTTGGGAAACTCTGGAGATCTGGAGTAATGTACAAGACAAAGTCAAGCACTGGTGATGGGGAATACTGCCTTAGACAACGGATAAAGAGAGTAGTTATCCAGGGGCATCGTACAACAACTGTCCAGATTGAGGTAATGTCCATTAATGACTGTGTTCGGGAGAATTTAGTAAGGGTCTTCAAGAAGGCTCGAATTCATATTTATATCGAGAGTCTGGCAGCAAAGCACGTGTGGGTTCCATAATTTCAGTCCAAGCTGCTCTGAAAGTGTCGGGAGAATCACAACGCTTTGTCCCTGGAAAACCCAGTTACTCTTCACTAGGTTCCTTAATATAAGTCGATTGTGGATAATGGGGAAGTAGACCGACTGGCTGGACTGGGATTTCTATCTGAGTTTGTTGGACCTGAACCGGCTTTCTGTCGTTGGCCGGGTCTGCTATCAACCGGTGGAAAACAAACAACACCAGGCGTGATGGGACAAACGTATTGGGTAATCCTTTTAAGATAAGTCCTTTATGGAGGGCTTAGAGGGGCAGAAGATATCTTGGGCAGAGCACAATGCACGAAATCATGGGGCTAATTATAGGGAACTGTGATCTAAGGGTGCTCACAAACAGAATAGGAATGTACCACGGAAAAACTGTGTGTAGGTTATGGTGGAAACTGCAGTTACATAATTTATGATTGTGAAGTTATTGTTAGCAGTATGTTAAAGATTTTTGTTTTCTAGTACTCTGATGGCCTCAAGCAGGATGGGGATCGCAGTTCTTGGGGTTTTTTGTAATCTCTTCATCTAATATTCTGATTTAATCTCATCTAACTTATAAAGAAAAGATACTGTGTAATGCGTTTTATTTATGTCAGTTTAAACACGAAAGCTATATTTTAAAATTGTGCTAAAAATTGTATCTGTTCTGTCTTTAAAGACACTATTAGATATTCAAATTGCCAAATAAAAACAACTGCGATACTAGTGTCATTTACTATTATAATAAAAAAAATTATACATACAGTAAATAATTTTATTGAAAAAAAAACAGCAAATGTAAAATCGTAAATCACGACAAAACGTTAAGTTAAAATACAACTTGTTAATTGGACGCAATGAAACGACTTGTGCAGACAGAAGGAAATATTTTCCATTCATTTTATAAACAAAAAAGTCGGTATCACAAAGGCCGATAAAATCATCAATCAAGCACACTGCGTCTCGCTGCCTGCCGATAGTAAATCACATTTATCGGTCGATATATCTATAAACAATCTAATAATGATCCTAATATAAGGCGACTGTGCGTCTTTAGCATGTCATAAAATCCGACTATAAAACAAACGTGACGCGGTTTTTTTAGAAAATTCTCAGTTTAATAAAAACTTGTCAGGATGCCAGGTGACAAGCGGCCGAAACGTTCCTGGAGATGGAAAAAACGTCCAAAAAACAAGTTGCACACGGCTTACAATAATATCGAGTTACGAAGGTCGGCTAGAGGCTGGCAGCGTGACTGGGGATTTAATCAGTCGAGCTGAGCGAGCAGCACGCTAGCGTACACGCTGTTAAATAGGATTATAACGGCTAAATTAGGCAATAAGTTCTGTTTTAGAGGTTGAATACGAAATCGAAACACCATGTCCAACCACTGTATGCCTATACAGTACTCCATGTTTTGCTAATGTCCGAGGTGTGACAGCTGCGGAAAGACGGTAGTGTTTCAAATAACCGCGGCACGCAGCTGTCTCGCTGACGTAATACAATCATTCTTTTACATTATAATTTTTTGAAAAATCTAATTTCTCAATCAAATTTAAAATCTGCACAAATTAGCGTTTCAAATTACTTTAAGAAAATGCTAATTTATGAAAATTTGAACGCTGATTACGATCGTGAAATGAGATTTAAAAAAACTTCGTATACAATAATAATTTTTTCAAGATTTGTAATGGACACTATTTGAAAACTGTTGAACGAAATTTGTTGGGTAACGTACGCTTGGACAATAATATTATCAAAATGTGTATGCCAAGTTTGGATAAAACTTAACCGAGCCCTAATGCACGCGCGCGCGCGCGCGAGCGCGCGCACACACACACACACACACACACACACACACACACAAGATATAAGTTATAACAGTTGTTTCAACCACTCATTTTACAACAGAAATTCGCAAATAAGAGGAAAAAATAACAGCTAAAAATGTCTTCACAATAAATTTACTATAAAATCAAATGTTAGTTTCATGAAAGGATAAAACAACACTTGCTATTTATCGCTATAAAACAGACGGATAGGTTTTGGCATGTCTTGGATTTTATTATTTATTGCTCTCCTGCAGGATAATACGGGAGCTTTGCAAATTTATTGACTGTAAACGTTGCCAGGATAAGTTCAGGATAAAATGAAGTGGGTGTTTAAAGTGTTTCGTGTTATTGTCTAAACTGGATTACAGGATTTATGTAAAGTTCTGTTACTCGCACACTTCATGTGACAGAAAGGCGTAGTTGACCTACAGCTTCGGTTTTCATTAACCTGCTTTGGTTAGTTTTCTGATCTGTTGGTTTTATTTCAAGAAATTGTTCCTTAGGTTAGCAGCGACAAAAACGTTTTATTTCTATCTTAAAATCATGTAGCTCTCAAAACTCTGCGATTACAGAGCTACTGAAAAATATATGGTGCAAACATTCGGTTAGTGACAACACGAAAAAAGAAATCAGCCTTTTTCTTTCTGTGTGCAATGTGCAGGGACCGAGATCGTAGTAAAAACCCTATATATGGTTTATTTTATTTAATCCTAAATGTTTATATAGTACAATAAGTCATAATACCATAGCAAATCCTATAGAGATATATGTGTGTACGAAAGGAACTTACAACTAACTTATAATAGAGTGAATATGAAAAGACTTATAATTATACATAAAAGAATAGCCTTTCGTAATCCAAGGTATAAATATAAAATTCTTAACATCATTCAATTTTTTATCAATACAAGCAAATATCTTACTTAAAATTAATACAATTTTGGTGGTAGAAAAAATACATTTTATGACGAAATTAACATATTAAATGTGTTTTAAAAAAAGTTAATTAAAAATATTGTCTTATAAGTTTGTAATTACACTACAGATTTATCCATTTTTTTAAAGTTTATTTTTCCTAGAATTAGAGTTATTTTATATTTTGAGATCCTTAGGGAGAATATTATATAAGTGGATTGCTTTAATATAACTAATTTTACATATTTGAGGTAGTAGTGTACGTTTATTTCTAGCTACACTATTTAAATTAGTGTACTTATTTTTCATTCTATCATAATAAAAATAAACAGATTGATCAATGTTAATAGGTCATTTATCATTTAAAAATGTATTATTTAAAAAATTTTGTAACAGTTTCGATTGAAGATTTTGCGACATATCCATATGAGATGACAAACAGCCATCCCATGCGATAATACCATAGCTTAATATACTATGAAAGGAGGTATAATATATCATTAAAATAATTTCAAGTAACATAATTTTAACCTTTTTTAGAAAATATAAAAAATAAATATTTACTTTTATTTACTCAGTAATGAGTCCCATATCAACCTATAATCAAAATAAATGCCAAGTTATTTGGACGATTCAACTCTGTTCATGTTAAAGCCATTAATTGCTAAATTTAGATTAAGTGAAACGCTTTTAAAATAATTTCTAAATGTAATATAGAATGTTTTATCAATATTTAATGATATTGAGAGCCAACCATTTAGAAATAATATCAAGAAATGTATTCATTTTTAATTTTACAAGTTTCGTCAGTGGAAATAAAGCAGTGTTATCAGTAAAAAATAACATGTAGGGTAATTAAGAGATCATTTATATACAAAATAAAAACCAGAGGTCCTAGAATAGTGCCTTGTGGAACACCGGTTTTAACTTCACAAAATTCATTCATAAAAATATTGACTTCTGGTATATCCTTTAGGGAAAAAAACACGATTGTTAAAAATATTTAGGCCACTTATTCATATGTTATACTGTTATTGGTGAGTGAGTCTGGCCTACTATTTGGTATACTTCGCGTAAAATAACTACTCGCAGGTCGTAAGGATCGTTATGACGTGCGTTGTGCGTTATTATTCAGTATTGCGAACTGCGACTACTTCAGTGTAATGGTTGTAGCGGTTGATAGTGTGGCTTGACCTTCGCAAACTAACTACCGCCTCGGTAGTCTGACATCCTTAATTTTCCTACTACCAGTACCTCTCCTTCCTCTGACAAAATTTTGAAACAAGACTGCTAAGTGAAAAGGACAGCTCGCTGACACCATCAGAGTAATGGATGAAAAAAGTGGTCAAAATTAAATGAGGAAACTATCCTAAAAGTACAAACTCAGATTACAGGATTCCGAGAGTATCTGCGCTCCACTGTTCCAGGAAAGTCACCTCGATGAAACAATCAATTCTATAACCATATCGTCGAGTGAACGTGAAAGGTTTCTCACAGACGAACCTCATTATCACCCCATTGAGAACATCACTGAATATTTCAACAGTTTCTGGCATGTTGTTCGTAAAGTTCAATGGATCTTTAACCTAGCTAAGTATGTTGACTCTTGCATTGTGTCTGTACACCAATCAACATTAAACCTTAAGAAGAACCATTCAAGAGAAAAGTAGTGTGATGAAAACATGTTGAAGTTTTGGACAGTTTTTGGAATAGGCAAACATAAACTCTTGTGGGACTGGACTTTTTTACTGTTTTCATTACTGTATTACAACAGGTTTTTGTACTACTTTTGCAAAATATTATTTTAAATAACATGTTCACGTTTTTGTGTAGCCCAACTAAAGCTTTTTTAATCTCCAAGTAGGTTACAGTTCCGGTACGTCTATTTCTAGAAATTGAATACTGTACTTCTCTCTCTCTCTCTCTCTCTCTCTCTCTCTCTCTCTCTCTCTCTCTCTCTCTCTTTCTGTCTGTTTCTGCTTGTGTGTGTGTGTGTGTGTGTGTAGCTTGGATATATATAAATCCACACACACACACACACACACACACACACACACACACACACACACACATATATATATATATATATATATATATATATATATATATATATATATATATATACATACTTGCGCGCAGACGAATTTTTGAACGATAACAATTTTTTTTTAATATTTCGTAAAATTAAAAAGTAATTATAATAACATATACTATCATATTATTCACGGATACCGTAACACAAATAATCAAAAAAATGTGAGGTAGGTACAGTAGAGCGAAGCGAGCAGTCTCCCTGAGTAGGCTCCGCGGCTCCAGCAGTGGCACGGCTCCAAAACTGAACTGCCTGCCTGACCTTCGTTTTAATAAATCGCGTTAACTCGCGTAATTTGGGCGGGTTAAAACAACTTTTAAAGATAAGTTTCTTTAGATCACTTTTATTGTTAGGATTTGGCAAAGTGCTTTTAATGAAGTAATGGCGTGAACTTTTAGAAACTTCCCTCAGTTTGTCGGGTTAATGCTTGGGCGCGATTTGCTGAATTTATCATAGAACCGATTTATTAGTACAGAACGTTTAAGTTATCTTATCAATAATTAAGACGTTAAAGAAATTACAGATTATTAAGTACAATATTTGGCAGTGAAATATAATTTTACAATATTTGTACAAAATAATACTTAGTACATTTGGTTCAGAAAGAAGTTATCGACAAAAAGACCAAAAAATCTATGTCAGATTTTGCTCAAATTTTGGTCATTCTGATTTATAAATCACCTTATATGGGCAATATAAGAGTGAAGAGTAATTCAAAAACCAAATCTCTAAGATGGTAAGATTTAGTTGAATATTTCTTCCCTAAATAGTTTTTTTTTAATTTATATTTTGTACACTGATCTCAGTTACAATTTTTCTTGTATGAGGAAACTTCGTTTGAAAACCTGCGGTAAGGGTTTATTTTAATTTTATTTTCGATTGCTTCCCGAATCGTTAATTTCTTTTCCTTGAAATTGCCTGCACTGACTTGAGTCGCGTGTATCTATTTGTGTCATCAAAATTAAATTTGATGAACAGATTTAGAAAAGTTAGGACAATATTTAATTTTTATTTTAAAAATGCCATAACCAAAAAATATACGTTTTGATCGTAAACTAAATTTGAACAATATTTTTACCCAAATAGTTCAACGGATTTTCAGAAAACAATATTTCGACCAAACGTGTCATTGAAAAAACAACACACACACACACACACACACACACACACACACACACACACTTGCTTTATACTTTTTATAGTGAGAACATAACATATTTACGCGAACTGCAAGTTTTATAAAATATTGGAAATGTTTTGATAAAGAAGGAAGTATAATAACAGTAATGTATTTGAACGGGAAGAAATGACTGTTGCCAAAATTTGAATAAGAAAAGGGACAAAAGAAAGAAACTCTATAAAAATATTTGTGTTTGGTCAAAGTTTTTGAACATGCAATCGTAAAACGTAACGACACAAGCCTAAGGGCAAGCAAGCTCCGAGATCAACTCAAATTGATAGTTCTTAGTTTTCAATTCTCTTCGGAACTTCTTTACTTTATCGCTCCGGTTTTTTTATCAATTTTGTTTGCGTAGCTTCAGTGTTTGCATAAAAAAGACGTAAAACATTGATCTGATGTTTTAACTCGTATTTTTTGTATCTTGTTTTGGTTTACGTTTAAATTAGTTTTTAAAGTTTTAGCATTTTAATTAAAGATGAGTTATAATTACAGTAAAACCTCTATATAGCAGCACTGAAGGGACGTTCGTTTTCACCTCTATAGAGAAAGCTCAACTAAAACCTGTATAAATGTGTTTTTATTTGTAAAACGTGTTATGCATTATTTTTAATTTAAGGTATTGAGTACAAAGTTTATTGAAATAGAACTATATGACGTGCAGTATTTAAAAAACAATATTTATTAAGGAATACTGTATGAAAAAAATACTGCAATTGTTTTAGCAATATTTTTTCGAAACTGCTGCAGAAACGCTTCAACAATTCATTCAAATTCTAGCTTTCGAATTTTCTTGAGGGTATTCCCTTCATTATATTTATAAATGAATATTTATAAGTGGCTTTCTTCATTTAATGTTTATGTTTTAAAATCGCGCCAACAGAAGAACTAGCTAAATTAAAACCCTCTTGCTTCATATCTTTCTGTAACTCAAGCAAAACGAAACTCTAACCTTTAAGTCCAATGATAAAATTTTGCGTTTAGACGCCATTACACTATTTTGTAAAAATGTAAAAAATAATACAATAATTTTAAAATGTACTAATCACAAAACACTTGATACAGTTGGCGCACTACGTACTGCTTTTAACACTCGAATAACGTGTTGGCATGCTGAGGGTAGAGAAGTAGGAAGTGTTCATATGTTTCGCCGCTACGGAGAGATTCCTGGAACTTTGTTGGCCTCAAGAGAGAAAGTTAAAGTACATATTTTTACTATATAAATGGGAAGGGATTAATACATTTTGCCGTTATAGAGAGATTTCCGTTACAAAGAGATCTACAATAAAGAGATTTTACTGTATTTTTGTTTTTAGGTTTACTTTCACATAGTACTAAGTATACAGAAAGTGTTCTTGCAAGAATAAATAAAATAGTGTTTTATTAATATATCAGATCTGTTTTTGGCTCCCTTTAGTTCAAAAGCTTAATTTTGTACTGGATGTATGTGTCCTGTACACTTCGCGATTAAATTAACTGACCGATTTTGATGAAATTTATCAAGTTGATTTAGTTTATCCTTATCCCTTAACCATTAAGAAAAGATTGTTTTCAAATATATTTTAATAAATAAAAACTTTAAAATTTGACTTTTCTCAAAATATGTTTTATTTTCTATAAAATGTCCACAGTTTTTTAAATAGGTTTGACTATTTATTCTTCAATACCTACACAGTTACCAAAATTCTTAATTAAATTACTTTTACGAATAAATATAGCGACTTTTAACAGTTAAAAATTACTCTTACAGATAAAATCTTCTAAGGATAGTTAATATTCAATAGTAAACTAGCATCATGCAATCTAACGGCGTTGATAATTGTTACAAAATATCGGTTAACAAACACTCTGATCTTCGATCGTGATAATATGTATAATTTAAGAATATCACCAGGCCACTCCCAGTGCCCAATTAATCTTGTATACATTAACCAAACAGCTTTCCATATTCGGCCAACGCTAACTTGATCGGCGAACAAAACAGCGAGCGTGTCCGTTCATAATATTATTGTTGTTGCTTCGTCGGCCTTGACTCCACTTTTTATGCGATCGTTTCTTTTTCTTCTTTTTCACTGTCAGTATTTCATAATTATACCGTGCAATACGAATGGTTTTAATTGTCCGTAGCTGGCAACGGTCCAGACTGGTTGGTGAATCACGCGTCAAGCTTATTTATAATCACGTCGAGATCTGCGTGCGTCAACATGTGATCTGTATCTGTGAGCGATACAAACACTTAATCATAGTATAGTAATGTATTTCTAACCTGCAATTCAGTGGCATTTTGGATTTAAATTCAAACGCAAATTATTATTAATTTATGAAGTGACTACTTATCGTGGAGTATGGATGTATGTTTTGCACGGGAAAAATCCGATTGCCGTCACGGAACGCTCTACCGTTACGAAACGCTCTATCACATCCACAAGCGACGCACTCTATTGAACACAAATTATTATTCCAAACATTATTATTACAACATTATTATTACAAACATTATTACAACATATTATTATTTTTTGTTTGTTTAGTGATTAATAAAATGTATTTTTAAAGTGAAAACTTGTATGGTCGCGATTGACAAAACATCGGTGTAACCACTTGCTTTCGCGTCACGCTTGAATCCGTAATGCGTACCTCACAGCATACAAATTATATATGCTTCTTGTATATATCTAGACTGGAAGTGACTACTAAACAGCTGATTTCGCACTGTAGTTTCAATATCATTTCAATTAAATGTTTATTGTTCTTCTTAATTTTAAAAATGTCTATTTTTTAAATTCGTTGTTAAATTATTAAATTATATGACCTTTACCAATTTTTGAATGCTAGCATCACAAATATTATATTTATTATTATACACAGACAGTATAACTGTCAAAGTAGGATTATAAACTGAATTATTATTAAAGTTCCTTATATAGCCTAAGATACTCAAATTCATAGTCTGTGACAGTTTCAGTTAATTTTTTAAGTTGTATCTACCCACACGCGAAATTTAATATGAAAATAATTCTCAAAAGTTGCCTTTTCCTGCATACATCTAAATTTGTATAAAAATAATTATATCATAATAGTGAAAGTATAGAGTCAGCCATGCCAAAGAAGAAGGGACACTTCTGTCGGCCTCTCCCGCACTGACTAAGTTTTTTTAATGGACATTTGCCTTAATGTTTTTTTTAAACAGTGGAACAATAAACGATATTTAAAGAGTATTATTCAACTCTTGTTCTCAGATATATAACGTAAACCTTAAAAATCCTATGTTAAAATACTACAACTGATTTAAATAATTTAATTTGAAGAATATAAAGTGTTAAACTTCACAGTTTAGCTTTCAAAATATAAAAACTAAGAATTCCACGTTATTATCAAAACCAAAAGTGACAAAAACGAAAAAAAGAATTACTAAACTTTGCAAATATCAAATAAAACGTGAAATTAAGGCAGAAACAAACAAATTACTGACTGACTACATCGCCCACAAACGGTAACGTAAGCAAGTCTTGTTGGCCCTTCTTTAGGTTGCCGATTGATTTTAATTAAGATAATTTTGGATGTATCAATTTTTATTTATGTACATTGAGCTGTGTGTGTGTGTGTGTGTGTGTGTGTGTGTGTGTGTGTGTGTGTGTGTGTGTGTGTGTGTGTGTGTGTGTGTGTGTGTGTGTGTGTGTGTGTGTATGCTCGCGCGCGAGTGCATATATATTTGGCATGTTTGTTTTGGTTGGTTGTCCATATTTTAGAATATCTTTTAATCTTTTTAAAAAGTTTTTTTCAAGCACACATGTGGTCCAAATCTTATTAAAATATGAATTTCTAAAAATCGGTTGAACGACTTCGTTAAAATTTTTGTTCAAAATTTACTCTATGAGCGAAACATGTACTTCTCCGTCTGGGGAGTTCAAAAATAATAATAAAATATTGGCCTAATTTTTCCAAATTCTTTCACCAGATTTCATTTTGATCAGACATAAAGATTCATGAGACAAAAGTCAGTGTAGGAAATTTGAGAAAAATTGCAGTCCTGAAAGGTATCAAAAATAAGGTTTACCCTGACCGCCGATTTTCATAAAAGTAAAATTTTCGTCTTACAAGAAGAATCATGCATAACTGAAATCAGTGTAAAAAATTTAAATAATCAAAATTTTCGGTTTTGGGAAGGAAAAATAAAATACGTAATGCCATCTTAGAGGTTTGACAACATAATACTGACTGCCCATCCTATTCTTAACAGTCTGTTTTTTCTTATTCCTGAAGAAATTTATTCTTAAAAGTTTATTGTGAAGTAGAGTGCTTGATTTTTGTTCTAATGATTAGAGATATGTGCTAACCAAATTCTATCGAAATCGGTGAACTCGATAGTATTCAGAGATGTGCACAGACTCTCAGATACATTCACTTAAAATCACTAGTTTAGGCCTCAGAGTCCTGTAAATTTATAAAAATTACAAAAATCCTTTTAAAAAAAAGTAAAAAGAGAAAAATATTCCCCAAATAATAGACTAAGATTAATAAAAATAATAAAGGATAATCAAAATGAAACAGTTATATGAGAATTATATAAGAAAGTAATATAAACAATAAAAATAATTATTGAAAAGGGTAGTAAATCTTTTTAATTATTCCACTTTAAATATGTCATAATCTCTGCACGCAGCTGCCTCGCTCATGTGATAGAAGCGAATTCCCATAAGAATGTTCTTTATCTTACGCTTTTAAAGTTTGATTCCACCATCACAGTCAGAAATAAAATCTGAAAATATAAGTATTTAAACTTTCAAATTGCATTCAAAGTACGCACTGACAGCAGTTATTTTCTATTTAATTTTAACTGTTTTTTGAAAATTCATGAAAATAATTTATGCACTTTTTGACGATGATTACGACAGTGAAATTAGATTGTTAAAAACATTTAAGATAAAAATTCTGTGAATTTTTAAAGATTTGAAATGGCCGCCACTTTCTAAATTGTTAACGAATTTTGCTGGTTAACAAACTTGTTTGGACAACCCAAAAGCGATTAAAATTGCGAGCGTAAGCGTGCTAAATCACGCACACGCACACACACACACACACACACACACACACACACACAATTTAGGCTATATATATATATATATATATATATATATATATATATATATATATATATATATATAGTATTTATCAATATAATAACAATGTAATGTGTAAATGTATTTTTCAATATGAACTCGACATTTATCACACAATCAGCACGAGGTAAGCTAGTGTAAATAACACTTTCTGAAATCATTATTTACATTTTGTATTTTTTAATAAACCTTTACAAATCGTGTACGAAGATAAATAAAACAAGCCTGTAAAAAATGTAGAGATCAACGTGGGCGATGATTGCCAATTTTCCTGTTTTAATGTTAATGTGCAATTTATTTGCAGATATTTTATACAATTTTCAAGGTGAACAACTTATATAACCTACGGGCTAGTTTTTAATAGTCTGCTTGCAAAGTGTTCAAAGATAATAGTGAACCCACGCGCTGTTGTTAATTTGGGAATTTAACAATTTGATCTTTAAACTGTAGACACTTTTGTGTTGATTAGTTTTAAATTATTGTTATTGGAACCTATTATTACGTAACAGTGCAACATCAATACATTAACTCTCTAAACTTTCAATTGTTATCCAAAAATATCCTATTTTGATGATCGTATTTTTGTTTTGGTCAGCAGTTCAGTTAAAAAACACTCAAAACATGCTTTCATTTATATAAATAATAGCGAAAATAGACCTAATTTCTCAAATAGTTTCATAAAAGTATAGAAACAAATAAACCCAAAAGTGTTAAGGGTTTATTTTTGGTTTTATTCGATTTACGAGTTATGAATATTCATTAATCACAAAAATTTGAGAGTCAGATTAACTAACCAATCATTTTATATATGTGTCCCATTTTCCATTCCCTCCCTCTTTAACCTCTGAACCAGATATTTTGCTATCCGTACGTTTTTATTTGGGTACTGTAGCCCAAAACTATTTGTGTCATTTGATCAAAACCCTTTTGGGAAAATGTTGTTTATATAATTAATGGGCACCATTTATTTTCATGATATTAGTTAGAGTTTTTTGTTCTATTACTTCTTTTGTTATTAAATTAAGTAATAATAATTTAATTTTTTAAATTAATCACGATATTATGCAATTTCATTAGGTATTTTCCTCATACACAACGTTAGTAACTTTCATGTAAAATATTGGTTAGGATTTGCAGATAATTTTCCATTTTTTTAATCTTTTGGTAGTTTTCTCAGTTTTATACGTTGGATTGCAGCCATCGAATAAAGCGTTTTGTCCTTAAACTGCGACACAATTACCAAGGCCTTCTTGCACATTTATCAAGAAAGGATTTTTATCAGTTTTTTGACTCAAAAAGGTCCTCTTAAAAAACACTTTTTGCGATATAAGAAATGGTTCCGAGAAATGGAGAAACTAGACTTGCATTTAGAATTTCAAGAAAACTGATAATTTGTTTTAGTATTCAGCAACATGCACACGCGCGCGCACACCGAACCTGAAAACGGATAGATTCATAAAAATCACCACCAAACTTCCTGTATACTTTGTACATTGAGAAAGTAAAAGATATTGTACAGTATTTTCTTCCTAACAACAATGATGGGCAGTAAAACATCATACAACAACAAAAGATATTGTACAGTAATTTCTCCCTAAAAACAATGATGGCCAGTAAAACATCATTCAACAACGAAAGATATTGTACAGTATTTTCTTCCTAACAACAATGATGGGCAGTACAACATCATACAACAACAAAAGATATTGTACAGTATTTTCTTCCTAACATCAATGATGGGCAATACATCATAAAACAACAAAAGATATTGTACAGTATTTTCTTCCTAACATCAATGATGGGCAATACAACATCATACAACAACAAAAGATACTGTACAGTATTTTCTTCCTAACAACAATGATGGACAATACAACATCATACAACAACAAAAGATATTGTACAGTATTTTCTTCCTAACAACAATGATGGGCAATACAACATCATACAACAACAAAAGATATTGTACAGTATTTTTTTCCTAACAACAATTATGGGCTTTGTTTAAAAGCGATATCTGAGGAATTTAGGAAAACTTATGTTTAGATAAATAAACACAAACAACGTATCCAAAGGGAAGCGAGCGGTCATCCGATTAAAGCCGAGTACGGGAATGTTCTCCATGGTTAATTATTTGCCGAAATGCGCGTTTCCGCATCGAATGTAAGGTTTAACCTAAATACACGCCGTTACCTAGGAAACGCACCCTCAGGCTGAGATATTAAACCACCTTTGTTTGTTGAGCAGAGCGCGAGGGTGTTATTCTGCCTGAAAATTCTGGATCAGTTATAACTGGGGCTGTTTCGACACACGTGGCATAACTAAATACACGGAGGCACTGGCTTTATTAAAACAAACAACAGTATGTTGTGTTAAATATTACACAGAATATCTCATTCACAAACAAATGCTGTTCTGTAGCCTACTGGATAATCATTATTTGTTTCAAATTCTAATCATATAGGCTAATAAGAATTATAATTATTTAAATGTAGTAAGTAAAAGATCTGTAATAAAAAAAAAATGTGTACACAAATAAAAAATAAATAAATAGTCACTGTAGCGGCGGTCATAGCTTATTTTCTACAAATTTGACGATTTAATTCCAAACAGTAAATTTCTTGTTGCATTAATAATAAGAATTTAAGGAAAACCAGATAAATTGATTTTTATGAATTAGAATGATATTAAAAGTTTTTTTTTGGACATTTAACAATCTGTACTTTTTTATGTATATGTCGATGAACTGTACATATACATAAAATGTACAGTTGTTTTCCGAAATTCCTCAGATATCGCTTTTAAACAAAGCCCATAATTGTTGTTAAGAAAAAAATACTGTACAATATCTTTTGTTGTTGTATGATGTTGTATTGCCCATCATTCTAAGGCATTCAGTAAAATGTAAAAAAAATCATTATAAAGGTATTAAAGAAATTTACATACGTTAGGTTTGGTTGGGTTAAGAAAGAAGAAGTTAAGGAACGCAGGTAGGTTATTTAGTAGTTGGGTGTTTTAGTTGTGATAAGTTATATTTTATTATATGACTTGTAAATAGCCTGTAAATGTAGGGGGAATGCCTTGCTGAGATTAGACAAAAATCTTAAAATGCTTTATAAAGGTGCATATATAGTTAATATTTCCTTGTAGGTTATGAGAGAATGTGCAAACCGGACCTAGGCCTACGATTTTCATTAAATTTTAAATGATGTGTATGTAAAATTTCATTTGTTTGTGTGTGTGTGTGTGTGAGAGAGAGAGAGAGAGAGAGAGAGAGAGAGAGAGAGAGAGAGAAAGAGAGAGAGAGACAGAGCACACGCACCAGTTTACTCCACAAAAAATAGAACAGATTGTTTTCCTGTTTGAGTTCGAACACTTTAAAAATTATAACTTTCGAAAATTTCTATCTTACTGGTTAGATGCTAGAGAGGCATGACTGACTAAATGTCGAAACCTTTTTTTCGTAACGTTCATACTTCATACCAGTTAGGCTAATGAGTACGAGAGATCAGCGTTAACGGCAAGGGAGAAGCAACGGGAGTAACTGCGGCTCGAAGTAAGCACCTTGAGGTGCTTTAGCCACATTGACTGCCGAGAACCGCGACAAAAATAAACAAGCTTCACCATATTACAGGGTTTAATATGATTTAAGTCATGCATTCTGCTTCTCTAATCCTTGCACTATATTCCAAGGGCCTGTAACTAACATTGGCTGTACTCCTTCAAAACGTCAAGCATAATGTTCAGTAATATTTTTTAAAATTACCATAAAAACTCTCCATTTCTTTCACTCGTCCTCGATTTCACTCCTACTTTTCTTCGATATTTTATTTCCCCCGTTTATTTATCACCCTTTTTTTTGTATAAATAAGTCCAGTTGGCCCAAGTCCAGTTTCCACGTCAATGATTGATTTAATTTCTATGTACAAGTGCGGTTAATCAGACAAGCATTGTTTATTTAACGTTGTTATGTTGGTATCGAATCAGATCGCACGACTATACAAGGACAACTTGACGTTTCGTGAAACTAAGTCATAAAAAACTATTCCTTTTTTTAAAATAAAAATTTATGATAAACATTCCGTCTAAGGTGCTGATATGAATCGGATATATTATCGTTCTAAACAGAGTAAATTCTGTGCAATTATATCAAGCGTATTAAATAAACGATCGGCGAGTTAAAAGGTAGTGCAGTAATAATTCTTGGTTGATTAATTGTACGCCATTGAGTTGGTACATTGTCGTATAACCCACGCGTAATACTGTGTTTGGAATATTGTAAAACGCAAGAAAATTAAGTTAACAATTGCTTAACAGTGTTGCCAATATTAAATGCAAATTTGACACACATTCTTCTGACTAAGTTATACAGAGAGAGTTTTATGTTATTGTTAATTTTAAAATGTTGCGTTAAGGTCTTACTTTATTGTGCAACATTCTCTTTTGTTTACGTTTACCTTTAACTTTTTTTGAAGCGAAGCTTTAATGTTAGCTTTGGCGAGAAGAGTGAATAGAAAACAATCTGCCTAACAAAAAAAGTAACGGAAATATGGAACGAATGAACCAACGAATTTCGTCTCTCTATTTCTTCTTCTTTCATTTTCTTCCTTCTTTTTGATAACAGTACACGCGTATTATTGTTGAAACATTTACAGACATTTGCATTTAGGGAGAAATAATGGTTTTATGCTTATTAGAAAAAAATATTAAATGTTTTATAAACGTGTATATAGTTAATATTTCCTTACGGATTTTAAGTGAGGTTCAACTAAGAACTTTGCTTAAACATTTACATTGAATAAGTTAACAAGTTTTGTAGTTAAATATTACTAAAATATAAGTTCAGAATGAAACCTATTAGACCAAGTTTATAAATAATATAAGGACTAGCAAAATGGGAAATTTATTTAGGGAAAATTACTTGTACTACATGCTATTAAAGTACAAGTAACTAATAGGCTATCTCTGAAAAATTTAATTATTGATGAACATTTTTAGATTGTAGCCTACTTTCATAATTTTTATGATATTCTGAAAATTTAAAGCATTCTTAAAGTAGCATTTTAAATACTCGCACTAATTAACACAAAAATAGACTTTTTAAATTCTATGGTTATTTCTCTTCTGTAATAGCAGATAAGGCTACAACAAAAATAGTCTTTTAAAATTTCTTTTTAAAGGGTATTTAGCTCAAATTTATAAGGCCCCTAAATCTTATAAGGTATTATTACCATACAGATCCTAAACCTATAACAAACTGAAGATTTTAATGTCGATAGAATTGATTACTGAATAAATTTAGTTTAAGAATTTTTAATTTTAGTGTCCCGACTTTGGAAATTCACAAACTTTTTTTACCCTACTGACGAAACAAAGGTACAAATATATTCTTTTAAAATTACATACCGTTGCTAGGGCGCTATAAAAGTAAAGGCACGGATTAATTGATTCAAATAATCTTAACTTTAGAAAATATCCCGCAAACACTTAAGTTTTATTAATTGCCTTTTTTATCTTTAGAATATTTACGTTAATTTGCATTGAATACGTTTTAATTGATGCCTTTAATAGAATCTCTTTTGAAATTAGATTCAGCTTAAAAGTCAACAAACTCTAATTTAATTTTTTGCAAACACTCCTTGAAAAACAGAGTGCTATCATAGTAAGGCTTAGACTAGAAAGAACGTAATGACTGACTTCTAAAATATGTTTTTAAAGATTTTACACATACACTACTCATATATATATATATATATATATATATATATATATATATATATATATATATATATATATATGTATATATAGTGCATGTGTGTTTGTGTTAGTAATTGTACCTTGAACAAGTACATTACCCAATTTAATCTGTTCAACAGTTTCAAAATGGCAGCCATGTGAAACCTCAAAAATTCATAAACTTTTTATTTAAACTTTCTTTGAAAATACGATTTCACAATCGAAATCATAATTACGAATCTCCATAAATAAGCATTTTAAAAACAGTATTAAAATTCACAGTATAAATGAACCTGACAGTAGTTTAGTCAATTACTGAATGCAATTTTAAAATCAAGAAATTCTAATTATTACAGGTTATGGTTAATCTATTAGATAAAAACGTGTTTTGTTACTGTTACTTTTGGAAATTCGCTTCCATCACTTCATCAGCGAGACAGTGATTACTAAAAACGATTACGTTTATATAAATTCATTTCTCACTGTGTCGTATTCAGCAGACATTTGCCGAAATCATTATAAACTATTCACATGGAACGGCTATTAAAGGAAAATTTACGACAGTCGCAGTACTAACGCCTCCAAAAGGCCTTGGAGCACTCTCTGGGTGCCCATTACAACTCTGAACTGAACACAAATATAACTTAAATTAGATTAATAACTATTGTGCGAACCGACAGTTACTGGACAATTCGTATTCATTTACAGTAATTTGCGCTCTATGGCTTCCTTTATAACATTAGTTTTACTTTGGTAATCATCAATTTTGGATAACTCGTATAGTAATGGTTAATGTAGGGGAATACGCGTACAGCACTGTATGGCGATGCGATACCGCGTGTTCACATTAAGACCTAATACTTTAAAAAAACTATTAGTTCAAAGAACAGTACCCCTTCTAATATATTCTAAATTAATATACAAAGCACTCTACGACAGCGCTCGTAATATTTGCCGCCAATTTAACCGGCAACAATAATATTTACTGGACGAACTTTACTGGAAATTTGATGCTCATTCTCCATGTAGCGGTTAAAATTATCATAGGTTTTCACCTTCAACCAGTGTTACAAGAAATAACCAGCAACGTTGAATCAGAACCCGCCATCTTGAAACGGAAGCGAATGAGAAAAAAATTATACATTCGTCTTTCGGGCTTTATAAAATGTACCATCGTACCAAATTTCAATACAATCGGCCGATGCGTTCGATTGAAAATGAGTATGCTATTCATTCTAAAATCAAATGTCGCCATTTTGAAACGGAAATAAATATAAAAAAATGTTATGTTTACGTCATTAGGGCGTTATACAAGATATCTTCGAAATAAATTTCAAAATAATCAGTCAAAATAATATGTTTGGTAAAAACTGCGTGCACATCGTTAAACCAAAGGCTGCCATCTTGAAACAGAAGTAAATGGGGAAGATCTTGCACGTAAGTCATTTGAACTTTATTCATTCTACCTACGTGACTAATTTCAAAACAATCGGTTAATGCGTTTGGCTAAAACTGCGTAACCAACACATACATCAAATGCCGAAAGGTCGATTGTAACAGAGACCTTGCTTCGCTCCATCAATAATTATTTCCTGTTTCTGAGACGTAATGGAAGCAAATTTCTTTTTAAAAAATTCAAAGATTTTAAGGAGTATTTATATATTTATATTGAAAAATGTTGACAGTGTTTTCTGACTTGTGTAATATTCAAAACTTTTTAAACACATGATAATTTATATCGATTTTATCACTGATTAGGATGGTTAAGTACGATTTTTAGACACGTCTAAATTAGCGTTTTTAAAAAAATATTCAATATGTTTAAACAAAAAAGTCACTGTTACAAACTCGTTGGAGTTATTACCGATATCATTTTTCGTATCAATTTTGAATCGACTCGAACTTAAATGCGTCTGTGTGTGTGTGTGTGTGTGTGTGTGTGTGTGTGTGTGTGTGTGTGTGTGTGTGTGTGTGTGTGTGTGTGTGTGTTAGTACCTAGCGTTTGTGATTTCTTTCAGATTTTCCCTGACTCTCACAGAAATAATCCTGACTGCTTTTCTGTTTGTTTTTTTAAGTGCAAGATAAAAAAAGTAGATAAATTTACACAGTGTTCATAGGCAATTTTCTTTGTAACTGTATAATAAATTAAAAATAATCATATATAAAGTGTTTAAATGATACTCCGAGTTTTAAAATTTTATTTTTGAAGCGTGTAAAACTGGTTAAACGTAAAAATAAAATGTTCAAGCCCATGCTTTTCAATGCACGTGCCGAAACATTTTGTTTCAAATATAAACTGCATATTAACAAGAATGTAACAGCTGACTTTGCCTGCATTGACTGCATTGCCGCGATTCAGACTGACCGATTCAAATGTTCCTTTTGAAATCTGTTTCATACTCAGACATTTGAATCTTTTACTTACTTTTATCCACATTATAAAAGGTCGAGAGCCATAAAAAACCCTACTAAAGTTGTTAGTGTATTTTTCAAAAAGCGCTTTTATTGAAGTCTACAAATAAAATAATAAGTAAATTTTTTTAAATGTTGAAAATAATTGCTTGTTTTGTTTATATAAAATAGTCCAATGTAATTTTTTACATACTAGTGCATCAAAACTTCAACTTTTGAGGACTTCTGGTAGATCTACATAAACTGTTTATTTCTATTCGAAATCATTATCACTTCTAGTTTCAGTGATATATAAATAAAAAATCTTATTTTACCCTTCAACTACTTCTAAATATTTTGGTGTCAATAATTATATTTTCAGAATTTTTGCAAAGTGATTGATCACGTTGTTACGAGTAAAATATTTGTCGCGACAAACAAACGGACTCCCACGCGTATTTATAAAGTCCTTGGTTTTGCCTGCATTAATTTATTAAATGTATTTACATTGTCAAACGTAAAATTGTCTATTAAAATAATTTGAACAACGGGTATACGAACAATACGGTAATGTCATGGTGAATCATCTCTGAACGCTGGGCAAGTACTATAATGACCGGGCAGCAAGTGTACATTTATCAACAGTCGATTTAACCAGAACAAAGAATTGATTAATTAATCTGGAATACACCCTAACGCGATTCATCACAATCTCACGCTCGGTTTCAGCGCAGAGATAATTATTTTTTCCACTTCCTACTACTTACGTCAACTCCAGTAATAAGCACGCGGAGGAAATGTCTGCTCCATTTTTAATATTTACCCAACGGACGTGTAATTATACAGTGCAAGGCGCTTCTTGATGATTCATCGTGTTTTATTGTTCAATCAACTTGTCATGCAGGTTAAATAATAACCTAAACTCTTACAATCTATTAAATTATTCAAAGCAGCTGTCAAAATTTTTGTTTCCCTCCAAAAAAATCAGTAAGTTATCGGTAAAACACGAAATTTTACAATTATAATCAGCTTTAATTTCTGTATAAAACTGAACGCGCGCACGAATACAACAAATATTTATTGTCCGAGGGAAGCGAGATCTCCGTTTCGGCATTTAGTTTGTATTTGTTACCCAGTTTTTCCCAAACCCTGATTATTTTGAAATTTGGAGCAAAGGCACCTTGTATAAAGCCCGAACGACGTATGCGTAACATTTTTTCCCATTTACTTAAATTTCAAGATGGCGGCCTATGATTTACAAAGAATTTACGCAGTTTTAGCCAAATCCATTAACCGATTGTTTTGAAATATAATAAGAAGGTACTTTGTGACGTATGTGAAAAATTTTTGCTCATTCACTTCTGTTACATGACGATAGCTGCTTATGATTTAACGAGGACGTGTGTCCGTTTTCGCCAAACGGATTGACCGATTGTTTTAAAATTTGGTACGAAGAAACCTTATATATGACCCATGTATAAGATTTCAACCATTTACTACTTTTTCAAGATAACTGCATCTAATTCAACGAAAATTAAATTAACGACCTAATTATTAAATTAATATAATTTAACGGCCTCTAATTAAACGGCGTCAAATTGTACGCAGATGTGACCAAAAGCATTGACCAATTGTTTTGAAATTCGTTGCTAAAATATCTTACATAAAGCCCAAATGACGTTTTTAAGATGGCGGCCTGTGATTAAACGTTGAGAGTGTAGTTACTGGTTATTTCCTGTAATACTGGCTGAACGGCAAAACCTACGGTAATTTTCGTGAAGAAAGAGCATAAAATTTCCATTAAAGTTGATTCTGGTACATTTTTCGTAAATGGTTAACGGTTTAACTGGCGAAAAAAAAGGTATATTAATTAAGAATATACTGCGAGGTCTACTGTTCTTTGAATAACTGGTTAGGCTATAATTACATAGCCAAATTTAAATAAAATTTTGAAGTAATCTTCATTTCTAGATCCCATGACCGGGTATCCAATGGAAATTCGCAAAGAAAACAATCTGTTTTAATTTAAAATAACCTAAGCTTGTAAAATAAATCCATGAACATATTGCAGGAAGATTTCGCTGTAATGTTACTTTTTTGGACAACGTAACAACGTAAAAGAGTAACCAAAACAATTGCCCAAGACGAACTGGAGATGTAACAGTATAATTGAAACCTACATCCGTATCAGTAGAGTAACATGTAGGCTATTAAGTTCCTGGACTGTATTTTTTTAAATATTGTGATCTTGCACACTTTAGACTATGAAATCTTTGAACATTTATCCATTTTAACTTTAAAAAGAATTTCACATAAGTATTTATTGTTTAGGTGCCCAAACATTTACTAAAGAGGTTCAGGATTTATTTTGATAGTTTTAATGTAATTTGAAAGTTCAAAATAACAATTAATGCAGATTTTAATGCTGATTATGACTATGAAATCGGATTTGGAAGCAGTAGAGCTACTGCTGGAGATTCATATTCATTACATTGACGATACAGCTGCGTGCTAAAGGTTATTTACATGAAATGTTTTTATTAGGATTCAATTAGGCAGAACGGAAATGAATTACACTCGCCGACAGCTGATGCGCACATGCTGTGTGTTTCGAGTTTTCAAACTTGAAAAATAATTCCCGTCATGCGCACAAACGTCAGCCGACACTGGTTCCTGCCGTCGGAAAGCTGTTGTCATTTGTTACGACCCCCGTGTACGGACGTGACGATTGTACGTTGAACTAGCCTCGTTTCAGGCCTACATTTGTCTCACACCACACGTGACCTACATGCGGGATCGTGCCTTTTAAAACTGTGCACTCTAGTTCGTTTTTATACCGATAGGTAACGTTGTAATATTTGGTGATGCTTGATTAGTAAGACACATTTAAATGTAGGCTAATTAAAACGAAGCATTTTCCTTTCTCACTATAAGTATAAAGAAAATAAGCAGAGAAAAAATCGATCCTGATTTTTTTATGGGTCTAAATGTTTTCAAGTGCTATAAAAATAAATCGATTATAACGATGTTTATTAAATTTTTGTTTAAATGTAGTCCATTTTTTCTTACTACTTAAAAATCGTTATTTATTTTTATTTTAAACTTTCAACTACTACTGATATTTTGTATAACTTAAAACTCATCAAAAATTTGGAAGAAGTTAGCGCTAATATTATCTTTAATAAAACTTACTTCTGAGAGTTTTGTTGATTTTCTGTAATCACCGTAAATATTCTGAAAGATAAATTTCCATTTCTTCTGAAAAGTTGGAGCTTTAAACTATTTACCCCTTTAATATTCAGAAGCACAAAAAACACACATTTTATCTGCAGAACTAATCGCAGAATCATTGCCCTTCCTCTTGGGCAATATTTTTCTTTAAACTAATTTGCATTTATATTTCTTTTCTTTCCGGTTCCCTTTCCTAAATCACTTTAATTTTTCCGGGTCAGCTCCCAAATTTGTATTCATAAAGTTTAGCGCACCGCCCCCAAGTGTCTGTATCTGTGGGCCGCGTATTGTCTGAGAGAGGCTGGCGGCAATATTAATTGTGTTTGTACAAGTTTAACTTCTTTAAAATATTATTTATTTGCGCGAAAATTATTGTCACTTTATTCCGCTGCACGGTTGTAATTGCTCGCGTCTGCATCGAAACGTGATGGAAACTGATTTCCGTCAATAATATCTTAGATTTTTTTTGGAATTATGATTTACCCATCATAGTTAGCCATAAAAACTACGTAAATTAGCATTCTAAGTTTTCAAACTACAATGAAGCTAAGAAAATTAATCCGTTCCCTTGTCAGTGTTAATTTATTTTTTTTAGTTGTTGCATCTTAACATAAATGAAGCTTCACCTGAGAAGATTACAAAGAAGTGAAACGTATGATCAGTTATAGTGCTTCATAAACGCTTTTCCTACTAAACTTCACAATCAAAATCATCTACAATTAGTTCCTGAAATAAATTAGTTTTAAAAAGTGAATTTTATTGGTTTTAAGAACTTTACGAAACTAGAAAGTAATAATTTGATGTTTTTCGAACTAACATTTTTGGAATTCCTACAATTGCAAATTTATAGACTGCAGACTTCTCATGCAGATTGAAATATAACACCCTGATGGAACTTTTGTTTTGACGCCTTAATGGCAGATTTAGTTCTATTACTTTTACGTCATTTTCAATTGATGGCAGATTTCGGTGAAACACTTTTGTGGTAAATTTTGTTACATCACCTTCATTGCAGATTTTGGTCTATTATATGAAGATTTAGACTTCATTTCTAACACATTGATTGAAGATTTTAGTCTAACACCTTCACTTAAGATCTCGGTTTAACATTTTTTATGGCAAATTTCAATTTAACATCTTTTTGAAAGATTTCTGTCCAACATCTTTAGGGCAAATGTCGGTCAGATTTAACTTAAACTCAATGACAATTTTTAATGGCAAACTTAATGACAGATTTCATTGTAACACCTTGATGGCAGATTTTGGTCTAACCACTAACCGATAGATTCGGTTGGCACCTTTATGGTAAATTTCCCTCTAATAACTTTTATTGATGGAAGATTTCTGTCTATTACCTTTGTATCAGGTTTAATTCTAACTCACTGATATCAGATTTCTGTCTAACATCTATAGGGCAAATGTCAGACAGATACCAACTTAATGACAGATTTCATTGTAACACCTTGATGGCAGATTTTGGTCTAACCACTAACCGATAGATTCGGTTGGCACCTTTATGGTAAATTTCGCTCTAATAACTTTTCTATTACCTTTGTATCAGGTTTAATTCTAACTCATTGATATCAGATTTCTGTCTAACATCTATAGAGCAAATGTCAGACAGATACTAACTTAATGACAGATTTCATTGTAACACCTTGATGGTAGATTTTGGTCTAACCATTAACCGATAGATTCGGTTGGCACCTTTATGGTAAATTTCCCTCTAATAACTTTTATTGATGGAAGATTTCTGTCTATTACCTTTGTATCAGGTTTAATTCTAACTCACTGATATCAGATTTCTCTATTTCCGATAAAATTTGTTTTACATTCATCTTAACGATTTGTTTTAACGTCCATTCTTGATACCAGTTAAGGCTATTGAGGAAGAAGAATTAGCGTTAACATTAGTAACTGCCTCTCGAACCCACAACGTTAAGGTGAGCAGTTGTAGGTGCAGCAGACTGCATTGTCGAAACTGCTTTGTGCCGCAATTATAAGCAATAAACTACTTCTAAACGAGTGAGATAAGTAGAGGTAAGTGTTTGTGGGCGTGTTACAATAAATTCAGTTTGTTTATATTTCGTCATTTTAATTCGTTTTTATTTAAAGTATTTATTTAAACATTTATTTCGTTAACAACTTATACAGCCATCTAGTTAACAAATAAAATCCTTTCAAAATTTTTACATAGTAACATCAAATTTTCAAAATTGAAAAAAATTTTAAAAATATGAATTTTACAGCGATCAGGGTTCTGTTTTAATTGTGCTAAAATATTGTCGCTTTGAAATGTTCGTTCTGAGACGTGAAGGCTTTAATTTTTAGAAATGCACTTTCATTACTTTAACGATTGCTTTTGTAACGTCCATTCTTTATTCCAGTTAAACTATTGAGGAAGCAGGATTAGAATTAACGGCAGTAAGTATCTCTCGAATTCACGACCTTGAGGTGCGCAGTTGGGAGTGCTGCTTAACGTAATTATTGTATATTATAAAAAAATAATACTTTTAAAAGTGTGTGATAAGAATATAAGTTGTGGTCAGTATTTTAATGAATTTTATGGTTATGAAGTTACTTGCCAGTTGATTTACTAAGTCAAAATATATATTTAGTTAGAGTACATGTGGTAGACGTAGGCTACGTTTCAGAATTGGAGTGATGCAAGGAATAAATAGGATAGAAGTACAGGACAGTAAGGCGGCCCCCGCACCGTATTGTATATACATCTTTCCTCTCCTCTCTGTTTACATTGGAGTCAACCGCTTTCATTTGTGTTTGGGGTCAGTAACCTCTTTGAATGCACACGTTGGTTGTATCACTGAGTTATCAAGTGTTTCATGGTGGGGGTGGATAAACATTCAGTGAGTGCGACTCGAAGGGCAAAGTGTAACTATGTATTTCATGCAACTCTCTCGTTAATTGGACGAATAGACTTCTTTCTATTGGATAATGAACGTGTATTTTTGGTTTAAATAAAAACGCAAAGCGGAAAGAGCGATGTTTAGATGTTCGAAATTAAGGGTTTTACATTTTAACTTCTAGTGTAGCATGAGTTAAAACTGAATATATACAAAAGGTATTGAGGAATTGTTAATTGGGTTTACAGTTCAGATTTAGAACAGAAGGTTGCACAGTGTACTTCATATACTGATTTGTTGCAGCGGTGTTGGCGTTCGCGCGCGCGCGCACACACACACACACACACACACACACACACACACACACACACACACACACACACACACACACACACACACACACACACATTTACTACTCTACATAATCTAGCCAATTCTAAAAAGTAAACTGACCCGTACTGATGGAGTGTATGACACCAATCTAATGGTGTATCAAACGGAGCCCTGTACCTTCACCTTATCATTCGCTTTTTTGGTGTTTAACGTCCGACTATTGTGCACACGTGGGCTAATGCAGACGATGGGATGATTTATAGCGTATGAAAATGCCAAGCCCTCGCCGGGAATCGGACCCGGGTCCTCGGGGTGAAAGCTTAGTACGCTATCCACAAGGCCACCGAGGCGGCATAACCTTATCATTCGTGTGGGGCTCTGTGTGGACAGACATAATCCTCAGCTACTCATGTTCCCATGAGTAAGAATATAAGTAGAATGAGCCGGAACTCATTACACAACAATATGAATGGGACCGAATGGGGCATTAGTTGAGAAATTGAAATGCAATCAGCAGAGCAAATATCTGCAAACACCTCAATGAATTAGAAAATCACCAATTATAATTGGGGGAGTTACCCACCTTGAATCCTCTCCCTTTATGAAGCGACTGATATTGGGGAAAGAGCTGTATCTGAGCATCTCAAAAGGTAGCAGTGCAATAGTAACACTAGAATTCATGCTGCTTTGAAAAATACGAGTACACTCGAAAACCTAACAGAATGTAAACCTATTGTCTTGAACCGTTCGTTAAATAAAAACAATCATAACTAGAGTAAATGTAACCAAGTTTTAATAACAGAATCGACAGTTCATTTAGTAAATAAAACGCACTGGGATTAAAGCGACACGTATTTTATTTGGTTACTCTCTGATTACATTGTAGACGGATTACATTAAGACGCGAGAAATTTAGATTTTCCCAATATTTCTTAACCAAAAAGCACCGTAAAAAGCTTGTTTGTCCCAACAACAATGACACTTGAACCAATCTCGGAACGAACTTTATTCATTATTCAGTTCGCTTCTATCACGTCTGCGAGACACCTGGCTTTGCCGCGTTTATTTATAATTTTAAATATAAAAAAATTGACCGTAAATTTTACATTTCGCACTTAGGAGCGGCGCAGCTTTAACGATTTTATCATCTCACTGTTTCTAAATTATTCGAGTTGACATGTTGACAGGTCTAATAAGTTTTAAATGAGTTAGAAAGTTTGTTGAATGAAAAATAACTTCTGCTTTGGAACATAAAGACAGTATATTTGGCCGACAGACTTTAATAACACATCTTGAACTGCGAACAGCTGTTGGGGCTGCTTGATTTGTTCACTTCGATGACCTCTGTGTAAGCAGATGGCTTATTTTTTTCACGAGTGAATTGCAACTTGAATGTTTAGTCTAGATGATGGCGTTAATTTAACAGTTACATCAGTTTAATGCGAAGTAAGTCTTTTTCACTGAATTCAAAATGTAATTTACGTCTTGGAGGACGATAGTGATTTGGTGTTATCGGTTTTTGTATTTAGGTTTATAATATTAATGCGTAGTTAATAATAATATTTAAAATTATTATTAAAACTTTAGATATCTAAACCACTGCACTCTGTTCTTGATTTTCAGTATTTGAAGAATTGAATTCGATTAGTTTAGAATTTTCAGAATTCGGGAAACTTGGATGAAAATGCAATCTAGTCATCTAAATGTTAGCGAATTTCTACTGGAAAATGAACTATTCGAAAGGCTATTGCAGATTAAATTGCACTTGCGGCGATCAAATTGCATAGTAAGTAATTGGATCACGTGATAATACTCAAACCCGGTATGTTAGATCGAGCAACGATCCTGGCTTCTAAAAAACTTTTCGAGAGGTCGTTTGATATTTAATATATGTAAGTTATATAGACAATTATTGTAAACTTTGCTAGATTTAGTGTTAGACTTAGCTATATTTAATGCTGACAATTTAGCTTTTAACACAGTAAGCATTTTCATGTACCTAGAGAAGAAAGAGCAGGAGCTCAGTGTTAATCGAGGTTTCACTCAGTTCGCATCTCAATGCATATGAGACGAACTTAAATAATTATAATAAGTTTTAAGTGAATATTAAAGTCTTATTGTAATTAATAAAAAGTTGTTTTTTTAAAAAGCGACATCCTCGAAACCATACCATAACTTGTATATACATTTACATGTATAAAACTGCGTTCGCAAATTTGGTCTGATATAATTCAAACGTGGTACAAAAAAGTTTTTTGTTAATAGCTGGGATTAATTCGTTAACCAAATAAATTTCAATCTTTTTATCTACGGTTAAAAATTGTGACCTTTTCAGAATTTAAAAATCCCGCTAAATTCAAAAACAGGTATGTTATTTTTCTATGTTGTTACTTTTTGCGAAATTCGCTTTCATCACATCAGCGATACAGTTGCGTGCCGTGATAAATATACCTTGCAATATCTATTTTCCAAACTAACTTTCTATACATAATATCAACGTAACCATATTCTTGTTCAAAAATATCGATACAGTTGCGTGCCGTGATAAATACTAACTTTCTGTACATAATATCAACGTAACCATATTCTTGTTCAAATATCATCACATCAGCGATACAGTTGCGTGCCGTGATAAATATACATTGCAATATCTATTTTCCAAACTAACTTTCTGTACATAATATCAACGTAACCATATTCTTGTTCAAATATCATCACGTGAGCGATACAGTTGCGTGCCGTGATAAATATACATTGCAATATCTATTTTCCAAACTAACTTTCTGTACATAATATCAACGTAACCATATTCTTGTTCAAATATCATCACGTGAGCGATACAGTTGCGTGCCGTGATAAATATACATTGCAATATCTATTTTCCAAACTAACTTTCTGTACATAATATCAACGTAACCATATTCTTGTTCAAATATCATCACGTCAGCGATACAGTTGCGTGCCGTGATAAATATACATTGCAATATCTATTTTCCAAACTAACTTTCTGTACATAATATCAACGTAACCATATTCTTGTTCAAATATCATCACGTGAGCGATACAGTTGCGTGCCGTGATAAATATACCTTGCAATATCTATTTTCCAAACTAACTTTCTGTACATAATATCAACGTAACCATATTCTTGTTCAAATATCATCACGTGAGCGATACAGTTGCGTGCCGTGATAAATATACCTTGCAATATCTATTTTCCAAACTAACTTTCTGTACATAATATCAACGTAACCATATTCTTGTTCAAATATCATCCACGTGAGCGATACAGTTGCGTGCCGTGATAAATATATAAATATACCTTGCAATATCTATTTTCCAAACTAACTTTCTGTACATAATATCAACGTAACCATATTCTTGTTCAAATATCATCACGTGAGCGATACAGTTGCGTGCCGTGATAAATATACCTTTGCAATATCTATTTTCCAAACTAACTTTCTGTACATAATATCAACGTAACCATATTCTTGTTCAAATATCATCACGTGAGCGATACAGTTGCGTGCCGTGATAAATATACCTTGCAATATCTATTTTCCAAACTAACTTTCTGTACATAATATCAACGTAACCATATTCTTGTTCAAATATCATCACGTGAGCGATACAGTTGCGTGCCGTGATAAATATACCTCTGCAATATCTATTTTCCAAACTAACTTTCTGTACATAATATCAACGTAACCATATTCTTGTTCAAATATCATCACGTGAGCGATACAGTTGCGTGCCGTGATAAATATACAATATCTATTTTCCAATATCTATTTTCAAACTAACTTTCTTGTACATAATATCAACGTAACCATATTCTTGCAATATCTATTTTCAAATATCATCACGTCAGCGATACAGTTGCGTGCCGTGATAAATATACCTTGCAATATCTATTTTCCAAACTAACTCAACGTAACCATATTCTTGTTCAAATATCATCACGTGATACAGCGATACAGTTGCGTGCCGTGTACATAATATCAATTCGTCAGCGATACATATTCTTGTACATATCAATCTATTCTTGTTTATCCAAACGATAACAGTTGCGTGCCGTGATAAATTTCAACGTAATATTCTTGTTCATCACATCAGCGATACAGTTGCGTGCCGTGATAAATATACCTTGCAATATCTTTTTTCCAAACTAACTTTCTATACATAATATCAACGTAACCATATTCTTGTTCAAATATCATCACGTGGGCGAAAATAGGAACAGGACCGTGGGCGATATTTGGGACTATCCCTGATACAAGACTGCTCGCCCACCCTGTACAAGCCAAAATGCTTGTCGCGACATCGTACTGAATGAATCAAGGCACGGAAAAGGTGTCAGCTTTTGTTTTACAACAATAGACAATGTAATAATGTTAGCGGTTTGACAAGTTACAGTGTCCCGAAATTTCTGCAGCTCACGCAACAGTCTCGACTGGGTCTACAGCTGGCGAATGTAGGTGAACAGTGACCCAGCTTGGATTTATGTAGTCACGTCGTGTACCTTAAAATGAGAGCAGATCCTGATGTCTTTATCACGTTTTGAGGTTTTCTTAAATATAAATGTAAAGTATAAGTACAAATATAAATTTAAGTATAAATATAAATATAAGTATAAATATAAAGATAAATATAAGTATAAAAATAAATGCAAATATAAGTATAAATTTACATAAATCACTTGAATTGGGAAAATGAGTGGGCAGCTGTCGACAATAACAAAACGAGAAGAATTAAAAATGCTGTTCATTTTTGGAGGTCGCATTTAAGTTCAAGTCGCAGGGAAGAGGTGGTTACTCGTCTTCATGGTCACTCCCTTTTGACACATAGATTTCTGATGGGACGCGAAGACCAACTTGTTGTGATCTTTGTGAATGACACATCACAATCGAACTTATTTTACACGATTGTAATGGGTTAAGGATCCTGCGCCGGCTGTGTGGATTAGGTAGTACTATAAAGGAAAGTTTAAAAGATGTTGATTTTGCTTTTGACCAAGTAATATATTTCTTAAAATATTTTCTTAAAAATATTTTATAAAATTTAATATTTATTATTATTATAGTTCAATTTCTTGAACTTTAGCCGCTATTATCGAGCATGTTTTTTATATTTGTGGCTGTAATACTAATCCGTTTGTATTCAATGGATAAACAACAATGAATTAATTTTGATAACCTGAATTTTTAAGTATTAGATTTAAAGATAATATACCTTTGTAATTATATATATATATATATATATATATATATATATATATATATATATATATATGTGTGTGTGTGTGTGTGTGTGTGTGTGTGTGTGTGTGTGTGTGTGTGTGTGTGTGTGTGTGTGTGTGTGTGTGTGTGTGTGTGTGTGTGTGTGTGTGTGTGTGTGTGTGTGTGTGTGATGTTTGATTATAACTGTAAATTTAAATATGTCTCAATTTCGAACCAGTAACCCAAGATTTAAGAGTAATCAAAGCAAGTAGTGGCTAAATTGAAAAGAAACAAAATTTTATTAAAAGAATAAATTGTGTTTATGTAAGTATTGCAAAAACATTATTATGAAGTAAATAAAAGAGGAATTATTATTTATATTATTACATTTTAATTTTCTACTATAATACGTGTGTATGTGATTTTTTTCAGACTTTATTCACATGTTGGCACAAAAATCGATTTCTGTGTTAGACTGTGTAACACAAGTTTGTTACCCAGCGAAATCCTCCCAATTGTTCTGGAGGTCATTTAAAAAATCATAACCTTTTTTGAAATTTTTATTTCACCATCGTAATACGGTGGCTGTGATGGTGAAATCGGATTTTTTTTAAACGTAAGATAAAAAAACTATTTTTACTTAACATGTTAATCTTTGAAAATTCGTTTTCATCACGTGAGCGGGAAAGTCGTTTGCCACATGTGTTTACTTAAATAACATATTTGATTTTACAGTATCGATTTTTTGTGTGATTAGTTTTGTTAATATTATTTTTTTAATTAGGTGAAATGCTTTTACACATTTCTTCCATCTACACTTTTAAAATATGTTATTTTCATTTCAACATATTAAATTCTTTTTCATTCAAAGTGTAATTTTTATTCCTTTGCAATAGTCAGCATTGATCATTGACCTTCAATTTATCTATTAGAATTTCTAAAAAAGATTTATAAATAAATTACAACATTAAAATATTTTTCGGTTTTGCAAAAATTTTGTAGTGTGTACGACAAAATGTCAAATGTGGCGTGTGCATTAAAATTAAGGTAATTTAGATAACTACTTAAAACCTACCCAGCAGGGGATGCAGACTAGCTGCACCGATTGAGAGGATTTAGACGTCCCTCGCGGTACCCGAGTTTAGCACACACTTACGACTTTAACACTTTACACTCACACTTACATTTAGGGAGGCGATAATAGGTTCAATGTGCTTTTTGCCTTAAAATAACAAAACCAAAAAAAAAAAAAAAAAAAAAAAATTAAAACCTACCCGCATATAAAGAGAGGCGAAACATATTGTTTCGATTGTATTCAGAAAGACAATTAATTTTAGCAAAATCAGCTGCACAATTAGTAGCGCCTATATACCCTCATGTAGCCGATTGTCTACAGAACATCTGACTTTCCTGATCCCTGGGATCTACTTACCCCTCCGCGTCCCTTAACATTAAGGGCTAAGTCCTTTGTCTCAGGTAGCATTAATCTCACCAGAACACGTACTATGCACAGAGTGTTTCCAAACTACGTTCCAAATCTTCAGGTTATAATTTCTTGATTCAAATTAAGACATTTCCAATAAACAATTGTTCTATAATGTTTAGTTTCAATCAGTCTACCAATTTTTGTTTCTTTAAAAATAAGATTTCATTTTTAGTTTTATGTGACCTTTTTCCAATTACATGACTTTGTTCAATTTGTTTTGTGTGTTTACAAAGTGGTAAGCGTTTAAAGTTAATTAACATCAAGTGTATCTCGAAACCATTTTCTCCTAAACAACAAATATTTTTTGTAAGTTAAATAAAAAACTTGAAAGTTTAAAAATAATAATAAACCCCTATTTACGTTCTTGGTATATCTGCCCATCTATGCGTGCACATCGCTGGATACTCTATTCGTTTCTAACGATTTTGAACGATTATAATACACAAGTAACAAAAAATAATATGTAGCTCCATGTGCACACCAAAATCCGGTTTGGGAACATTCGGAAAGCAACGAAGTAGAGATACAGTTCTCTGAATTGTTTCAAGAGACTTTTCTCAAATTTTTTCAACATTATAGCCAACATATAGTGTGCATAACCAGTAGGATTAAAATAATAAATGAACGCAAGCATTATATAAATTATTTTATCTACATGTTTATATAATGTTCTTGAGAAAAGGTGTAGTGCTTCACTTTATGCCCTCACTGTAAAATCAGAAGTTTTGTTCTCATAATATTTGAGATTTTTATGGATCTGTTCGTGTTCAGATGCTCTAAGTTGAAAATGTATGTGCACATCGCCGGAGGCTGCAGCCCTGTGGGACCGGAGCACACGTGAGGGATCATTAGCGCAACTGTGACAGGTGCAGTAAGAAAGTGGGCTAAGGAAAAACGTATGATACGATGAAGGCAGTTTATTGGGCAACGTTTCGTCTTCTCTCGGGACAAGACTTCACTAAAATTGTCTCTTGTTCATTTCAACAGGAGGTCGCTGAGATAACTCTTCGCCATGATTATCGGACACGGTCACTTTCGGAGTCATCTGCATTTACAAAAAATCTCGCCTAATTGTGGCCTGTGCTGCCAGGAACCAGAAATCGCAACACACGTACTCCTCTAGTACGAGGTCCTAGAGTCCAGACTCTTCGGATTTCAGCAACCTGGCGAGGAGTGCACATGGACACCCTATACAAGTCTCTGAAGCTCGTCAAGAGTATTGGAGGGTGACACCAGTCGATCCTCAGTAGTAACCTTAGGCATAAGTACACTTGTAGAGCTCGGGGAATTACCGACAGAAGCAAAGCTTTTGATAATGGTATCTTTGTTGAATACATAATTACATGTTTACAAATATTTTTTTTTATACATTAATACGTGAACCTAGCTTAGATATTATTTAATAACATTAGATATTTTTTACTGTTGTTATAGTGAAAGATCAGTTAATTTATATTAATTCGTAAATATCAGATTATTTCATTGAACAGCTGATAGGCTGTAATACGTTTTAGTTAATAACTATCAATATTAACACCAACAACTATTATGAACGTTTATATTACTTTCAAATGTATTATAAAAGGTTACAACGTGCACTTGTACTTCAACTAAGGAAAAATACTGGAACCAAAGCAACACAATGTTTTCATATAATACGCGTGTACTGTTATCGAAAAAGGATGAATAAATGAAAGATACAGAAATAGATAGAAGAAATTCGTTTGCTCGTTCGTTCCGTATTTCCGTTACATTCTTCCGTTCGGCAGACGTCTTTCTATTCACTCCTGTCACCGAAGCTAACGATAAAAAGCGTTGCTTCAATAAATTCTGACCGTCACCGGGTTAATTTGTTAATTTACTCATTTAGAGTAACTTTATTTTATTTTCACTTGGATACACTGGCTAGATTTATCATATATGACAGAAAGTTAAGAGAAAACTGACCAACCCACTTTTAACTTTCCAACTACTTACTACTCGTATTTTAAAACATTTAAATGACGACAGTTTTTGTTTTATATATACAAACTTTAGTTAGGAGTTATAATATTGTGAATGATTAGCCATCGCAATATTAAGAAAGTATTAACATTAAATATATCTCTAAGCCAGTTTATCACAAATAACAAATATTTCTATATAAATAATTAAAACAGTGTTAATTTAACACTCTATAAATTGAAAGAGAAATTAATGAGAATTGTGGTCGTCAACGCCACTGGTTGTTGTTCGTAAATCAGTTATATGAATATTAATTTCTGTGCAATAATACAATGCACATTATATAGAAATTAATTTAGTTGAATTCAATAAATGTCGTACCAGACAGTGCGATGTCATTGAACCGAGGTTATTGAATTTAAACAAACGAGGTTATTAAAGCCACAGTAACGCTGTGTTACTTCTTTTCCTACTTAATTTGAATTCCTCGCATCAGCTGATGTTGCTTAGTTCACATCGTCTCATCCTCTGGTGAGCGGTGAGTCACTATCCTCCGTATCTACATTCCTGCTTACTCATGGATATTGACCCAGGTGTTACCCATTACTCACCGGTTATGCCCTAATGCCTCCTGAACATGGCGTATCGTTAATTTCGTTACCCGTAATATTTCCGTTTCGTCATGAGTCAACCATTATTGGGTTAAAAAAAAATAATCGTTTTGGCCTTTTGCCCGGTTACTGGTTGGTGAGGCAGTGTTACAAATTGTGTTGTAACATACTGTGTGTTTTATCGATAAAATGTGTGTGTGTGTGTGTGTGTGTGTGTGTGTGTGTGTGTGTGCGCGCGTGTGTGTGTGTGTGTGAAGCAAAGACCAATGTTGTATCGGAGGAAAGGATGTTGTGCAAATAGTAAATAACGACATGAAAACATTTCACAAATTTTCAACTTTCCATAATATCTCTAAAAATCCGGTTTTTAATGTATTAAATGATAATTTATGCTGATTTTAACGCTGATTTGATAATGGAATTACAGATTTTATTAGGAATAAATTTAATACGTTATGACCTTTTTTAGTAGTTTACTAATACACTTACGCACACACGCACACATTTTACTAACTATAAAAGCGATTTACAGATTCCGGCGCTCATTTCAATTTCGCTCGTGAGGGTGTGACCATCATGAGCGATCCAATAACTGATTTTTCAAAAAAAAATTTTATAATGCATAACTTTTTTCTCTTACTTTTTTTGGACACCCCTTTGCACAACTATAATCAGCACAAATTTGCCTTTTTAATTTTGAAAATTTAGTGAAATTTGATCAAAAATTGTTAACACCAATTTTTTTTAATTAACAATTTTAAACGTTTGACAAAAAAGAGTTTCAAAATACTGTTTTCTAAATTATTTATTGTCCCAAAATGAGGGAAAACAATATTTAGGCCCACATGCCAAATGCCATCTAAATCGACCAATTAGTTTCCAGACTTTACTTGCCGACAAACAGATAGCCAAGTGAAAATCACTTTTTTGACTGAGATGACTTCTCTAAGACCGATTGTTTCACGATTACCAGACATTTTGTTTTCATACGATAAGAAAGTATAAATAAAGTTTTACGGAAATGTTAACAGCATTTAAGTTACAAGACTGCTTCTCGCTTAAGTCAAACACAAACTTCCTAAAACACAACCCAATCACTCTAAACCCCCTCACCATCTGCAGCGAGAAATCAGATGTATTTAGCGCACCCTTGCTTTTAGGTTTACATTTTAAATGAGCTTTCATTATTCAGTCGCTTTGGTCTTGCCGAAGAAATATTGTGGGATCCTGTATTTAGATAGTTAATGCCGCCTTCGGGAATTCAAAATTAATTAGTCCCTCATGCGTGCGGGGTGTGGTGGTGGTGTTGGGGAGGAGTCTCAACAGCATATAATTGTTGTCGTTAATATTTAAAACTGCTATCAGTCGTTGTTAATGCATGGATTTATGGTTCTCAAGGCACAGTGATTATACTAGGCTATATGACACCGAATAAATCAGCTGTTGTTACTCGCTGAGGCTTACGCTCCACGTAACGACAGACTTTGTTTGTAATTTCACTTTTGTAACGTAATAATCGAACTCAATAAGGAAACTAATGAAAACTAATCTAAGATATATTTATGTTAATTCTTATTCCTTCACGGATGGAAAACCAATGTCATTGATATAACACAACTATAAGAAACGTTATTCCGACGTTCCTTAAATATCGAATCTAGCATCTTCGAGGTGGTCTCTGTCAAAGTCTGAAGCCGAAATGAAGAAAGTCAACACTTGTTTGTTCTTGTTATAACCTTCGGGCAACGCAAGTAGAAAGTTTGGCTGGCTTAAAGTTGACGTAGATCGACAATGGCTTTTATAAGGCTGCGCATAGAAACACATTTGATGGCAGTCTGGGTTTGTAACTACCTAAGATGCAGCCACTTTATAATGGAAATTTGTTTAAAATATTTTACAGACAACATTTCAAGAAGGAGAAAGTCATAGTTGTAAAGTTTGAACCAAATCGGTGTAGCGGTTTTTATTCTAGAAAAAGATGACTCGGTGGTCGATGTGGTAAAGCACCGGTTAGTCTACCGCGTCTGTGAAATGCGCACATCAATGTTCTTAGTCATAGCCGCAGTTACTCTCGTTGCTTTTCCCTTACCGTTAATGCTGATCCATCACCTCATTAGTCTAAATGGCATAAAGTATAGACGTTAAGAAAAATAATACTCTAGGAAAATAACGTATTGTACACATGAGCACACACACACATTCAATGTAATGATTAATTTGTTGGCTCTTGGAAACATTAGTATTAAGTGAGAAATATAGAATTTTGTATTAAAATAATAACTTTCTTTCATAACGCAACGAGAAAGTAAAAATAAATTTTAATAAATTTAAATAAAATATCGGCACCAGTAGTGTTGTAATATTGAAGAATATAGTTAAATATAGTACAATTGTAGTATTCACACTCATTTAACTACAGGGGTGTATCTATTTTGCCTAACCTGCGCCCTGATTTGGTAATATGATCTGTAAATGAACTGATAAATTCAGTTATTAATATTCAAATACGTTAATACATCGGTAGTTCAATAAACAGTAGTAGACCTCGCAGTATATTCTTAATTAATACATTATATGTTAATTAATACATAATATAGTTAGTATAATTAATACCTCCAGGACAGCGCTCGTAACGTTTTCCGTCAATTTAACTGGTAACCATAATACTTAAAAAACATTATTGTGCCAAATTTACTGGAAATTTTATGCTATTTCTTCATGAAACGGTCAAAATTATGAAAGGTTTTGCTGTTAAGCCAGTATTAGAGGAAATAACCAGCAACTGCACTGTTCAACGTTAAATCAGGGCCCGACATCTTGAAACGGATGTGAATGGAAAAAATCTTACACATACGTGTTTCGGGCTTTATACAAGGTACTTTAGTAACAAATTTCGAAACAATGCGAATTGTTAAAATTGCATAAACTCGTCATAGATAAATTATAGGCCGCCATATTGAAACGGAAATAAATAAGGGGAAATGTTATACATATGTTATTTAGACTTTATAGAAGATATCTTTCTACCAAATTTAAAAACAATCGATCAATGCGTTTTGCTAAATACACTCGTTATTGTAAATCAGAGGCCGCCATCTTGAAATGAAAGTGAATGGGAAGAGTCTTACACATACACTCTCGGGCTTTATAAAAGGTACTTTCGTATCAAATTTCAAAATAACGGCCAATGCGTATGATTAAAATTGCGTGCATTCGTCATCGCTAAATCTGAGACCTCCATTTTGAAACTTAAATAAGTAGGAAAAAAATCTTACACATATATAATTTGGTCTTTAAATAAGGTACCAAATTAAATTTCAAAACAATCAGTCGTTGCGTTTGGCCAAAATTGCGTAACAAACATACAGAGTGAATGCAGAACGGACGAGTTGAAACTACGACCTCGCTTCGTTCAGTCAATTATAACATACTAAGTAGTGCGCAAAAACACTTTTACGACAATATTTTAAAAAAGGGCAATAGCAAGACAGCTCAGACCTTGCATGGAGGTCAAATGAAAATATTAAAAGCTCTCACTTAGAAGTAATACCGATATGAATTGGGTTAAATCTATATTCTTCACTTTAAGAAAACTTCAGTAGATCCTAGGTATTTTTAAAATCTTAGTGCCAATGCACGGTTTTATGGATAACACAAAACCGTTATCCATAACGGTGTATGCAAACACTGTATGCAAACTTTAGTTAGGAGTTATAATATTGTGAATGATTAGCCATCGCAATATTAAGAAAGTATTAACATTAAATATATCTCTAAACCAGTTTCTCACAAATAACAAATATTTCTATATAAATAATTAAAACAGTGTTAATTTAACACTTTATAAATTGAAAGAGAAATTAATGAGAATTGTGGTCTTACACATACGTGTTTCATACTTTATACAAGGTACTTTAGTAACAAATTTCAAAACAATGCGAATTGTTAAAATTGCATAAACTCGTCATAGATAAATTATAGGCCGCCATATTGAAACGGAAATAAATAAGGGGAAATGTTACACATATGTTATTTAGACTTTATAGAAGATATCTTTCTACCAAATTTAAAAACAATCGGTCAATGCGTTTTGCTAAATACACTCGTTATTGTAAATCAGAGGCCGCCATCTTGAAATGAAAGTGAATGGGAAGAGTCTTACACATACACTCTCGGGCTTTATAAAAGGTACTTTCGTATCAAATTTCAAAATAACGGCCAATGCGTTATTTTATGACTTGTTTTTCATCACGATTACCATTCACCTAGTAGAGTGCAATGGTTTTATCGTATTGCATCATTATTACGGAGAGAGATGTGAAACTACATTACTCAAAGTCGAGGAAAAAAACTTTTAGTATAGTATATAGTAGACGCGGTGATCCCGCCTATATCGGACATCGAAAGGAAAAATGACCGTAAATTACTACGTAAATTGAGAAAAAGTAATTAAAATAAAATAGATGTACTCTTATTTTATTAATTCAGTTTAAAATAGAATTATTATTGAAAAAAACATGATTTTAATAAACTATCAGCCTCCGCTTTTACAGTATGTATTTCAAAAATAAATTTTACCGTCGCAATAACCGCGTATTAATAGAGCATAGGATCCATAATGATAAATAATGCTGTATAATATAGCAGAATATGTAATCACACATATCCTTAACTGATTACATTCATATTTGTGCGCCACTATTAATAAAATGAACTACAAATACAATTTGAATTAGACAATAATCGGACAATATGAAGGAAAGCACGCGAGAGTATATAATTGATTCCAGACAGACAAAAAGACAGACAAAAATTGACAGACAAAAAGACAAAAAAATGTTCGTCAAAACGTAAGACAAATTTATAAGAAAACGTTTAGTTTTTGGACAAAACATTTTCTCTACTTTACAAATAACTGTGAGTACTCGGTTTTACACGGGGTATTTTTAAGGAGTAAGGTGGTGTTAGCCAAGGAAATCTGTTGGGTAATTTTAGTTCTCGTTAAGACAGACAATACTGCTGAAGATCGCAAACAAATATCTCTTTTCGTTTTGAAGATATATGGGTTGACGATATATGGGAAACAGCTGTGTAATAAACATACTGTATTGAAAATATAACGATTTTGAGGTGCAGTGGCGGGCATGGGTTCGACACCTTACAGTAGGACCTTAGACAACCTTCGTGTGAACTTTGGCGCTAATATTTCAAAAGATTATCTATTCAGAAACCAAACACACATACACACACACACACACACACACACACACACATGCAGCTCTATATATTAGTCTCTCTCTCTCTCTCTCTCTCTCTCTCTCTTTCTCTCATCTATATATATATATATATATATATATATATATATATATATATATATATATATATATATATATTAAAAGAGTGAAGGAAAGAGGGATAGAAAAGAGAGAGAGAGAGAGAGAGAGAGAGAGAGAGAGAGAGATCTGTTACCTGATAAGTACTAAGGAAGCAAGAACTGTAAAAAGTTAAAAGCAAAGTTTTTATTCTAGTTACAAATACCATTAAAGTTATGATATAAAGTATATATACCGCATGAAATTAAGACCTTGTATATTAAAACATTGTAATTTATATTATCCTTGAAATGGTGTATAAATAAACACCACACACGAGCGGAGCGTAGCACATAAAGTGTCCTGCCACAACATTATCAAACTGTTTGTAAAATAAACCTAAAGCGTTACGAGCGACCTTACTACCTTATCTCGTAAAACGCTCTTTGTATTTCAAAAATAAATTTTACCGTCGCAATAACCGCGTATTAATAGAGCATAGGATCCATAATGATAAATAATGCGCAGTCGAGGAACTACGCCCCGCTGGGTCCCGCTTTCACTTCCCCGGCGACGCATCTGCGTTTAATGCGCGCCTCTCATTGGTGAGACTTTTAAGTGAGTTGTCAAGGTCGTCAGTAGCTACTTTTAGTATAGTATATAGTAGACGTGGTGATCCCGCGTATATCGGACATCGAAAGGAAAAATGACCGTAAATTGAGAAAAAGTAATTAAAATAAAATAGATATACTCTTATTTTATTAATTGAGTTTAAAATAGAATTATTATTGAAAAAAACTTCAAAACAAACTGAAAACTTTTGAAATTACCATTAAAAACATTAACATTCCTCTACTTACACATGTTCACATGAACGAAAGCTTTTGTAAAAACAATCTGTTACCGAACTAAAAATGTAAATCATATGTAATGTTTTTATCGATTCCTCGTTTTTTTTATTAATTAATTGATGTTGTTCGTCAGTAATAACTCTTTTACTAATTGTAACATTAATTTGCATGGTTAATTTAATTCTTTTAGATTTTAATTTATTTTTTAATTGCCATAGCCTTTCTCGTTCATTTTTTTCATTTAAAACTTTTTTTAATAATTTTACTGTCAATTTTATTTAGAAATTGAATTTTTAACATAACCTCTATTGAAATGACATCAAAGCTACAGCTGTTGTGCTAAATCAGCTGTTTACAAGTAGTCGCAATTATATTTTTAATGTATACTAAATATAGCTCGCAACGCACTAAATATACTATTATATGCAATATGACATTGACACGCATCGCGCAAAATCCAACGAACCAGCCCTAAAACATGATAAATGTTAAAACATCTACCAAAATAAACAGCTTTCATTCACATTGTAAACTCGATTCGACCTAAACTTAAATTATTTACTGTTTCTTTAAACTTCTGTACGTAAGAAGCAACTACATTAACATCACACCAGGTTTTCACCAGAAACAGACAAAAGAACTGATTCAATACAGTTTCACACACAAATTTATCGAGCCATCCTTCACTGTCATTAAAGTGTTCTTTGTTGGTTGTTTTAAGAAAACCTATCCTTCCTTACGCATTATCTCCCCAGAAATAGGTGTATGCCTGTGTATTCCTTGTGAAAACCAGGGAAAAAATTCTTTTCGATCTCCAGAGGAGACTCACCGAATTTCATGTTTGCCTTTTACTCGGGTTTGATGACGCATATTATAATTGTTCTATATTGTTTAAAGGACATAAATAAATAACACCGATGGATTACTGGACGTGTCAGATTATAGTGATTGTGCGGCTAATTGAATTGCGCAGTAAACATTGATGTAATCTATAATTAATATAAAAACATAAATTCTTATATGCAACGGAACGGAAAAATTATTACTTTTTATTAATGCTAGCAAGGAGATAATATATCTAAACATTTGATCTGACACCACAACTATTTATCGTATATACACACACACACACACACACACACAAATATAAATAAATAATATATAGTTAACCCCTCCAAAAAAAAGTGTTCTAAAAGTTTATAATAGTCCAACAATAACTTTCTAAAAAACAAAACTTGGTGATAATACTAAAAATCGTTAATATTTTAAGTAATATGGATAACAAAACTTTCCTCTGTGTGTGTGTGTGTGTGTGTGTGTGAGAGATAGAGAGAGAGAGAGAGAGAGAGAGAAAGAGAGATTTAGCACTATAATGTGATTTTAGTCCGCTTTATTTAAAATAGCCCAAAAATGGTTTCTTCAAACTTTTCATCCAGTAGGTATAATCCGAAGAACCGTTTTAAAATACTCTTAAATAAATCATAATGTTTGTACCATACTGTCTTTTAACATCGATTTTTTCATCGAAATCAGCGTTACACTTTCCATAAATAAACATTTAAAAGTTTAAAATTTAATTTTTTTTTATTAATGACGATATTTATGTTTAGAGAACATGTCTGCAGAATTTAACGCTGTATACAAAGGTGAAATAATGTTTCCAAAAAAGCGTATGATAGAACAAGTTTGCTTTTATTTTTTGAAATTTTCTTCTATTACATCAGCGAGACTGTTGTGTACAGTAACTTTAATAATAATTAATATCTATTTAACAAAAATGCATTTTGTTTAGAATCAAATGAGATGAAAACAAAATTTATTTTTGAAAATCATTTAGTTAGGAATTATAACCAAATCCTACAACAAAAGCACTCGAAAATAATGAGAGATTGTAAGCTGGGATAAACAAAAAGCTGTTACCTGGGAAACGGGCTGTTAGTTCTACGGATAATGTTGTAGAGAGCGACAGAGGTAAAATAATTATAACATTAATGAGGGAAATGTGTATTGCCTGTATTTTCAGCTAAAGAGAGTTTAGCGCGAAAATGCGTTAATTAAAAATATCTAAGCACTAGGGTTATTTCTACTTTCTTTGAGGGTCAACCCCGCACGTTGCTGTCACTCTCACGACTTCGACCTTTTCTGACTGCTGTATAAGCGCGTTGTTGTATTTTTGTTATACTATAATAACAAATAAACAATAATAACAAATAAACATAACCTCAAGTAAAAGAAATAAATTTTGAAAATCCAGGTTCTTGGGTAGTTACATAATTGTAGGTTATTTTTGCTTTCTCACTAAATGAAGCATAAACAAAGTTTCATGGTGGTAAAAACACGAAACTGAAATTTTGACGTATCTGTTAGTTTTCAAAAACCACGAAAAATTTGGATTTATTTTAATGATTTACCGTTTGTGTGTCTGTGCACATTACTGCGGACAAAATCGATAAATTGATTTTTATAAAATTAGGTGCGTAGAACTAATTAGCTCGTATTTTAGTACTTTCGGGAGCTTATTTTAATTAAAAGAAGAAATTTTTTAAAGCCATTTCCTAAAAAAATATGTCGAATTTTCAAAAAAAGCATCAAATTTAAACTCGAACAAGCAACACTTTTTGAACTTAATGAATCTGATAAACGAATAAATTTACCGCAGTCTTAAAATCTGAGTTTTTTACACCAAACCTTTATACTTTGTGTACCATGGATATAGTATGGGACGTGTGCTCATATTATGAGAACAACTAGTGGCTTAAGAAAACTACAAGAACAACTAGTGTCTTGTAAGAACTATAAGAACAATTAGTGGCTTGTACAAAATATAAGAACAACGTATAAAATATAAAAACAGTTAGTGACGTATAAAATATAAAAACAGTTCACGTTCTTAGCCACTAAAACTAGTGACTTGTAAGAAATATAAGAACAACCAGGGCTTGTAAGAACTACAAGAACAACTAGTGGTTTTTTAGAACTATAAAAGCAACGTGTTTATAACTATAAGAACAACGTTTACATAAAAACACTTAGTGACTTGTAAGAACTAAAAAAAACTGTAAAAATAACGTATGTATAACTATAAGAACAACTTTGCGTAAAAAACACTTAGTGACTTGTAAAAACTATAAGAAAACTATAAAACAACGTGTGTGTAACTATAAAACTTTGCGTAAAAAAAATTTAGTGGCTTGTAAGAACTGTAAGAAAAACTGTAAAAATAACGTGTGTGTAACTAATAGAACAACGTTTGCATAAGAAAAACATTTAGTGGCTTGTAAGAACTGTAAGAAAAACTGTAAAAATAACGTGTGTGTAACTAATAGAACAACGTTTGCATAAGAAAAACATTTAGTGGCTTGTAGGAACTGTAAGAAAAAATGTAAAAATAACGTGTGTGTAACTATAAGAACAAATTTGCATAAAAAACATTTAGTGGCTTGTAGGAACTGTAAGAAAAAATGTAAAAATAACGTGTGTGTAACTATAAGAACAAATTTGCATAAAAAACATTTAGTGGCTTGTAGGAACTGTAAGAAAAATGTAAAATAACGTGTGTGTAACTATAAGAACAAATTTGCATAAAAACATTTAGTGGCTTGTAGGAACTGTAAGAAAAACTGTAAAAATAACGTGTGTGTAACTATAAGAACAAATTTGCATAAAAAACATTTAGTGGCTTGTAGGAACTGTAAGAAAAACTGTAAAAATAACGTGTGTGTAACTAATAGAACAACGTTTGCATAAGAAAAACATTTAGTGGCTTGTAAGAACTGTAAGAAAAACTGTAAAAATAACGTGTGTGTAACTAATAGAACAACGTTTGCATAAGAAAAACATTTAGTGGCTTGTAGGAACTGTAAGAAAAAATGTAAAAATAACGTGTGTGTAACTATAAGAACAAATTTGCATAAAAAACATTTAGTGGCTTGTAGGAACTGTAAGAAAAAATGTAAAAATAACGTGTGTGTAACTATAAGAACAAATTTGCATAAAAAACATTTAGTGGCTTGTAGGAACTGTAAGAAAAAATGTAAAAATAACGTGTGTGTAACTATAAGAACAAATTTGCATAAAAAACATTTAGTGGCTTGTAGGAACTGTAAGAAAAAATGTAAAAATAACGTGTGTGTAACTATAAGAACAAATTTGCATAAAAAACATTTAGTGGCTTGTAGGAACTGTAAGAAAAAATGTAAAAATAACGTGTGTGTAACTATAAGAACAAATTTGCATAAAAAACATTTAGTGGCTTGTAGGAACTGTAAGAAAAAATGTAAAAATAACGTGTGTATAACTATAAGAACAACTTTGCGTAAAAACACTGAGTGACTTGTAAGAACTATAAGAAAACTATAAAACAACGTGTGTATAACTATAAGAACAACTTTGCATAAAAAACATTTAGAGGCTTGTAAGAACTGTAAGAAAAACTGTAAAAATAATGTGTGTATAACTATAAGAACAACTTTGCGTAAAAACACTGAGTGACTTGTAAGAACTATAACTGAAGAACTGAGTGTAATTGAAAACTATAAAACAACGTGTGTATAACTATAAGAATAACTTTGCATAAAAAACATTTAGTGGCTTGTAGGAACTGTAAGAAAAAATGTAAAAATAACGTTTGTATAACTATAACAACAACTTTGCATAAAAAACATTTAGTGGCTTGTAGGAACTGTAAGAAAAAATGTAAAAATAACGTGTGTATAACTATAAGAACAACTTTGCATAAAAAACATTTAGTGGCTTGTAGGAACTGTAAGAAAAAATGTAAAAATAACGTGTGTATAACTATAAGAACAACTTTGCATAAAAAACATTTAGTGGCTTGTAGGAACTGTAAGAAAAAATGTAAAAATAACGTGTGTGTAACTATAAGAACAAATTTGCATAAAAACATTTAGTGGCTTGTAGGAACTGTAAGAAAAATGTAAAAATAACGTGTGTGTAACTATAAGAACAAATTTGCATAAAAACATTTAGTGGCTTGTAGGAACTGTAAGAAAAATGTAAAAATAACGTGTGTGTATAACTATAAGAACAAATTTGCATAAAAAACATTTAGTGGCTTGTAGGAACTGTAAGAAAAAATGTAAAAATAACGTGTGTGTAACTATAAGAACAAATTTGCATAAAGAACATTTAGTGGCTTGTAGGAACTGTAAGAAAAAATGTAAAAATAACGTGTGTGTAACTATAAGAACAAATTTGCATAAAAAACATTTAGTGGCTTGTAGGAACTGTAAGAAAAACTGTAAAAATAAAGTGTGTATAACTATAAGAACAACTTTGCGTAAAAACACTGAGTGACTTGTAAGAACTATAAGAAAACTATAAAACAACGTGTGTATAACTATAAGAACAACTTTGCATAAAAAACATTTAGAGGCTTGTAAGAACTGTAAGAAAAACTGTAAAAATAATGTGTGTATAACTATAAGAACAACTTTGCGTAAAAACACTGAGTGACTTGTAAGAACTATAACTGAAGAACTGAGTGTAATTGAAAACTATAAAACAACGTGTGTATAACTATAAGAATAACTTTGCATAAAAAACATTTAGTGGCTTGTAGGAACTGTAAGAAAAAATGTAAAAATAACGTTTGTATAACTATAACAACAACTTTGCATAAAAAACATTTAGTGGCTTGTAGGAACTGTAAGAAAAACTGTAAAAATAACGTGTGTATAACTATAAGAACAACTTTGCATAAAAAACATTTAGTGGCTTGTAGGAACTGTAAGAAAAACTGTAAAAATAACGTGTGTATAACTATAAGAACAACTTTGCATAAAAAACATTTAGTGGCTTGTAGGAACTGTAAGAAAAAATGTAAAAATAACGTTTGTATAACTATAAGAACAACTTTGCATAAAAAACATTTAGTGGCTTGTAGGAACTGTAAGAAAAAATGTAAAAATAACGTGTGTATAACTATAAGAACAACTTTGCATAAAAAAACATTTAGTGGCTTGTAGGAACTGTAAGAAAAAATGTAAAAATAACGTTTGTATAACTATAAGAACAACTTTGCATAAAAAAACATTTAGTGGCTTGTAGGAACTGTAAGAAAAAATGTAAAAATAACGTGTGTATAACTATAAGAACAACTTTGCATAAAAAAAACATTTAGTGGCTTGTAGGAACTGTAAGAAAAAATGTAAAAATAACGTGTGTGTAACTATAAGAACAAATTTGCATAAAAAACATTTAGTGGCTTGTAGGAACTGTAAGAAAAAATGTAAAAATAACGTGTGTATAACTATAAGAACAACTTTGCATAAAAAACATTTATTGGCTTGTAGGAACTGTAAGAAAAAATGTAAAAATAACGTGTGTATAACTATAAGAACAACGTGTGTATAAAAACAACTACTAGCTTATAAGAACTAGAAAAACAACTAGTGGTTTGTGAGAAGAATATATAAAGTTACTAATGGTTTATAATTAAAGTTTTAATAAACTTATAATATAATTTTCCTTAATAATCATGTTTATAATTAAAGTTTTTATTTATAAACTTATAATCCTGAATTTTCCTCATAACTACCAGTTCGATTAAAAATACTATATATAAGATATACAACAGCTGTTATACGAAATACTGATACTTAACACAGCTGATTTAATACCATTAATTTCATACGGAATTTTCGCCCTTTATAGTCCTTCCCAAGGGCTTAATTGAGAATTCCCTCATATTCGAGACCAGGACCTTTAAAATAAACCTTCAACCAATTTTGTACTACTTATCAGTCTCTTAAAACATTGTTTTGAAATATAGACATTACGAAATTAAATAGAGGCTGAGATCATTTTGAAATTATCTTATTTTTTTTCCAAAACTGGCAAGCTCGCAATAATTTATAACAAAAATTGATCATTCGTATTTCACGCTCTTAACGCATTGAATTAAAATTATTTTATTGAAACTTTTTTGTCAATTAAACAAAGTTTTTATTGTTTATTTAGAACATGTAAATCTTCACGTTCCTAATTAATAGATAACAGATCACAGTTAATAAATATTAAAGGTTATCTCAGAATGAAGAATGACCTTGACATGACCCCAATTATCTACTTATTGACGTTGTTTATCAATAGTAGTATAATTTTAGATTTTATTGTGTTATCAGTTGAAACTATTGCAACTATTGAAATGAAGTCGTGTATTTCAAAAGTAAATATTTACAAAATTTGTTTTTGCGAGTTAGGTTCTAACTTCAGGGAATCATTACGCCCTATCTTCCACCATGTAAATATATGTTCCTTTTTCTCAGAAACTAAGAACTAATATATTACTACTGTTTTTTTCTGATAATATATGCCTTTTTACATATTTAGAAACTCTAAAATAAGTTTCTTTGCAAATTTTTAAAAAATTGTGATTTTCTAAAAAACATGTTTCAAATTTGAAAAAATTCTATATTTCATTTTTTGTAATAAACTATATATATACTTTTGAAACAATATTTGAGTTCCCAGTAAGATAGGTAAGTGTGATAGGTACATACACTAAATTTCAAGCAGATCCCTCTAATAGTTCCTGAGATAACGGGTCATTTGTATTTTAAAAAATGCAACTTTCGGGAAAATCCAAAAAACCATTTATTACATACAAAATAGAGTTAATACCTTACATCTAATAAAGTCCTGGTGCATGGGAAGGTTCTTTTCTTTTTTTCTTTAAACTTTTAATCTAATTTTGTTTTAACTACAGTGTTTTTAGAGTCATCATTATTGAATTCACAATAACTGCCAAGGGTGTTACTAAGTTGTGAGGAACTGGTAGCCTAGGTCTAGATTCAGAACTTGAAATTATGTTTATAACCTTACTACGAGCTATTTTGCGTGGTATTACCGTTTCGTGAATATTTTGGTACTTGTCGTCATGATACACTAAATTCCACACAATTATAGCTTTACAGGCTATAAAACAAAAATTAAAACAATGCATGAAACAACCGTATAAACAACACAAAACAAAGCTAACAAAACAACAGATTTAAAAATCACTGAATGAAATATAGAAATGTGATGACAGGTTAGCGCCAACACTACAAATAGTAATAATATTACAAAATACAAATTGTGTGTACTACAACAAGAGGTTTTATTACAGGAGTAGTTAAGAAAGAGTACATGCCAGAGAAACAAAGTTTTTGCCTGAAAAACCAAGAACACGGTCACATTCAGATGTAAATAAAATGGGTCTAAAATGGTTTAGCATATAAGTGTTATATATCACTGTAAACAGAAAAGAATAAGCTATTATATAATACAACTACAATAAAAAAAAATTGTCAAAAAATAATATTTTTGTGCTGTATCTTTTCACTCATGTAGGCGACTCTGACCTGACACATCTTGAAATTGTAAGGGACATTAAACACTCAACATTTTAAAAAGTTAATGATTACGTGATTATGTTCGCTCAAATCGTAATGATTACTTACAACGTTTGAGTAAACACGGTGGTTCAAGAAAGTTCACTAGCTCAACTGATTTATTTCTAACGATAAACTAAATTTGTTAACCAGTTAGGTCAACTGAAAATCGTAAAATAATTATAATTGTTCACACTCTCATCGCTAGCACTCTAATACACACGCACACGCACGCACACACACACACACACACACACACACGCACACACACACACACGCACACGCACGCGCGCACACACGCGCGCGCGCACACACACACACACACACACACACACACACACACACACACACACACAAACACACACACACACACACACACACACACACACATGCGCGCACACACGCACACGCACATGCGCGCGCGCACACACACACACACACACACACACACACACACCAGCTGATGAAATATTAAAAATAAAGACTAAATCTCAGTAAAGAATTCATTTTAAAAATTTCCATTATAAAATGAGCTATTGGAGCAGCCATCATGGTGAGACCCAGACTCATCTCGATCTAGACATCACTTTTTGAGGAATCGTTTAAAAAATTATATTTCATGATATGTTTGTGTTAAGACTATAGTGTTTCCAATTTTGGTTCGATTTAGTTCAAACGTGGCACAAAAATTGATTTTGGGGTTTATCAGTTTCAAAACGGTGACTACTTCAAAGTTTTAAAAATTCATAACTTTTTTGCCTTTAATTTATTTTGCACTTTTACACAATTATAATCAGCTTTAAAAATTGTTTATAAATTAGAATTTTTAAATTTTTAAATACTTTCAAATTAATAAATTTAATTTGACGGCTGTCAGGGTTGATTTTCTTATTTTCAATGTAATTTAGAAGTGCTAATATATGCGAATTTTAACCCTCATTATGATCGTAAAATCAGGATTTAAAAAAGGCTAAGAAAAATATAATACTTTTGGAAGTTTCTTCTATCACTTAAAGGAGACAGGTGAGTGCTGCAATTATTTTTTAATGTTAATAATAATAGTTAAAGGTCATAATGATGTCTATTTTAACATCAATGCAAATTTCAACAAGCTTCATGAAAGTCCGCTTAGAGTTCTTTTATTTTTCTCTGCACTGAATGGTTGATATTAATAGTCAACTGCTCTTAATCCATGATGAAATCCCATTAGTGAAGCAAGTTTGTTTACAAGTTCAATATTATTTTTTATTAGTCTCTTAAATAAAGACAGATTATTTTTTTATGAGAAACTCGAATCGAACTTCTAATAAGTCGTGTTCTTGAGATTCTACTTTAACATAAACAAATATTGCGTCCAACAAGAGCAATGTTGTTATAAAATAGTGTGTTGAAATACCTACCTATGATTTTAGGTATACTGATCGTATTACAGTATTACGAAATATTGTCGATAATTAAAGAATATTTTCACGACTTCATTTCAGTGTTGTGATTTTAAAGCGTGAGGTACTGTGTACAATTCTTAAACGAATGAATAACAGGTAGCTCCAATCACAATGCGTTAGTTTACGAAAACTCACGAAGTTACACTTTGATACAGAAATACTGTTGGTAATTAAAGAATCGATTCACGTCTTTATTTTATAGTTTTGTGATTTCACACATACCGTGAGATCCAGTGTACAAATCATAAACCAGTGAGAAACAGATAGCCTCACAAAACGCGTTAGTGTTTACAAAAACTCACCAAGTTACATTTTAATACAGAAATACTTTCGATAATTAAAGAATTGATTCACGACTTCATTTTATAGTTTTGTGATTTCACGCATACTGTGAGATCCAGTGTACAAATCATAAACCAGTGAGAAACAGATAGCCTCACAAAACGCGTTAGTGTTTACAAAAACTCACGAAATTACACTTTGATACAGAAATACTGTTGGTAATTAAAGAATCGATTCACGTCTTTATTTTATAGTTTTGTGATTTCACACATACCGTGAGATCCAGTGTACAAATCATAAACCAGTGAGAAACAGATAGCCTCACAAAACGCGTTAGTGTTTACAAAAACTCACCAAGTTACATTGTAATACAGAAATACTTTCGATAATTAAAGAATTGATTCACGACTTCATTTTATAGTTTTGTGATTTCACGCATACTGTGAGGTAACTCTGTCCATTTCTTAAAACAATGACGGAATATCTCTACACATGTACAGAAAATCTTTCACAATGAGTTATTTTTTACAAAAACTCACCAAGTTACACTTTAATACAGAAATACTGTCGATAATTAAAAAATCGATATCACGACTTCATTTTAGCGCTGTGATTTCACATATAGCGTGAGGTAGAATTGTACAAATTCCCGTCACGTCCAACCCACCCTCCCCAACCTTGTGCCGTAACGGAAATAATATCGTCGACAAAATCAGTTTATTGTTGCCATGAAGCTCTCGTCACAAACGCTCAGGTAATACGTGTTTATAGCTGACTTTATAACCAAAATGGGTTTCTATTTGCAACGACAGGTGGACAAGCGTAGTTCTACTGAAATACATGTTTGTTTTGTGTAATCAGTAAAGTTTAGTGTGTAATCGTTCATCAACTCTGGAATTAACGAATAATATACGAGTATTGTATGTCACCATGTTATTTTCATTTCATTATTGCAACATAGTCACCGGACCACATATTTAAATAATTAGGATTATGACCTATTTTTCCGTCTAGTGGTCTATTTACTCCCCTCTTAAAGACTCCAGCAGTTTCGTAAACTTACTGTTTCATCTTGATGCCGTCATACACAATGTGAAAAACCTCTGTCGATATCACATAGTCCTGAATGTAACGCATAAGAGTTGCATGTATCGTTTCGCCAAATAAAATTTTATCGTGTGTTTTAATCATGTAATTGTGTTTAGTGTTTGTATCGTGTGTTTTTGATGTTTTTTAAAACTTTTTGACTACCACGACAGAGAGATTTGACAGTTTGTATTACGGCCTGAAGATGAAACAGTAAGGTTTCGAAACAGCGGTAGCCTTTATAAGGTGAGATAAATATACCACTTGATCATAATCCTAATGACTTTTATTTATTAGCGAACTTATATTGGAAAATAAGCTATTACCATAACTCCCAGGCTCGGAATGTTAAAGTGAGCACCGAGCATTATCTCTCGAGCACTTTTTAACGCGTTAAAATGTAGCTTATGTGTGTCTGTACATCAATGTTGGTATTCTAGCGTTCACCCTTTAAGGAACTGCATGTGACGATTATTATTAAAAATCATAATTCATCTCTTAGTATCCAAATTAAAGAGGCACTCACTTAATTATTTACAAGTCATTGAGTTTTATATTCAAAACACTGATTAGTAATTTAACACGATAATAAATTAGATAACATAGTTTTCGACCCAACATTTTTACTGGCCTTTCTTAAATATGAAAAAGCTTCTTAATGAACTTTCATTAAAAAATGAGCTATTGGAGTGGCAAACATTGTAAGACCAATACGGACGTATAAATGAGCGCTTTTTACTTTGATAAATAAGTAGCGTGCGCTAAACAAATACTTTTGAAATTCGTCCATTGGGTTGAACGGCGTAAACACTCTTCAAAGTTGTTAGCAAATTTTTAAAAAAATGTCTAATATTGAAAAATTCTGAAAAGCTATACTTATCTGTTATATCACCTATAGATCATCTTTTTAAGAGGTAATAAAAAATTACGTATACGATGTGTGTGTTGTTTGTGTGTGTGTGTGTGTGTGTGTGTGTGTGTGTGTGTGTGTGTGTGTGTGTGTGTGTGTGTGTGTTGAAACAGAATTTTACTGCATAACCATAAGAAATAATGTTAGGCAGAAAAATTGTTTCATTTCGACAAATTTAACGTAGTTAAATTCGTTCCGAGTAGGCCAGCCGGCCAAGAATGTGTTAAGTAAATAGCAGATAAGGCCAGGCAGAAAAACGATGGAACCAACCTGCAGGGTTTGGCAAAGGCTAAAGTAATACGTCTGCTGGACTTATACAAATTTCGAATAAAATCCATAAAAAAGAAAAAAAGAAAAATTTTAAAAAATTGTCGAAATGAGATAATATTCTGTTCTAATACAATGCCATCATAATGTTAAGAATAAAATTTTTTGAAAAAACTGATAATTTTCGAAATATAGTTACAATTTGAATAAAAATAATGAATAAAAATAGTTGAATAAAAATAATGAATTTAATTAATAAGCATATAAAATAAAGTTGTAACCTAACCATAGCAAGTAGAATAGAAATAACAGCATATATAATAGTGATTAAATTAGAAATAATTATAACTTAGAATAAATAATTGTATATGAGGAAATATTGGTAATTATCAAGAAATCGTTTGTCGATGTTTGAGAAAAAACAGTATAGGGTGTAAAATGTTAACTAGGACAATGTTTCAAAATATGTTCATACGAAATATAAATTTATAAAATATAATTTTCTTAAGATAAAAGGTATCGGACAAAATAAGGAAAATAAAAGCCAAATTATTCAGTTAAACTAATCATAATAAATAGATGAACTTTTGCTTAATTAAAGAGATTTGATTAATTAAATTTTTGTATTAAAATAAATTCATATTTACTTATGATATATTGGTGTTAAAGTGCATGGGTTAATATTTATAAAAGTAGGATTAACAATAATAATTAAAATATTAAGGGCATAATAAACAATTAAATCCTGAAAATTAGGTGTAAAATAAATTAATACAAACTATACAATCAAAGAAAATAGGCCGAAACAGAAAAACAGCAATATCTAATGAACAAAAAAATGCCACAATCACGAATCGAATTTTACTGTAAACGTGGAAACAAGACCGAGAAAATGATACAAAAATCAGGAAAATCGGTTAAGGCAGTGGAACGTTATGGGATTTTCTTGATTTTAGGAATAGTTTAAACGGAGTGACCAAGGAAGGGGTAACCCGATCGTAGAAGAGAGATACGTCAGAGGCCACCAGGTATACCAACACAACTCGACGAGTAAGATAAACTAATTAACCAAAATGAGTTAAAAAAAATAGGTTACGTTATAGAGAAAGGACAAAGAAGGTTCAAAATGAGAAGTGTCAAAGAGAAGTTGATAATCTCTCAGTTCCTGTTGATGTATGCAAGAAGGGAAATTTCCAAAAGAAGAAAAATTTGGAATTCCCTAATTGCATAAAATTCACATATAAGCCCTAATGTAAAGTTAGGCCGGCACTGTTTTGGAAGAATAGCAAGTGCAAGGATGTGTTTTCAGAAGTTTGAAAACTGCCCGGGGGCCGGTAGATTCTCGTTCGCTTTTTTTGGTGTTTAACGTCCGACTATTGTGCACACTTGGGCTAATGCAGACGATGGGATGATTTATAGCGTATTAAAATGCCAAGACCTGGCCGGAAATCGAACCCGGGTCCTCGGGGTGAAAGCCCAGTGCGCTATCAACTGAGCCACCGAGGCGGCGATTCTCATTCGTGTCTGACAAGATTAAATAATTGCAAAAATTAGAATCCAGGAAAAATAAAATAAAAGTCGACGACATAAATTAATTGGAAAAAAGTAATAAGAAAAATTGGTAGTACAAAGTAGAGACTAATAGACAAATAGGAGAAATTCGAGAAATAGAATACAATATTTGCAAGTATAATTGTAAGTCAGCGGACAACCGGCACGTCGAGGATCACATCTACACTCCAACCACCAGCAGTCAACAAGGACATTCGTCAATTGGGAGAACAGGAGGATTTCAGAAGTGGCCAGGAAAATCATTCACTCGAATCAAAATCGCCCAGGAACATCTCGGGCCAGCTGGATGAAGCAGGTACTGTTAACAAATCCAGTAACAAATTCTAGCGTAATCAGTATTTGCTATTTCAGAGAATGAGTGAAAATTATTCATTAAAAATGTGTCATAATTTAATGAGAATTTATATAGATATTAAAGTTGAATAACAGTAATCTATAACTGGAAATAAATTATAAAAACATACAAAAATAAAATATTGAATGTTATTAAAGTTAAATAAATAAATCATAAAGGAAATTTATTAAAAATAATAAGCAAGTTCAATCAAAAGCCTAAATTAAGTGAAAGTGGGACATAAATTAAATTATAACCAAAAGGTGTAAAATAATGGGAAGAAAATATAATAATATATAAAAAAATTAATCCTAAAACAGATGGAAATTAGGAAATAAAGTAGTAGAATTCCAAAAACATTTTTCCCGAATCTCAAATCAAAGAGGTGTTAATTTTATGTTCTGTTGTTATTAAAATTAAGAAATACAATAAAGTAAGATTGGTCAACCAAACGGTAGTTTGTTTTAAAAATTGAATGTGTAGGAATTAGACTGGATAAAAATTTGTGGAAAATGTTTTGAGTTGAGCCTATGTTAAAATAAGATACTTTCTGTATTCTATAGTAAGAAAATCATATCAAATTAAGGCAAACAGATTAAAATAGGATTGTAAGAAATTGAGAAAAAAATTAAGTATTATTATTTTCATATGAAAGTTATGAGATTGACATTTAATTTTGAAGAAGTATATTAAATTAAATTTAAATAAATAAATTGTGTAAGTCAATTAATGAAAAATCAATTTAAAATATTTTGACACTTTCCTGAAGAAATATTAGTATAGTAATTAACCATTTGAAAGACCATCCAACGAACTCAACGACCCGAGCAAAGTTATTTGTTTTAAAAGACGAATAACCAGTCCTGCACATAAGTGTTGATAATCTTATATTATTAATACTTCGGTTTTATGTATGGTTGTCCGTAACAACCGTACCAAAAGGGTAACTGAGAGTCAACGTAGCAGGCAACAGTTGTCAAAGAACAAAAGAAATCGCTGGGAGTAATACACAACTGTGGCGTTTGAAATAGGTTACATCTCTTTACACTTAATTACTCTGGAATGCTTGCTGATAGCGGTAGACCAAAAATACCGTTGCAGTGTGCGTGTGTGTGTTTTAACACTCTCATTTTCACAAATTTTGGTCCGATTTGATTCGAATTTGGCACAATAATTGATGTTGGACAAGTTCGTTATCTAGCAAAGTCCGTTAAACTGTTTCGAAATGGAGGCTATCTGAATAAATTTAAAATTCATAATTGTTGTCTACTTTTTTAATCAAAAATTAGTACCGTAATCAGCATTAAAAACTGCATAACTTAGTATTTTGGTTATTCAAAATCTGACGACGGCGGTCAGGATTCATTTTCTTATTTTCAATGCATCCGTAATTTATAAGAATGCTAATGTGTGCAGGTTTAAATGCTGTTGCGACAATAAAATAAGGATTTCAGAAACATATTTTTTGTAATTGGCTAAAAATTAGCGAAAGTTGAGTACCGCAATTGCTGTTTCTTAAGCTGTGTTCGAGCATGCAACAAAACGTAAAGGTTTAATTTTTTTATCGTTTAGACGCTAGAACGTTTTTAAACATGAACGTAACGTCCTTGGTGTACGAGGACACCGAATATAAACGAACTAGAAATACAGCCACTATTATAAAAAGCGTGCACGATATTAGCAGCTAAAGTCCAAATAATTGGATTACCTGCCGCTAGGAACGCTGCAAGCTGTAATGACGGGGGATGGAGAAGTTTGAGAAAATATATATTACTATTATCTATTTAACTGTGGTTGAACAATCTGCCTCAAGATGCCGCCAGCTGCGAGTAGGTTTACATTCAATGACGAGGACTGGAAAAATTAAATCTTCAACAAATACAAACGAATACAATTCCATTCCATTAGGAAGTCTCTCTGCGTCGCATTTAATGGTCCGTTAAAACAGTTTGTGCACTTTTGATATTCAAAGTTTACAACCCTCGCGAGAGTCATTAGCATTTCCTCAGTGAAACTGTGCCTGAACTCAAATATCGCGCCGCGCTCTTACAAAGTTTTTTGTGTATTTTTAAAATTGTTTGCCGTGTACATTACGAGTGATTACTTTACAGTGAATCAAGAATTTTATTTCTGTGCTGAAGAGAGGAAGCTTATAAAAATTATAATTTACCATAAACCTATTCATAAATTCAAAAGGGTGAAGAAAACCAGACACATTCTGTTGTTTCTATAAAAATCCAGTTTGGAAGTTACAGGCAGTAAGATCTTAATAACGGATGAGCAAATTTTGATCAGTCATAATGGACTACAACGTAAACAAATGTAACAAATTTTAAATTTAAAAAATTTTGTTTCGTTAATAAACTGTAATAAAAACACGCTCGACGGAAAAGTTCATTTTTTTTTATTTTTCGATTCCGTACCGTATATTTCTAATAATACATGACCAAAGTTTGAGCAAAATCTGATAAAGTGATTTTGAAAAATTACGCTGTGAAATCTGTTTTCCCACACAAACTGTTTGTTTGGTGAAACTGTACTTTTTTTTATTTGGACACTTTTACAAAAATATAATGGAAAACATTAAAACTAATTTTTAGAAAATCTATTTTATTAGGTTTTATCAAAAATAGGGCTTCAAAATACATTTTTTCCATAGGTCGTTAACATACGAGTGTGTGTGTGTGTGATCGCTGCACATTTCATGCACCCAGGACAGGAACTTCGTAGCAAATTATTTTATCACTACTTAACACGCTTAAGATTTATTGTCCTTTTCAAATTCTTTTCAACTCGGAAATGTTTGAAACTGGTGTTTCTCATCATATATTATGTAAATTAAAAAAACGTTGCAGAAGTAATTTAAGTTTTTGTTTTGACAAAGAAGTCAGACAAGCAGGTACACACGCAGCAAGCAAGTAGCGCTCACCTTTGCCCTTTGACCTTCTACTGGTCACGTGACCAACAGTTAACAAATGCCAATAAAGTATGTTTAATTAACGCTGTAATCGTTTCTGCGATATATAATTGTTTAATACTTTGTCAAACAGAGACGCATACTCATAAATGCTTCTTAAAATTAAATATATCAAACTTTATACACCTGCCTACTTCGGGGGATAACCCTGCGCGCTGCATTCGATGTAGAAACTTCTTGCTCATAGTAATTATTATTTCAAATTCAGCTGTAATAATTGTTAAACTTTTGTAAAAGGTTCGGTTAGCTTCAATCATGGATTTTTACTTTCTTTCATGATTCTATTATGGTCATAAACAAATCGATCTAATGATTTTATGGATATATCTGTTTTCAAATCTAAAACAGTAATTTTTTCTTGTATGTATGTGCTCATCGCTGTGACCAAAACAAATGAACAGATTTGAATAACTCTGGTTTTCTATATTACACTATTTTTTGAATGTTTCAATAAATTTCTTATTGAATTTGTTTGTAAAAAATACTTTTTAGGCAATATTTGAAAAGTGTTAATAATGTTTATATTTTGTGATGTTAAGTTATTTATTAAAGTTTTTATATAGTAGTAATTATGTGGTGACACAGATAAAATTATGAACATTGTGGTTTGGCAAAAAGTCTTAATCCACAGATCAAATAAAATATTACCAGTGCATTCTTGGAACTGTTATATACGTATATGTCTAATGGATTATTCATAATCAAACAAGAAAAGGAGTATTCAGTACTCAAAGAAGTGAAGGCAGGAGTACCACGAGGAAGTTTGCTGGACCTGGTGATCTATTATACACAGTGATTTGCCAGAGATGGTCAGCGTGACTGTGGCAACTTTCGCTGATGATACTGCTCTGATAGCGGTAGGACTGTTGACATTGCTCCTAATAACCTGCAAAAAGGAAGTGATGAAAGACACAAATGGACAAAAATTTGGAAAATTAAATTAAGCGAGTTTAAATCTGTGTAGGTCAACTTTACTGTTGAAAGACTACACGTCCTCCAACACTTAATATTAATGCCAAAGTATTTCCTTGTGAAAATAAGGTCATATCTTGAAATCACTCTTGATTCCGGACTTTGCTGGAAGAACCACACATATAACAAAAGATCAGAACTGGGATTTAATCCAGAGAAGTAAACCCCAAATTAAATTGGGTTTACCGTAATCAATTTACGGCCTTGAACCAAAGGCTTCTGTTCAAATATACTAATGTTGGTCATTAGGGAAGGAATTCAACACTAGCAATACAAAATAAGATTATGATATACAGTCAAATAATTAAACCAATATGGGTTTATGATATCCAACTAGGGGGAATGTGCTAAACTAACTAATGTAAAAAATTCAGAGAATTAGGTTTTGCGAAATATGGTCAACGCCCCGTGGTATGTGCGTAATCAGGATATCCATCGAGATCCTACGAATGCCTATGGTAGATGAGAAAAGTAGGACATTTGCTAGTAAGCATTTTAGTTAGAACGCTTTAGTTAGAAGGCATACAAGAACTCAGCTTTTTGAACTGGTTTGAGATTGGATCAACTTACGTCGATTTCTATAAACGGTGCAGCGTGTTGGTGAGTAGGAAATATCTTCGGACAAGATAGAAGCACACCTGGACACATCAATGGATTGCTATATTAAGTTAAGCTGGTTATATGTAAATTAACTGTTGGTCATAGACTAGTTTTAATTCTTTAAATAAAAAAAACTTAAATATTATATAGTTGAATAAAATACGTCTATTATAACAACAACAATACCATTTAGTACACTAAGCTTTCCTTCAATTATTAGTGAATTTCCATAAGAATAACCAACTATTAAAGCAACCATCATTAATGTAACATCCAGAAAACTGATCCTGACCTCTAGATCACTTTTTGAGAAGTCGCTAAAATATACACATTTATAACGTGTGTGTGTGTGTGTGTGTGTGTGTGTGTGTATCAGCACGCTCACGTTCGCAATTTTGGTGCGATTTGATTTAAACTTGGTACAAAAATCGATTATGTTAGTACCTTGATGAAGTTCGTTGAAAAGTGGAATTTGTTTAATAGTTTCAAAATGGCGGCCATTTATTTTTTTTAATTTTGAACTTTTTTTATCGTATATTGTCTAATGATTTTACCATCGTAATCAGTTTTAAAAATTGCATAAACAAATTTTAATTTTCAAAATCCGTCGAGCTTAAGAAATTTTTTGACTATGTTCAGGATTCATTTTCATATTTTCAATGTAATTATTTGAAAGTTTAAAATGTTAATATGTTCTGATTTTAATGCTGATCGGGATGATGAAATCAGAATTTCAAAAAGCGTAAGATAAACACAAGTAGTTTTGGTAATTCGCTTCTATCACATCAGCGTGACAACTGCTTGCCGCATTATTTTAATGCTAAATTACTCCATCCACGTCTTTAAAAATAAAAATATTGTATACCCTCTACATAAAGCTGTTCTTGTTTTTGGTTTAATAAGACAGAACCAACTTCAAAGTTTAAAAAGTAATTTACCCAAATTACCATGCATGTTTCAGACGTCAAGTGGCGTCATTGTCAGGGCGTAAAAGAACATCCGTTTCCGTGTCGTCGGCGATTAAAACCTGGCCACAATGCAACATGCAACTCACTCGGTTACAAATACAAACTTTTCGAGTAGAGACGCTACCCTCCGGTACAACCGGAGTAAAATTTCTTTACACCTCGATGATGCGGGAAAGCGAGGTTGCCTGCATACAGAGCAAAGTATCGGAACACTCTGCCATAAGCTTTTGTTTCAAAAAAATAAGGTTTAGGTTATATATTTTTTGTTTATTTCTTACTGTCCAAGACCACTGTATAATATTTGTTTTATTTTTACTTCTTACTATGTTATATAAAAAAATACGACTATAAAAAAAGTGTCCGTTTATAGTGGTGTTTATTAGATCACTTGATCGTGAAACATCGATTTTGAGATTTTAATGGATGTATACTGTTTGTCCGTCTGGGTGTTTGTACATCAGCGTTGGGTAGTGCAGACTTAAAGGAATTTAGCGAGTTTGGTGAATTTTAACAGGTGGGTGTGGTTTGTCCATTTATTTGGACAAATTTAAAAAAAAAACAAAAATCGAATTTTCTCAAAATCGGCTGGTTTTGGGAGCAATCGAAAAATATTGCAGCCTGAATAAACCCGGAACACTGTCAATTTTTAACGGTTTTTTCGAAAGTAAATTTTTATTATTTATAATTTGGTTTAAGTATAAATTGTCATAAATTTGGCCAAAATTTGATTAATTAATTTTGAGACAAAGGTTGATTAGTTGATTTTGTTGGTAGCTTCCGAATTAAATTTTAATATTATATTATATATTACAGTACATTATATTATATTAGGCCCTATATTATATTATATCACATTATATTATTGTACACTATGTTATACTTAATATATTACATTGTATTATATGATATAATGTATGCTATCCTGTTAAAATAAATCGAGTTTATCTTTTCTTTAACAAACTCTAATGGGAACCTTCATTCCACCACAGTGCAAACAAGATATTTCACTAGAACAAAATAAAGCTTTAAATTCGACAGTTGGCTCTAGTGCTCGGAAAACTGTGTAAGTGTTTATAGTTCTGAATTTCACTTAATATTATTTTAAATTATTCCAAAATTTAATATTTATTGCTTAATTTTGAGTGCATAAAACATAAATTTCCAAATTTGTTTTCCAGCTAAGGGAAGTGAGCTCTGCAGATAAGCCAGATGATATTAAGATCTCGCCCGAGGCCTTTAAAGGGAGCATCATAAAGTCTAATGTTAGGGTAATGGCTTTTATGGCGCCAAAATCAAATCTAAGCTTCAGTAACGAGGCTGGCTGTTGGGTTATACATAAAGTGTGACATCAGCAGTCGATCGGTAGCCTAGTCACAGTATCCCGGGATATTACACCCCACATAAGTGTTATGATAAACGTAAACATTATAGTAATTTTGTATTTCACGGTACTTATCTTTGCTCTTTTTTTAAAAAAAAACATCCAGTGGTTTTTTGCCTATGGTCTAAGCTTATTTTCCTTGATTTAGAAATGCAAAGACTGAACTCTGAAAAACATAATCACTTTAAAAGATGTTTTCGTATTATACTGTCAGCATGTGATTAATTCTTGTGCACGAAGTATTAACAAAAAATGGTGACTGATAAAATTGATTTTGATATTTTGAGACGTTTATTTGTCTTCTGAGCTTAAAAAATAGTTTTTACTTCGATGTGTGACAGTCTTTTGTAAACTGTCTGTATCGCTAAGTTTTTTTTGAAAATTTAAAAGAAAGTTTACTGAAACCCTTATTTTTGTAAGCTAAAATGTTTAAATTTTATTTTCTAAAAAATATATATTATATACTTTTATTAAATTTAATTCAGCCTATTAAACATAGCCTATAGGATTATAGGTCTTTTCGCTTGTCACTGAAAAAATGAACATGTGTTGAAGTCTGTTTAATGTCCTTCATGAGGTACTTTTGGCTGCCACTTTAATTATAAGTTAAAATATGTGCCTTAAAGGTCACGTACCTTCCGCTTGCATATCCTGTACTACTGACGTAGTCCAAATTGCAAATCCGGCCTGTGATATTGTTTGTGCGATACATAAAGGCGCCGACTGGGGGGGGGGCTCAAAAACTTCCCCTCACACATTTATCTCTGTTCTGATAGTATGGTATCGATTTCTTTCCGTTTTTGCTGTCTTACTATACGAAGTATACAGAATAATTAATAGTTAGTTAAGCAGGTGTCTAGTAACTTTGGCAGAGTTCAAGTTAATTTTGCAAGATTCTAAAAACATTGTCGTACTTCTTGGCACGGTTACCGTAAATGTAACAAGACGCTTGTAAATTTAACAAGATTCTCGTAAAACTCTGTAGTAATATTGTAAACTTGGCAGGATTCAAGTAAATTCTTTCTTGTTACACAAAACATTGTGGAAAATATTTTGTGCCGTTGTGCTTTTTTACATTTTGTAGATTTAACTGACAATTTTTATGTTTCTTTATTTATAAAATTAAAAAAAAATGTTCGTGTATATACTAAAGCACTCAACGAATGCACTCAGATGTGGAGAGGAGATTGTGATAACGTTACTGCCAGATTCGAAACGCGATAATGAATGTACAGTAAAGTACAACACATTATGTATGCACCGGTTACAAACACCTCGCCAGCCGCCAGCCACTGCCTGCTTGATCCGCTTCCCATTGCATGCCGGAAGTGCCACCAAACGGATTGACAATCGCGTGGCTGTGGCAAATACTGGGAACTTAACAAAAGAATTACTCTAAACAAAAGAATAATTATATGGGTCATGTGTTAATAAGCGGGATAAAGCGTTATAGTCAGCTGGTGTGCAGGTAAACATATATTTACACTAGTTGAAGTGAAGAGATAAATATCGCACGCGTTACGTGTTAGGAAAAATAGATATTATAATTCCACGTTTCCTTTTTCAGAGGAAATGTTATTTTCTTGTCAAAATCCGATCTTTTTTTAATATTCAAAACATGTTCTAAAACTGTTTTATATTTTATGAAAAGAACTAAAACATTTTAGGCAAAGTGTCGTGTATAACAGTACGAATATATTTACTTATGACCGATCCTCTTCTATCCGTAAGTGTCAAGGTTGTACAAAGAGCTTCCCAACGTTTTCTGTTAGTTGCTAGTGTTCTGAGTTCTAGATTCAGAATTTCTCCAATCTGAGAACTACTTTATGTTGCCTTCTCTTCCTTTTCGGTCTACCTTTTTTGGTTCTTTGCCTTTACTCTTTTACACCTGTTTCTTGATACTATTTCCTTTCATTCGGCATATATGTGTTCATGCTATTTCACTTGTGACATCTTTAAGTTTTTTAAGGATTCAGTTCAATCCTAAATATATTTTGGCTACCGTTATTTTCTTTTCTGCTTTTTTTCAGGAATCGCATCTTTTATTTTTGTACAGTAGCTTACCTGGACTTAGCCAAGAAAAAGGTGACGACGGAGTTGTATCAGCTTTTCTGATAACATTCGACAAACTATTTTAATAAAGCTGACCTCTGTTGGCATTCTTATTTCCTGTTCAACACATTATGAAACGGTTAGTAACGACGGAACGTAAACTGTCTCGAACACAAAACTAATCGCACCGACATTAAACTATTACATATTTTAGTTTCTTTGAAGTTAGAAAGAACCCTTACGTTCTTGCAATAGGTTCTTCAAGATTCAGAACTGTAAATTTTGTATACAGCAAGACTATAATTTTAAAAATTTTAGTTATCGAGTTCCCACTTGGGTCCGATGTATTTATGTAAGAATTCTATAGTAAATAAATAATAATAGAAACTGTACAAATTGTCCTATTATTTCAGCAAAGAAAATCGTTTCAGATATTATCAACAAAACAACATTTAAAATTCACATTTCCTCAATATCGGCTTTTACGTAGCCCTTAACAAAACTGTTATCTAAACAAAACTTATGCAAAAAAAATAGGTTTGAATGTTTTCAAAAAAATTGTGTGTACAACACTTTTTCGATATTCGTTTGCATCACATCAGTGAAATAGCTGCATTTCACAATTATTACAGATTCCGAAGTATCAGTAACAATTTACACCTGAACATTTAGAATCCAACATTTTTGATCCGCAAGTACTCTCCGAACAAGCTTAAATTTTACGAGTACTCCTTTCTATCCACCCTCATCCCTCCCCATCTGCACACACTCTCATATTTTGTATATAATTAGGACCATTTCAATGAATTATTACATTTTAAAAATACAAATTAGGTTCAAAAGTATTAGGACAAATGTGAAAGTCGTAGTGTCTATTTACGTATGTCAATAAAACATTTTAACATTCATTTTTGGTTTTTCGTAATGTTAAATAATCTTGTTCCATTCGTTTTTCTGCCAATACTAACATTATTTTCAAATAATCCCACTGAGCACCTCCACGTAGAGAATCGCTGCTCTACAAATAATTCGTTCCAAAAACGATTTATATTTGAAATTATCGCTGAATATAAAGTTGTTTATTATACAAGCAATAGAACTAACTGAAAACAAACTTTTAACTTTTATTGGCCTACTGCTTTGTAAAAAAAATACAGAAAATGCATGGGAAAATTGTTAATCATAGTTAAACTTGTATAAGAAATCCTTTGTTAATTACAAAGGCGTTAGAAAAATGACAACGTTGTTACAGTGTTGCATAATACGTAACTGTGTAAGTACAGTACTGGAGTTATTAAAAGAGTAATAAAACAACCAGCAGTAGGCAAGTATGAAGTAAGAACATGTGGCTCGAACTAAGTGTAGATCATGGATCATTTATCTTCATCAATCCAGTCTGTAGTTATTAATAATACATTTCCACGGCTAACCATCGCAGTGCTGGGAATAAGTCTTAATTATTTAGAAAATAATATACATTATTTCGAAAGGTCTGAAGAAACTTTTTTCGATCCTTGGTAATTAATTTGATTTTACAATTAGGTAACGTAAACAAATTTCTTTCAATATTTTATGAGGTTGTGTTAAGTGTAACATTTACTGTAATAATTTTAAACAGTTTATTTCCAATAAGTTTTGTTGCACGCTCAATATGGAGTGAATCTCCTAGATCCGTAACAAGATTAATATAAACGTACACGAATATTTTTAATATGCGAATGTATTATAATAATTTCGCAATAGAAAATATGAAGTAAGTTCTTTATCGAACATCTTTTTGAAAATGTAAATGAACCATAATGATGACGAATATGAATAACATTAACTTTTTTTTTTTTTTTTTTTTGTTTAACGTCCGACTATTGTGCACACTTGGGCTAATGCAGACGATGGGATGATTTATAGCGTATGAAAATGCCAAGCCCTAGCCGGGAATCGAAACCGGGTCCTCGGGGTGAAAGCCCAGTACGCTATCAACTAGGCCACCGAGGCGGCTAAAAAAAATTTGTATGAAGTTAAAAACTCGAAAAAATCTTGTCCACTGTCTGGTTCTTAGAATTCGAATATTTTAGGTCGATACGATACATTTCATACAGATTTTTGTTGCTGGGCGAGACACACACACACACACACACACACACACATATATATATATATATATATATATATACACACACGTCTTAGTTTTTAAAATCGTACTAAAAAAACACGGAGTTGCAATTTTTGACCGACTGGGCACGGTTCATCTTGGGTTTTTCCACAATGAACTAACAACAAATAAACCAATAAAAACTTCCAAATATGTGGACTGTGTTGATTTTCAGTGTACAGTACATCTATGGTAGTACTAAAAATACAAACCTTATTTAGATCTATACAGTAGACTTTCTAAATAGAATTTTCATTTTAAAATAATAATGTACCTGTGGGATTTGTTGCTAGATGACTGTATATATAGCCTACTCCCCGCAGAAGGGTGGCAAAGTAGTTGCACCTATTGAGAGGATTTAGACGTCCCTCGCGGCACCCGAATCTATAACTTACACTTACGACTTTAAAACTTTACACTCACATTTACATTTAGGGAGGCGATAATAGCCTCAATGTGCTTTTTGCCTTAAAGCATAAAAAAATTAAATGTATATTTTATTTAAATAATTCAAAGGGTTATTGTATTAATACTTCTTTTTATTATATTTAACAGTTCGTTCAGGAAAACACATTTCGTTCTACTGTATTTACAATAACTGTTCTAAATTACGACCTTCAACGCGGTTGCAAACCTAAAGCGATCAGTCATCAATCGTTAAACGCATTCCGAAACTAGGACAACTGCTTCAATTACTCGAACAGCTAGGATCAATAATTCTTTGATTTATTTAAATTAAATAAACAGTCACCTAGTGAACAGTTACATTATAATTTTAAAATGAACATTTTACTTAATCCAAGATATGTTTAAATATTATCGTAAGTGTACTACTATACATGAACATCAACATGTTCCAGATATAGGAAGTTATTGGTGTCATTGTTAGCTCATTGTGGAGAAATCCAACACGAGCCGTGCTCCATCGCACAAAAATGGCAGAAACTCGGTTATTTTTAAACCAATTTCAAAAACTAATGTGTCATTAGATTTGCCATACCACTGTTGTCTGTAAAACGTTATTCGTGTAGAGTTTTTATAAAACGGCTAGTTCTCGAGTTATTTAAGTTTGAATAATTTTACCATTTTAAAATTTGCACAGTAATTTTCAACTATATTATTTTATTTGGTGAAAAAATTAGTATCGTTATATTAGTAAAACGAACTGACAAAAGTTTGGCTAAACCAGTAGTTTTTAAAATACGAATTTTTAGTAAAAAAACAGATAGGCTACAGATAAACAAGCAGACATATAACGTTTGGCATATAACTACAGTAAAATGTGTTTGTCTCGACCCAAGGAACAATTCTACAAAGCATATCCAGAGAGTTAAGAGATTCTCTCTCTCTCTCTCTCTCTCTCTCTCTCTCTCTCTCTCTCTCTGTGTGTGTGTGTGTGTGTGTGTGTGTGTATATATATATATATATATATATATATATATATATATATATATATATATATATATATATATATATATATATATATATATATGTGTGTGTATATGTATATATGTATATATATATATATATATTTATTTATTTATATATATAGGCTATATATGAATTAACAGCTCTAAAAATTGACATAGAGGTCTGACAGAATAGGCGCTCCTTCCAAGGTCTTACCATGATGACGACTCCAAGAGCTCATTTACTAATAAACATCACTAATTAATGGTAGTATTTTTTATAAACATAAAATTAACTGTTTTACTGCATTTCTTTCAAATTTCATATTTTCTTAAAATATATGTAATCCTTTTAAAATGTCAACAGTACATCATTTATTAAAATGCTTTAGAGTACTAGTTCAAGTGTTCATAGTGACCACAATAACGTCCTTCTAACGGCGGTCTGGGTTCATTTTCGTCAGAGTAATTTTATTTTTAGAATACTAATTTATGCGGATTTTTATAAAATATGGTAAAATTAATGCTAAAATCAAATTTTCAAATAATTAAAAATTTTAAATGTTATAAATTTGCTTCTATTGCATCAGTGAGAAAGCTGCTTTTCGCTGTTATTTTCTCCTGTGGGAACCGTGCCCACTTCGTGAGTCAACCCCATCAGTGAGAAAGCTGCTTTTCGCTGTTACTTTCTCCTGTGGGAACCGTGCCCACTTCGTGAGTCAACCCCAAGAAATATCTATTTGTTTACATTTATTAAAATTGTTATCACAGAAACAAAAATTAGAATTCAATTATTTATATTTTTATTATAGAAACCAATATTAACAACTTATTATTTACAGATGAACATTATCATTTATTTTTTGTAAAATCTCCCCCCTTTATAACCCTCCCTAAGGGCTTGATTAAGAAATGTGTGTATTTTCCCTACAAAGTCGAGATAAATACCTTTCATATAAACTTTCAACCATCTTCCTACACAGTTCCCAAAAATATTGTTATCAAATTTAACTTTACGAAATTATAAATATACTGTAAATATAAATGTTGATCTCAAAAACTCCATGACTCCTTAAATGTGGATGGCTTTTCAAAAACTGCTTTTTTTATTTAATATTGATTCAACACAGAGTTACTAAACTAAGTACTCATTGCTTATAATATACATAATTTTACATATTATTGCAATTAATGGAAAGTTAATAACACAGTTGCACGTAAATGATAAGGAAACATTACAGAAGAACAAAACAGCAGACGGTAAAAGTACATTCCAGACAAGTGGTAATGGTGTTAAGCAGTCGGCTTCGATATAATTAATCGATACTGTTATTAATTTAAATCGATTTAATTAATTTAACCCGACCGCCCATACCGAGTAGTCTGCCAACTTAGACCACCTTGAACTCGGTATTGCTGTTTGTATAAATCGTTGCGGTTTCGCCGGAGACGTGTCATCCTTAGTGGAGATATGCGTTTAATCTCGGAGTGCAATCTTGTGCCCGGCTAAATAACTCTAGTCAGCTTGATAAACGGAGTGTAATTAAGCGTTTTGGTTTGTTGGCGCTTTACGTTTGGTGGATTTTTTTTTTGAAAATTCGTCTGAAAAATGCACCCAATTTGTGTACAAAGTATAAGTTCAAATAAAGGAATGATTATTCGTTTTGAGGATATTACTTTTAAAGAATCATTTTCCCAACAAACGAGATTTAAACCTTTTTTGAAAATTAAAAGAATGGTTTCGTGATATTAGCAAAACATATCTATAAGCAAACTTTTCTTCAGCGATGTGTAGGGAGAAACTAACTACAGATAGGGTTTATTTTTGAGTTTTCTTACGTTTAACTCCCGAAATAAAAATGTCATTCATTTCAAAATTCCTATACTGGCTTGCGTGATAAATATGATACACCAATTTTTGAGAAATGATTTTTTGTAATAAAGAAACTCATATGTTATTGTAGGATATTTATGGATATTTCATTTCAGCAAATTTGTTCAAAATTGTTAGAACAAGTTTTTTAATGGATTGTTAATAGTAAGAGAAGAGAGCATTAAAAACTTGTTTAATTAAAAAATGTTCTGAAGTATTAGTAAACAATCTCTCTCTCTCTCTCTCTCTCTCTCTCTCTCTCTCTCTCTCTCTCTATCTATCTATCTATCTATCTATCTATCTATCTATCTATCTATCTATCTATCTATCTATCTATCTATCTATCTATCTATCTATCTATCTATCTATCTATCTATCTATCTATCTCTCTACATGTATATATATACAAACTTGCTCCACCTAAGCAGACAAGCAGATATAATCGATTTTTTTCACGATCATAATACTTTGCTTTATACTTCGCATAATAAGAAAGTAAAAATATAGGTTAATTTCGAATAAAAATAAATATTATTTGATGTAATAAAGTCGTTACAATACAATCTCTGTTTACTTTAAACGGGAAATGTAAATAAACGGAGTTTTACCTAAAATACTACGAAAATGTTTATTTATTTGTAAGATTTGTATGGAAATTAAAAAATATGTCACAATCAGAAAGGAGCACTTATTCCCTTGTTAGAAAGTCTTTGATCCGTTTTTTTTCAAGTTGAAAAACTGTGATTCTCGAGAAACAGCCGTGCAAACTTTGTTATTCTTATCGCCATGGCAACTCTTCATTAAATTTTAATAAAGAAAATTCATATTTTTTTTATCATTTGATTTTTCTGTATGACTGTATTTAGGAGGAGTGATAAATTTTAACTGACAATTATCGTATTTCTTTACTACTACGAATTTGTGTTAATTCGTTAGTTATAGGGGCAAACCAGTACAAATGCAATATTATTATATTTTACTAGCATTACCCGTCGCGGCTTCGTCTAGGAAAATTAAACTTTTTCAGTAATATAATAATTTAAAAACATTAAAAAAATATAATAATAAAAGCGTGATTATCTAAACTCATGATTATTTTACATGAATATGAAAAAATATAACCTGAATATGTTGTTTTATTGTCTTCAAACGTGTTCCATTCGAATTTAAGAAAATCTGATAAAAAATATTTTTCTCCAATACAAACATATATCTTCTATAATTTTGTCCTTTTAGGGGATGAATTTGGTGGGGGGATGCTGAATTATTTGTATTATAATTTGTGTTTTAGAATATTTTGTTTACTTTTAAGAAAAGCCGATACAAAATATTTTTGTCCAATGAAAACACTCTTTTTCTCAAACTATACCTCTTTTTTAGATTTTTATTCTTTTATGGGATGAATTCGGAAAAATGTTAAAATAAGTGTTTCATTATTTGTGTTTCATAGCATATTTCTAGAATATACGATCCAAAACAAATATTTTTTCAATGCTAAATTTTATACCCCTTTCTACATTTTCTACCACCTTTCAATACGGGATGAATTTTGGGAAATGGTGAAAAATATATTTCATTACTTGTATTTAAGAGTGACTATGTTACGTTTTAAGAAGGTCAGACGAAAAATGTATTTTTCCAATAAAAATTGTTGTACGTCATTTTTATCTCTTTAGGGGGTGAATACTGAAAAATCGTTTTTCAGTGCACCGCTGCATGTGGTGGTAACCCTAAAAATTTCAAATCTTTAGCTATTATAGTCTCGGCTATACTTTGATTATTAAAGTTGGACTGGGTAAGTAGTTTAATGGCGTAAAAATCAATTTTTTTAAATCCTTTCTTAGTGTACCTTGACATTGTTATAAGAAGGTACCCTGAAAATTTCAAGTGTCTAGCTACCATAGTATTGGCTGTACGTTGTTTGTTAAATTTGAACTGGGTAAGTAGTTTAATGGCGTCAGAACCAAATTTTTGCAATATCCTTTCTTAATGTACCTTGATATTGTTGTAAGAAAATACCTTGAAAATTTCAAGTCTCTAGCTATAATAGTATTGACTTTACGTTGTTTATTAAATTTGTACTGTGTAAATAGTTTAATGACGTCAAAATCAAAATTTTGCAAAATCCTTACTTAGTGCGCGCTTACATATTAAAACGAAGGTATCCTCAAAATTTCAAGTCTAGGTTTTATAGTTTGGGCTGTACGTTGATCAGTCAGTCAGTCAGGACATTGCCTTTTTTTTTTTTTTTTAATTTAAGCCCCACATTGGAGCACACACAGTCAATATAATTAAGTCTTTTGAGTTTTCTGCGTTCATCCCAGTATTTTTTTAATCTTATTGATCTCTGAAGTCTGAGTTCTTCCAAATATACTACGTTTCGTGGACGTTGCCTTTTATATATAGATTATAATAAATGGTAAAAAAACATTACACAAATATCACATTCAATTATTTCTTGAAAACGTTTCCTTTCGAGCTATCCGACACAAACATAGAAAACCTGACAAATTTCTTAAGTGGGGGGGGTCATACTTTAATTGGAGTCAGAGAAAATCGAAAAACAATTAAAACTTACACAGACGATTAAATAAATGTTGTCGTGCTTCAAATATGGTACACTTACTACAGTTATTTGTTTTCTTCATATGTGACATGTAATTATAAAAAAATCTTATTAATTTTTAGAGGTTAATAAGGAAATTAGAAATGTGACATTAAAAATAGTCCTGATATAGCAAAACAAAACTATGTAAGAAAATGTCAACAAAACTGTAATTTATTTTGTGTTAATAATCTGTATAGATGGAAAAACGTTCAAGTTAGGGCCTACTAGAAAAAACATTCTTTTTTAATTTGTTTGTTTTTTATTGTGTTTAACGTCCGACTATTGTGCACACTTGGGCTAATGCAGACGATGGGATGATTTTATAGCGTATGAAAATGCCAAGCCCTGGCCGGGAATCGAACCCGGGTCCTCGGGGTGAAAGCCCAGTACGCTTTCAACTAGGCCACCTAGGCTTTTTTTTTTTAATTTGTAGGACCTGAGAAATAATAAATCTATTAAACCTCAAGATCAATGTTTCACGATCTCTTTTTTATAGATCTTATAGTGAGAATGTAAATTCTGTCTAAAACGTATTTGAACATGTTTCTAGACTGCAAGCCTCGCTGTAAGACGGACTGTGGAGTTGATAAGCTCCAAAATATGAATGCTTAGTGTTGTAAATGGAAGCGGCTACACGTATCCGATGCAATCCGCTCCGAGGTATGGTCGGGAGAGCCTTCTCCTCGCAATTCTCAGCGGATCGGAACGATCGAGTATATGTAGCATCGTTATGCGTCAAATTCCTTAACACGAAATGGAAAGGTTCCGTGTTTTTGTTTTGCTCAAATTACTCTCGGGCCATAAATTTATTTTAAGTTATAAATTTTTATAGGTTAGAAAAAATTATCAAAATCTGGTAAACCAATTTTGAGATATTATACCGCATTTTAGGTGCACTTATCATCATTGCCAAAGTCGTCCATACTTAAACATAAGCCTGCCTTTTGTTCCTTGATTTCTTTCTGTTCTGCGCTAAACGTTTCCAGTGCAATCCGCGAATCTTCTACAGATCATTTCCCCATTTCATCTGTTGGTGCCTTCTTTTATCTTTTCCCAAGCAATTTCTGCACCGTTTCAAATTGTATTTTTGCTTCGCATTATAACCTGCGAACCTACACTGAAGTCTGTCATTGACGATCTGTGGCGTCTTTTATCTTGAGACATTTTTATCCAAGTGTTTGTTTTGCTGTCTACCAATCACATTCCTTCAGCGGCGTTTGGGTTTTCGCTATTTCCTCCATGTTCGCTCTAGTCAGTGTTTAAGTTTATTCGCCATAATCTAGAATTGGAAGACCTATCTTGCTAGATAATACTTTTGTTTTGTTTTACTCTGTGTTACAGTTAAATTGGAATTCCCTAAGTATAAAATGTAAGTAATAAAAACGAAGTAAACAATATTGAACTTGGTGTTTATGGGTATAAGCAATCGTACAGATTACATGACACTTTTTAAAGTTCTTCTTTATATAGTTCCAAGTTCCAAGTTTATATAATTCCAAGGCTTTATATACAAGTTCTTAAAAGTAGTTAATAAATTATGTAGGCGTCATTTTATTCTTTAAATAATTAATGTTAATGGGAAGTGTATTTCAAAATCTGTAAGCATTAATAACATACACGTGTTTTCAAATAATGACTTCATTAGATATTTTATGAGTAATTATAATATCTTCGTCATAACCTTACCATGATTATAATACCGTGAATCACTGCAGTAAAGTTAGTTTCGATAGACTACGAGAGATGGCGTGTCAATTCGTGTCACCACCTGGCTATGCCACGTAATTCACGAACCCACTTATTACAAAACTATCCAATTACTGTTATTAAGGCAAAAGTGAATTAAAGACATTTATTTAGTTATTATTTTTTAGTATTTATAATAACCACTAACGATGTTTAATTACGCTGGCTTCAAGAAGAACATATAATTGTTAGTGCTGTGAGGATACGGTTCGTGTTACGTGTGGAATGAGACAATGATAGCGGCCTTACAGTGACTGAAGATTCACTGCTAACATTTTTGTTTATCATTACTGTATATAATAGTTATAGAATTAATTGATATTGCAATCGTTTTAATAAATCGTACGGTCTAATTGTCGTAAATGTTGGTGTAAAATACGTCAAGCAAACTTGACCTCATATTGAATCCCCTCCTCTTCGAAAAACCCAGTTTGGATAAAAGCAGTTGACCCAGAAAAAATGAAAAATATGTCTCAAAATATGTCATGCATTCTAATTCAGGTTATGTAATGAATAAATATAATAATTATATTTTCCAAATTTTAAATAAAAGAAACTGATAGTTCAAATGGTTAAAAAGTAGAAAAAACAAAATAAGCGTGAAGACCTTTTTTTATTTACTTATGTTTGATCCGTACATTTTTTCGACTTAGTTTAAAATTCATATTATAAGAAAAACTTTCATTATGTTTTACAAAATTTTATCAAAATCATACATACCGATTTTGAGAAAAACAGATTTTTAAAACTTTTCGGTCAAAGGTGGCTTCGAAAACAATAATAAAAAACCATAATATGGGTAAACCAGAACACCGTGCCAAATTTCATTAATATTGATTTTTTTTACGATCACCATACTTTCTTTACATTTCTCGCAAGAGTAAAGATATGTTTTTAATTTTTTAATGTAACCTTGGTTTAAATATGAACGAGTTTAACAGTGTTTGAAACTAATGTAAAATTCATAAGTAGAACTTTGCGAGACAATTCTAGGGAAATATTCTGATAAAAAGCTGGAAATTATATTCTCTCTCTCTCTCTCTCTCTCTCTCTCACTCACTCACTCACTCACTCACTCACACACACACACACACACACACACACACACACACACACACACACACACACACACACACACACACACACACACACACACACACACACACACAAAACACACACCGGGGATGGATGATTTAAATTGAACAAAAAGAATTCTCGGGGGGAAGTAAGGACAGTTGGATTTTACAAGTAGCTACTTCATACTTACCCCCTGCGAGTACACGCTTGTCAGCATCGGTGAGGGTGTTTCCCCTCTCGTGCCCCTACTTCTCCCTTAATGAACCTGTCATATTTTGTCAATATTCCAACAAGAAAAGGGTCCAACTCAAGTCCTTTTATTTAAAGTAATTAACGGGACGTCGTGTGAAAGGGATTACAGACGGATACACAATCTGAATAACGTTGCTGATGATGTTGATGAAATTAGTCGTCCACTCTACTTGTGCGCAGGTGTAAACACAGCTGTCGACAAAATGTACGTGCTGCATCATTGGTAGTTCAATAGTTGTACGGTTATATTGTCAATCAGTCACGTTCACTTGAAGATGTCGGTAGATTCAGTTTAGTTATCAATTAAAAAGCGAGTGTTATTTGAGGTTATCTTTAGTTATTTCTTACAGACTAAAAACCGGTACAGTGTTGAAAAATTTCACCTTTCGTCCAGAAATATCTTGCTTCCTACTGTTAGACTTTTTTAAATATAAAAATTTTTTAATAAAATATTTTGAGTTAAATTTGTACACTAAAAATAAATTTTATAGTGAAAATCACGCTAAAATTATTCCTAACCTGTTAACGAAGTTTACATTCCTTCTACAAATATTTTTTCGAAGTTGCGATTTCTGTATGAATGGAAATTGTTAGTCCTTTTATCCTGTTTTGTGTATACTCTTGCATTAAAAATTCGCCGCCTCGGTGGCCTAGTGGATAGCGTACTAGGCTTTCATCCCGAGGACCCAGGTTCGATTCCCGGCGATTCCATGCTATAAATCATCCCATCGTCTGCATTAGTCCAAGTGTGCACAATAGTCGGACGTTAAACACCAAAAAAATGCATTAAAAATTCTGTAAAAACAAGTGAAATAATCATGAAACACTGATGTTTCGCTAACGTAATTTAAGTTGTTATTTTTCTATAATAACAATATTCAACAACACTCAAATAACATTTTAATATGCGTTAGCAAGGTCAATTTACTATCAGTATTTCTACAATTGCAGTCGAGCAATGTTAATAATTTTTCAGTATTACTCTTCATTTGGTCTCATTTTCGTTGTATTGTTCACAGTGCCTGTTCGTGTATTATATTTGAATGTTTTATAAATAATGCATTACAGTAAATAAACATATTCAACCTTTCTACTTTTTCTCGTGACAAAACTTTATGGGAGAACAACGCGATGGATTAAAGATCGGTTAAAAAAACAATACACTTGTAGTTATTGAAGAATATTTTATCACCGAAGAAAAAAATTGCTATAGTTATTTTAGAATAAAAGAGGTAAATTTGATAAACTGTTATTCCGGACCGTTTAGAGGCAATAACTGTTTACGTTTTTTTTATAGTCGATTCTAATAAAAATATTATTATTTAGATAGGTTACGTACTTTGGTAGAACCAGAATCAATTAATCTTTTGTTAAAGTTAGTATCTTTCGTAGGCCTACTATCAGAGCGAATTGGTTAATTCAATGAGTTTGAGTAATCCACTAACAAGGTTATTCAGAATGAGGTCCTTTGAGTCCTAGAAATTAAACATCCTGATGGCAAGAGTCTCACAATCACAGATTGTGTCACCTGCAGTTTCCTCTTTCATCTCGCTTCGTTTACACACAATGTATCCGTTGTAAATTCTTACTCTCTTCATATTCACCTTTACATCAAAATTCACGGTAATGAGGCTAAGATTAAAGCTATCCTTTCCCAATGGAAGAAGAAGTCAGAATCACTACAACGGTCCCTCCACACAGAATCCTTATTGTTGCCTAAGTCACCTAGAGAAACGTATTTCTGTTGACAACGCTCTAGTCTTGAAATTATACCGTCAGCCTTGCTGTTGTATCGTAAATGTTTTTCTTTACTTCTGTTTCTGGGGTACTCCCATCAGGACTCAGCTTCTACGAATTTGAGGAAGTCGTACGGTTATCAAAAACGCTCGAGCTTTCCCCAGTCAGATTCTAGCAAGGTCTTCTGTTTCTACGTTTAATTGGAAAATTCTTTGTTACAACCTCCTTTCTTCTCAGCTTGCAACCCCGTCAATAGACGTTTGTTGATGGCTATCCTGATTTGAGATGTTTGATCTCTCACTTCTTCGATACCAGGTTAGGTAGGTCCGCAACAGTCTGGTGCGATCTCGCGGTTAAGTACAGTTCCAGGTTTCCACTCCCCATACTTTCACTCCTCTTTTGTTGCAAAATGTGATATACAAAAAGCAGTTCTACTATTGTATTTTGGTGTTTATTTTTATATAACGTTGTCAGACGAGAATCCCATGGTACAAACAGTGTTTCGTACGATAGAGTAAAAGGCCTCCAAACTTGTTAGTTTGTAAAAACATCTTCCATTTCGTAAAAACTTAAAATAAACAAAAACTAGTAAATAAATACGGAAAAACAATACATTAAGCCTCAGTCGGCTGGCACATTGGTAGTTTAACAACTAACAAGCACTAAAACCGGAAAATAAAAAAAAACATTCTACAAAATTGTCAATTACAATAATGGTACTGAAGTAGATACCGCAAGATCAATATATTGATCTATATTCCCACCATCTTCCGATATTGATCAATATAAATAGAAAAAAATTATTTTTTTTTCAATATTCGAAATATACTTCAAACATACATATATACGCTCCGCACACGGTCAATACATTGATCAAATTACTCTCTTGATCATATGTTGACTGTGTGCCGCTTATTGTATCTTCAAGACACCATAACAAACGACTCTTGACCTTTGACGAAGTCTTTTAGGCTTTAAGAACCGGCAAAAGCGGTGCCAAGTTCAACTGCCAGCAAGATTTTAAAAAAACGAATTATTTATATGGTTGCGAGAAATAGAGAAAACAGATATGTCCAAATCGGTTAGTTTATTCTCCAGAGATGTACAGACATACAGAAACGCATCGTGGTATAAACCGCATTTTGGACTTAGATGAATTGAAAATTGATAAATTCATCAACATTTCCATTTGATCGATTTTTTTCACAATCATATTACTTTCTTTACATCGTTGAGTATTTAAAGACACATTTTTCCACTGCTTTATCATATAGAAATGTAACTTTATATACCTGTAGGATTTACATCCAGTCAGATTTGTTATAACACCCACCTTTGTCGCTGATACAACCGAAACTGATTTTAAAAAATTAACAACATTAAAGAACATCACATAAATAAACATTTTAATAATTAAAATTCAATGGGCGAAAATCGAAAATTTTAAATTCTATATTTTTCAAATTGTAACGCTGATTGCAATGGTGAAATTAGATTTTCAAAACAATATAAAAATTTTAAAAAATATTTTAATGATTTTATTTGCACGCCACTTTGAAAAGAGGACTTTATTAAGTAACGAGCTTGTCTGAACTATTACAAAATGTTATTTGTATGCCAACTTTAAAAAAATGTAATTGCAAATTACAAGCAATTGTATATATTTAAAAATGTTATGATAATTTAAATGTACTGGTCATATTTCCCTGTTTGGGACTTACTTTCAATAGTAATTTACTAATAACGACGGCCCTCCTTAGTATCACATCTAAGGGCAATTTAACAAAACTTTTCCAAAATTTTCTTTTTTTCTAAACATCTTTCGTGAAGAATTTCGAAATGTTATAACACCGAAACACTGCAGGCCTGTACTAATTGTTGTTGCCAGAAACATTAATTATAACTAATTGCAAGCAATAAAATACTTCAAAAAGAATTTTTACGTTTTCTTGACATATTGAACAAGAAATTATGGACAATAAATTATACTTCATTAGTTTTTATTGTTCCATCAAATTGCATGTCTTTATCCTGGGACGGTTCAGTTATGCATAATTAATGGATAAAGGTATAATATTAATTGCTTAGGCGTAACTGACGTAAAGTATTTTCTAATTTTATGGATAATATAAATTATAATTATAAGAGATAACCTCCGTACTAATGATTCGAAAATTATAATTAATATTCTCGGTAATAACAATTAGTATTAAATTCACCTTTGTATAATTTGTTTGTAGCTTATTGGAAATAATTTATTTGTTTTGTTAATAAGAAAAGCTAAAAATGTTTAAAAAAACATAAACTGTTTCAATTATTGCAGCATTAGAATTCAAGTAGGCTAGTGACTTGCGATTTTCGTTGAATGATTTAGTCTTTTTTTTTTTAATCTGTATTGTTAACACTCTTGGTGATTCGTTTTTTGGGAACTACATCTTCAGAAAAATAAAATTATGATACAAGTAGTTCTAAAGGATAATTCTGCTAGCTCGTATTTCAGTCGGTATGCCAGCAGATATTACAGAGGTTCGAATTTAGTTAGCCTATTACCGCTCGTGTTTTTCGTGTATCACATTGATGGCCTAAAGTAAAGACGTTAAACAAAATAATTGTGGCACGCAGCTGTCTCGCTAACGTGCTAGTAACCAATCACGTTTCTTAGTTCTTTTTAACTCTGATATCTCCATTGAAATCAGCGTTGAAATTAGTTTTCAAAATTACATTGAAAGTATTAAAGTGAACCATGATTGCAGTTGTATTAATTTTCGTATTTCCAATTCGGATTTTAAAATTTAAAACGCAAACTTAAGCAGTTTTAAAACGCTGAATATGATGGTGAAGTTCAAAAATTTTAACATTTTTTAATGATTTGGCATGACTGCAATTTTGAAACTTTTGAACTTACTTTGTAGGAAGAAAAACTGGTCCAAGTTATTGCAAAGTTTTTCTCTCATTTAAATGAAATATGATAAACAATTACTCGCCTGTAAGTCTACATAACAATGTTCAACAACTCCCTCATAACGTAGAGGTCAGGATCAGCGATCTTAGGTTTTACAGTACGGCGTTTATTTTTCAATGGACATTCTGTAATAATATCGTTAATAAGTTTATAAAATAGAGCTAAGTTTTTCAAAATTGCTCAAAATACTTGCGTTAACTTAAAGTTGAAGACTGCAGTTATTTGTTCAATTACTGTAGTTAGGATAACATTACGTTTTGTGTGACCGCCTTTTGTGTTTTCCAATCCTTGTGATTAAATCATTTCGATTAGTCATTATAAACACAAGGCCGTACCTATATAATAACATCTAATTTACTGTTTGGATTGTTATGGTTTGCACGTAAACGCGAGAAGGCTGGACTACAATACAATTCGAAGGTGATGTCACGCTATTGTATATTGTATACTATTGTATATTGTAGCCTACAAGACAATCATACTTATACAGAATTGCATTTGTTTAAGCGGAACATTTTGTTATTCCATTCTGATATTTAATTGTTTTTTAATGCAAATACGAAATGCGTTTTGCATGATACAAAGTTTGCAGGAGCATGCCATATATATTCATACATTCAGTGCGTAAGCTACATTAAATATTAAGTTTAATGGATTTTCTATTTTGTTTACATAAAAGAAGTCCTTGCTGTTGAGGTCAGTTCCGGCTTTGCGAAGTTTCTATCGTTTAATAATCGCGGCACGCAAATGTTTCCCTGACGTGATGGAAACGAATTTTCAATATTTTTCTTACTCATTTTATGAAATTCTGATTTCACCATCGTAATCAGCATTAAAATTTGCATATATTAGGATTTTAATTCGTCAGATATCATTGAACGTACAAAAATGAACAATGACCCATACCAGTCAATTTTAATTTCTTAATTACAACGAATTTTAAGAATTTAAAATAGTAATTTATGGTGTTCTTAAGGATAGCGATATTTTTAAATTCACAATAAAAAAGTTATAAATTTTAAAAAGTTTTGAAATGCACGCAATTTTTAATCTATTTAAAGAATTTTGTATTGTAACGAACTGATATAATCTTTACCAAATTCGATTTTTACTTTTATAAAGTCGGATGAATATTAGGAATGTCAGAGTACTAACAAATTACAGACAGACAGACAGACAGACAGACAGACAGACAGACACACACACACACACACACACACACACACACACACACACACACACACACACACACACACACACACACACACACACACACACACACACACACACACACACACACACACACACACACACACACACACACACACACACATGTACACTCGCATGTGTTGAACGAATTTTGCTGGTTAACAACCTTTTCCAAGCTAATACGATAATTGATTTTGTTGTTACGTTTGAATCGAATCGCACCAAAACTGCAAAAATAAATATCTAGAGGTCAAGATCTGTGCTCATCTGAAGATCATGAGTCTCTCGCTCTTACCATGGTGGTTGCTCCAATAGCTCGTTTTAATAATGGAAATTTTCTAATAATAATTGTTTAATTAACTTCATTCTGGTTTTCAATATTTCATAATAATTATTTTTTACAGTAAAAATTAATTATTCAGTGTTTAACAGCTATTTTGTTTAAAAAAACAATAGCATGAATATAAACTGGTAACATATGGTATTACAAATCTATTACGAAACTATTTTTCAACAGGACTAGAAAAATATCATTAAACTGTACGACAGACATAGTTTTGAAATCATCAAACTGGAAAGTTTGTCCTTGAGGATGGTGCAAAGGTGAACTTCCTACACACCGTGGACCTTTTAATGCTTATTTCAGTTTGTTCGTTATTTCATTTAAGACGTCTACATTTCCATAATAATAGGAGATAATGCCAGGAGACAGAAATGTGTGCCAAGGGTCCGCCATGATTGAAAGTAGGCCTAGAAATGGTGAAACCATGAGCTGAGGTTTTGTCATGGTTTACTGTTAATAGTTTTAAAACAACACAATAGAAACAGACACTTTAGTGTGCTGTGTTTGTGTTATAACAGCTGTATAACATTGTAAACTTAAACGGGAAAGTGAAAAGGTTAGGTTATACTTTATCTGTAGTGAAAAATATTTATGTATAAAATTTTAGTCTAGCTTAATATCGTATGTCATGTTATCGTTAAGAAAATGTTGCAATAATAAACTGAACTTATTTGAACCTATTTGAACCTATTCACTGTTGTAATCCTTAATTGAAAATGGATAATCCTTAATGAGAAATTGTCTTCGAATTTATTTCAATTAAAAAAATGAGCTATTGAAGTAGTCTTCACAGAAAGAATAAGACCGCAGTACCTTAGAATGAGCATGTTGATCTTTTTAATGGACATTTTATTAAAATTTTATATTTGTTTAATCAAAAAATATACAGCCGTGGATATGTATGTGTGTGTGTGTGTGTGTGTGTGTGTGTGTGTGTGTGTGTGTGTGTGTGTGTGTTTTATCGCGATGACAAAAAAGGTGGAATATCTTTTATAGACTTCCGTAGGGTACCGTCACTCCCCAGAGTGTGGGACTCAAGTTAAATTCACGTAATACTATATGTTATTGCTACCCACTAAAAAACCACCAAAATCATCCTCTTCTGCAAACCAGCCCACGGAACCGCCGCCAGGCATTACTTCGCGGGTAGGTGTACTGGCTGTCATCCTTCCCGTGAAAAGCGTTGGCTCTTCTTTCTTGATCTTCTATCCTCATGACCACTGCGGCGATTCCTGCAATGGACCTACAGTTGGGTTCTGAAGTCATCATTTTCTCAACCAGATTTTCGGTGTACTGCTGAGTCGCAGATGTGCTTGGTTCATCCTGTCTTCGTCGAATCTCCGACAATGGAACTATACTTGCTCCGCTTCTTCCTCCACTGCTGGAAGACAGAGGGAGTCGAGTCTGTTTTCAGCCGGAAACGGAACAGGTAAGCTCTGAAGCAACCGTGCCTAGTTAGAACTTGTGTGACAAAGAAGTCCACCACTCCTTGCTTTCTGGCTCACCAAAGCTGGATGTTGATTATGAGTTGGTGCGTTTATCGTCCGTTTGCTGATTCGTCCCACCGTCGCTGCCAGGTACTCAGAGGTTCGATTTCGCTTTTCTTTAATTGCCACTATATGACTGTACTGCAGCTCGGCAGCTTGCTTGCGTCGGTACAGCCTCGTTCTTTGATCGGCCATTAGCTCCATTGGGGCCTCGCAAGCTAGTACACGCGCAGCAGCGTAGGAAATTGTAGGATAACCATTAATGACGCAGAAATGTACGGCGGTGCACCGCACTGACGTGTGTGTGTGTGTGTGTGTGTGTGCGAGCGCGCGCGCAAGTGTTTTAAGCGCTCAATTTATAAAGATTATTGAAACACTGATAAACTATGTTTAAGAGTACAATTTTATGAAATAAAATTCAAAAAACGTGTTTGTCAAAAATGTTTTATAATTTTTTAAGTTCTTTTTTCAATAAATGTCATTTCGAAACGGTGAACGGAAGAAAAATGAGCTATACTCAATAATATTAATTTGCACGCCAAGTTTTTAATAAAATCTATCCAGATCTGCTAACGTTAAAGTGCTATTCCAACAAAAAGTGTTCATTACATACGTAAAATAAACTATCAACTACCGTAAGAAACCTTCAAGAGAACAGTAACAGTTCCGAATCCAGACGCCGGATGCGGAGTGCGCTGAGCAGAACGGAACATGCATTCAAAACCTAACCTATTGTTTTTAATATAAGTTCGGCCACTAAAGCCAATGAGCTGAGCGGAGTCCGCCCCGCGTAGCTTCGACTCTGTCTAGGTCAGTTTTGAAGCTGACTCCGCTTTTCCCACCACGCTGATCACGCTTCCAAACTTATTATTTCTCGTACCTAGGTAGCCGTTGCCTAGGTTACGCTTTTCAAATAGTAATTTTCTAGACTTTGTTACAGTATGCCTATAATTTAAGATTTAAAAAACGCAAACGCGTTCTTTAAACTGACTGAATTCCGCTTCCGGTTGCCGTTCATCTTCATTTCGCTCAAATCCCCTCGGCTTTTGGTGGCGTACTGGCCGCCCGGCAGAGTATGAATGAACATTCGCAAGTAAGAAAAAGATATTGGAAATGACAAATCATTTAATAGGTTTTGGAAAGAGTCATACTTAAACGCGATTTCAACTTTATATAATGTAAGTATACTCAGCTGTAACGAAACATTCTTTTAATTAATTTTGAACTTATCTTGTGTTGGAATTTTGTATTTATAGATTACAAACAGTTCGTTATTTCGATAAATCTTAGTAACAAACAATATTTGTAACGCAATAGAGTTGCTTTGGTTAGGTATACTTTGCAAATAGTTTGGATTTAGCAATTACTGTTTAAGCAGAATCGGTGAATGTTGAGATGGATGCCACAGTTAGAGCATATAAATTACACTTTACAAACTAATTAGCTTAATAATTAATATCAGACATGAACTGCATCACGGAATAGTTGTGAAACAAATTTGTGCTTCGTGGAATTTCGCAGCGACCTGTAGCAATTTCAAAGGGATTTCCTTAACTTAAGATTCGTAGTTGAATTCAACAATACTGGTTTTAGAGTTGCTCGCAAATAAACAAAGTGAACTACGGTTGACGTTTTGTTTCATCTGTTGTAACATGGCTAAAAGGATTATTTATAACAAGTATCATTATAAAACTATCATGCATACCGTTTATATAATGAGGTTCTGTATGAAGTCTTCAGTTCTAAAGTTAGGGTTTTACTTTTCTTACTGAAGAAGTACTGTGTAAAAATCCGATATTGTGGAAAAAGTGTAATATTAGTGGAAATTATGTATGTGCATATGTGGCTGTATATATATATATATATATATATATATATATATATATGTGTGTGTGTGTGTGTGTGTGTGTGTGTGTGTGTGTGTGTGTGTGTGTGTGTGTGTGTGTGTGTGTGTGTGTGTGTGTGTGTGTGTGTGTGTGTGTGTGTGTGTGTGTGTGTGTGTGTGCGTGCGTGTGTGTGTGTGTGTGTGTGTGTGTGTGTGTGTGTGTGTGTGTGTGTGTGTGTGTGTGTGTGTGTGTGTGTGTGTAGCTTTTATTGTCTTATTAAACAACATGTCTTTTAGTAGAGAATTTCTAAATGAGTTATTTGGAGCCGATATTACAGTAAGGCACACCTGTAAGGAAACCTGAAACAAGTAGTGCCGATATTTTACTACTTTTGAGCGGTAGATAGCTAATATATATATATATATATATATATATATATATATATATATATATATATATATATATATATATATATATATATATATATATATGTGTGTGTGTGTGTGTGTGTGTGTGTGTGTGTGTGTGTGTGTATGTAGCTTTTACTGTCTTATTAAACAACATGTCTTTTAGTAGAGAATTTCTAAATGAGTTATTTGGAGCGGATATTACAGTAAGGCACACCTGTAAGGAAACCTGAAACAAGTAGTGCTGATATTTTACTACTTTTTGAGTGGTAGATAGCTAATATATATATATATATATATATATATATATATATATATATATATATATATATATATATATATATATATATATATATATATATATATATATATATGTGTGTGTGTGTGTGTGTGTGTGTGTGTGTGTGTGTGTGTGTGTGTGTGTGTGTGTGTGTTTACTACGCTTATGGTAGCAATTTGGACAAATTTGTTTCAAACTGGGCACAAGAATCGATTTTGGTAACATTTTGGGCAATTTCACTAGTTACCCAGCAAAACCCGTTTAATTTCAAAATAGCAGCTACTTCAAATGTTTAGGAGTTAATAACTCGTTTTTAATTTTTTTCAAAATCTTATTCCACCATTGTAATCAACATCAACCACTGTGCAGATTAGCTTTTTGAATTTTAAAATACGTTTAAATTGAGCTACTGAATTTAACGGCGCTCAGTGTTCACAGGAAGTATTGGGATCGTCTAGATAACGATTTTAACAGATGAATCCTTTTTCAGATTCTGTCAATATAAAATCGGTGCCATAGATTTTGAATATCGCTGTGCAGGCCTAAACAAAAAGTTCAAGTTCGATATTTTTGTGAAATAACTAGTTCGGGAGCTGTAAACAAAAAACAGAAAAATATACCGAATTTCTCAAAATAAGTTTATCTGTTTGTACTCAATTTTCGGTCCTACAAGAAGATTTATAACTGCTCGTGATATAAAAACTCATTTTTCAATGAAAATTTACTAAAGCGTAGAGGTTATTAGTGATTATAAAGGATATCCTATTTTACAAGACCCGCTCAATTGAAAAACTATATCTACTTACAACGTTAACAAGGGTTCAAAATCTGAGATGAAACCAAGTTACGCTTTACAAGAAACTCGAGAACCTAAACACCATCAAAGTTCACAAATAACTTATGATTTTAAGTAGCCGCTGTTTTGAAATGACTTTGCTGTGTAATTAAATTTACTAATAGCACTACATATTCTGGTGTAGCGCCCATTCTGTAGATAACTGGAAGTGTTTAATATTTTCGTGAACAGAACCCATCCACCTCTCCACAGGTTCAGCAGGCCCAGCATTAGAATTACATTCCTATCTCCACATCCTTGCACCCACACATAATGAACCCATTACAATAGGATTTAATGCTGCCATGCCGTTAGCTAGGCTGTTGTGCCCGGGGCTAGGCACTTCATCTTTTGAAAAATCATCTATTGAAGAAAGAAAAGGGTTTTGTGATTAGCTCAATTTGACAATGGCTGCCACCTCTCGTAGCTTTGTCCGTGCGGGATTCTCTTCCCTTTAAACACACACTAAAGACTGTAGTTTAAAATATCACTTTTACTTAATCATCGTCTCTTCTCTTTTCAGTCCGTTCTTTGTTGACTTTAAATTTATTGTGAATCGTAAATCATATAGTTGTGTTAGTGTCTTTACTATACCGCTATACGAAATATAAAGAAAGTTTATAGACTGCGGAAAAACCAACCTTGAGATTTTTATGAATCTAATTTATTTTCAGACATCACACACACACACACACACACACACACACACACATATATACCCATACATACATACATACATACATACATACATACATACATACATACATACATACATACATACATACATACATACATACATACATACGTACATACATACACATATATATATATATCTTAAGAATTATAAATACATGTACTGTATTTTATTAAATAATCTTGCATTTATTGTATTAATTGTTATTTTAATTACAATTTTTTTTCGAAAACACGATAAATTAACATAGCTAGTAATTAACAACATAACCTGAAAGTTAATGTAGCCTAGCAGCTGTTCAATGAAATCAGCTGATCGTTACGAATTAGTATAAAACAACTGATCATTTAATATAACAACCAAAATTAAATTAACGATTAAATTAAGATTCATTTCTTATACTTGCACTGGTCAAACTTCTTCGTAGTTTTCGTTGTGTAGTGGTTATAACGTGCGCCTCACTGTACATAGAAAATCAACATATTTCAGTTATATGAGAGATGTTACTGGTTTCATTGTTAGTTCATGAATAAACTCAAGATGGTTTGTGCCCGGTCACACAAACATTGCAACAAATTGGTTATTTTAATCCGATTAAAAAAAACTAAAGTGTCAATAGATTTATCATAACATTTCCTAAACAATGTTATTCCTGTATTAACTTTGTAAAATGATCAGTTCCCGAGTTTTTTTAATTACATAATTTAAATTGCTATCATTTGAAACTTGCATAGTTATTTCAAATCATATTTTATTTATTAGTGGAACCTATCATATAAAGGTTGGCTAAACTTTGGATAAAGTCGGTTCAGTAATTTTTAAAATAAGATTTTATTTATTTATTTTTTTTTTAGTACAGACAGACAAAAAAAATTGTCTTGACCCAAACAAAGCGTGTCCGTAGAGTTAGGAGACACACATAGAATGAAATTCGCTAATAGAAGACATTTACAATGGTTTTAATCCAAAGTTGGTTACCAGTTCTCCTAGGCATTGACAAGTCTCTACAAAATGATTAATAAAATGTTAAAGGAAATTCGAGTTTACAGAAAAATTAATACAAAGCTAACATTCCCCCAACTTACAGTAAATAATTCTCCATCTCATGATATCGCACCCTTTTTCAAATCTAAAACACACCCTTGCTTACAGTGAAGGGTTGTAGATAATTATTCATCTTAGGGCGAAGCGACAGAACAAGATTCTCTAATTTGTATTACACAAAGGTGATCAAACGTTACAAAAAACTTTCTTATATTCAATTATTTTCACCAACAAAAAATTAATCCGGATGCTACAGATAAAATACCTGCTACAGATAAAATACCAGAAATTTCACCAATTTATAAAAATTTGTTCTATAAATTTTTGTCATATATGAAGAATCATATACTATCTTTCAACTCAAGTTAATGTAATTTGAAATTTTTAAAACATTATTATTCTTGAGTAAATAAAAAAATTAACACAGTTGTACGTAGATTGAAGACTGAAGTTTGGCCTTTAACGCTGATCCCATTCCCTTATTAATTTAACTGGTATAAAGAATGGAAGTTAGGAAAAAGGGAAAAATTAACGACAACAAGCAAAATTTGAAGTATGGATAACATAAAAGTTTAAATACTTCGTGTTTAGAACCCTGATAGCAATAAAGCCCCTGCTTTTCTACAATAAATATATAAATTAAGTTAAATTATAAACAAAGTTTTAACTTAAAACTAAGTTCTTTAACGTTACTTATCAGTACTGACTACCAAAACAAGTTTGATTCTACGAACCGTACCTCAGGTTTTAGTATCAAAGTTTGTAAGTGCTAGAGTGGCGGCTTAGAGCCAATAAAGTTTGTTTCGGGTCAACATCTGATCTCGTTAAATCCAGATCAAAGTTCACTCCTCCTCTCCCCCGCTACCCTTAAGGTAATTAACAACTTCGGGTCAGACCGAACTTGTCAGGGCTTCGATGATTGGCTTTAAGGCTATCGTTTTGTCCACAGCACTTACTAGGATACCGAATTTTGTCGGGGTATTTAAGTAACAAAAAATGCCAAGTTTTAAAGGCAATAGAAAATATTTCACATTCTTTTCAATAATTTAAGCCTTCAAGTGTTTTCCGATAGACAAATTTGTTTAACCTAATTTTATAAAGATCTTATACATTTTTTAATAATATTTTATTACCAGTACATTCCAATAAACTTGAATAAATGGCAAAAACCCTTACACAAAACGTGCTCAAGTTCAATCATTTTCCCGAAAAAATCCGATTTGACAGTTAACAAAAACAATCAGTTCATCGAATTTTCCTCAATTTATGATCATTAATAAAAATTATACGGTCGTCATTGTACCAAATTTGAAATAAAAAAGTATTGTTCACAAATAAATCGAAAAAAAAACATTAAATCCGAATTTTCAATATTTGATTTTTCGATGTTGACTACTCTCCCATCATGTTAAATTTTCTATATTTGTTTAATTTGCATATTAAGACCAAAATATGTGCATATTTGATCAAATGATTTCGAAAAATAGCTCACAAACCGGACTTTTTATAGGTACAGTAAACACACACGTCTCGTTTGCGTATTATATTTGAGTAAAACGATCAAAATCTTTAGAACCGATTTTTAAAAAAATCAGATTTTTAACAGCATTTGACCAAAACAATTACGGAAATTTTTATATCAAAAGGTTTCAAATCGTCAAATTTTGTCAATTTTGACACTTAAATATTAACAGACGGACACATATCCAAGTAAAAACCACTTTTTTGTCTCTGGAGACCTGAATAACTGATACAATATAACTAACAAAATTACGATTCTTTATTCTTTATTTTATGAGAAAGTTTTAAAAAATTGGATTTTGGAATCCATAAGCGTTGAACCAACTTGAAGAAAAGATGCTAATTGAGAAAGGGATTATACAACCCCAGACACTTTGTGCCACTAAACCTATTAAGTACAATTTCTACATTTTGGTGCTCTTAGTAAGTTTTAACAATCCACTGACTGTTCTGACTCATTCTGCTGAAGCTGTCCATATCTTCTTGTGGAAGTATGCAGAGGTCAGTACAATCCCTCTGCTCCTAGATCCGCACTAACTACTTCCTACTGTACAATTCCTCTGCTTATAGTCAGTCCTGCTATCCTGCCTCCTGTCACCCAAGGTTCCCCTGCTTAAGCTACCTCGGTAAGACAGCATTTGCCTCCTTACTGTGATGGACGTTGGCTTGAACTACACTCATCTTTCTTAGTTAAAAATCACTTTGAAGGCGACTCTAGAGAGGTCCAGATACACCTCTTCATTGTCTCCAGCGATTCCTAGTCGACCACCAGCATCAACATAAGAGATGCAGATCGTGATAAGGGAACTTTCTTTTATTTGTGACCGTTCTAACAGAGATACTGTGAGATAGCGCACAACTACCTGTAAGCAGGTTTGCTTCTAGAGCACCGGTCAGTCTCTTGCGTCTCTGAACTGCGCACCTTATAAGGTCATATTTCTGGCCGCAGTTACTCCCGTTGATTTTTCTTTACCTTTAACACTTATCTCTAGTCCTCATTAGTCTAACTGGCATAAAGTATAAACGTTAAAAAAAATCTATACTTTAAGTAGCAATTAAGTCTATCTGGCATAAAGAGACTGATTAAACCACAAAAATATTTTATTCGTAATTCGGTTATCTGTATTGTTTTATGAAAAAGTGTATAGACTTTTAATAGCTAAATTTTTGACAAATAGAGCTGCCGCTTTGCTTGAATCCTAAAAGAATAACATTTAAACTTTATTTTTAACAATAGCAAAATACGATTATAACCAATATACTTTGTGTACTTAGCCTAATACAGAGCGTATAACTCTGTCTTACCGTGATTAGTAGCGCTTGTTTAATTGCATCAAGAACTATAAAGAAATTTTAATTTCCCTGCAGACCAATAAATTGACGATCTGTCGAACCAGGGCTATAAGAAAGGATCATTGCACACGGCAGCGTGGGTGTAACCGATTTCGGGCTAATTTGAATCGTTACTGGTTTTGACAAACGGCCGGATAATCTTCAAAACAAGTTCGGCGGTTGTAAATCGACTTAAAGTTAGTTATAAGAAGATTTAGTGCACAAAATGGCGCCTAATCCTTATGGACAACGGTTAAGTAGCTGCCGGTGCCGTTAAGTCCATGATACAGGATACCTTGATATTTAGGACAATAAACTCAGCCCACTCCTGTGAAATGTTGCACAATTATTTTTTAAATTTTTTGTCGATGTCTTATAGTAACTTATCTGAGGTAGTTACGTGATCCAAAATTAAAAACTGGAAAATCTGACTGATTCATTAACTTTTTATTTAGAGTCATAACTGATGTCAGGATACCAAATTTGAAATTTAAAAAATGTGAACCCGCTAGCCGTATTGAATCTATTTCCTATATAGACTAATAAAATTACATTTGTTGTCTGATTTTTAAAGTCGTCCGAATTTAACATTTTGTATAGCCTATATGTTATAGGTTTAGAGATACAATAAAGATTTTGTTGTCGGTGCTTGATTAAAGTCAATTCACACAATCCTCCGATCTGTTCACCCCATCGTAAAGGACATTAGACAATATTTACCTGTCGGCACAATCAAAACAAAGTTTGGGTCACTGTTTTCAAACTATTTCCTTTCTCACAGTAAGTTTAACGAAAGTATGATGATTGGGAAAAATCAGTGTTAAGAATCATTGAAACCTTAGTCCTTATTAAATTTATCCCTTGATACCTAATCCTCTTAATTCACTTAGCAGAGAGAAATGAACTTTACATTAATTAACCGAGAATGAATACGGCCGTTTTTTTATCACCTGTTGTCTAAAGTAGATTGCGGAAACGTAATTTATAATCAGCGGCTATTATCATACGGGAGTTTAATAACTGGCAATAATTCAGTTTTATCTTCGTTACGGGAATAGGAAGTAAACACTTACTTAACAGTTCGGACCGGAAGTAGGGCTACATGCTATAATATTTACCGAGTCGCTCATTATCATACGATTCGCGTGCGACGCTCTAAAGATCGCTCAAGGTCAGGTATATGGGTTTTTTGTCGTTAATCATCCAACAGGAACTGTCAAGCGGCACTGACCGCCTCATTGACCGGATGACCTCCTCAACATTGGGTGAACAAACAAGTTATTGTTTTAAACCATCTGACAGATTTGGTAATCTCGGCAAACAGCTGACTTGCTGACTTTGATGGAAGCTAATTTCTAACATTATCTAACAACTCATTCAAACTACGATTTCCCAAAAACAAAACAGCTATTGTCATTTTAAACTATAAATTTAACGAATTTTTAAATATTACTTGACGCAAATTTTAAGGTGAACAGTGTAACAAAATCATATTTTCTAAAAAAAGTGTATGATAAAAACTTTTGATATATTTATAATGACCGCCATTTTGAAAGTGATAAGCTGATTTTGCTGGTTAATGAACTAGACCAAATTGTTGTCAGAGTCGATTTTTTTGTTGTCAAATTTAAAATCGGAAAATAATGGATAAGTATGAGTTCTGACACATACACACGCGCGCGCGCGCACGCACACACACACACACACACACGCACACACACGCACACACGCACGCATACACATACACACACGCACACACACACACACACACACACACACACACACACACACACACACACACACACACACACTTATATATGTAAATTGTAACAACTCATTAAAAAGTGACAGTTCCGTTATCTCAAACCCTCGTCCTAAAGAGAAAAAAACTATGAGTATTTAAGTTAATTTCAAGGTCCTATGTCTGGATCTTACCATAACGGTAACTCTGACAGCTCATTTTCCAATGAACGTTTATAGTTTGCAATTTTTACACTTAAACATCTACTTCGAAATTAGCCCACACAATACACAACTGTACTAATCGTATAGTCTCTAAAAATATGGTTATTTATGTGAGCTGCCCACCGCTGCAATGATAATAAATCCCAATAAACCTGATCTTTGAAGCCATCTCCTCCACGCAATAACCACACTTTGAATTGCCCCAATAAATTTGCACGTTTACCAAACAGTTCCGTGAAAACGCACACATTATTTTCACAAACCCGGATTAGAGCCGAAGTAATTGCCGCCCGACTTCGAATTTAATTAACCCCGGGATTCGGTTGCGTGCTCGAAACGGGTTCAACACAAATTGTAACGCCCTTTGTTCCCACGCTTACCCTACAATACATCCTTGTTTTTTTTAAAGAATTTTTATGATCGCGGTTTGTTTTTGCCAAATTATGCGAGTTTTTATTACCTCGACCCGTATTTTGCTAATCCTATTTGTTGGTGCTCGCATGATGGCTCGCGGTGTTTTTCGGTCGGCTCTAAGGTCGTCAATTAAAAATTTATTTCACCAGATTCATTATTTTAAATTAGTTTTTTCGCCGTGTAGGGTTTGTGTGCCCTTTAGAATAAGGTAAGAATAAGGATTGCTAATGTACATGGTTATTTGTTTTATGTATCAAGGTTAGGTCTACTTAAAACTTGTTTCAATTGAAGATGTTCTGTAATGCGTTATGAAAATAATGTTGAAAATCATAGCACGCAACTGTTTTGCTGACATAATAGGAGCTAATTTATAAAAATTAACAGAATTTAATAATATTACATTTTAGCACTCGAATACACTCATAGTGATATAAAATGATTTGCAAATATTTCGCTATTGTTGTATATGGAGGACGTATGTCCTTCCCTAATTCCAGCTAACCCCTGTTCTTCGCGCATTGTCTAACAGAGTCTTCTGCCCATGCACCTTGCCTCTTAGAGTAGTCTTTAGCATGTGTCTGAACCTTCTTGTTGCGTCATCTACTAGTCTACTTCTTTTCCCGAAAGCCATGTGATGTCTTAGGTAATGCATCTTTGAATATTTGAAGTCCTGTATCTTCGTCAGGTCCTTTAGTCCTTTAATTCCAGACCGGCTTTTCTTCGAAGTTCGAATTTGTGATGCCCCAAGTGGTCAGGTAATTGGCCTACAGCTACAAAGTTTGGCAGAAAGGCAACTTCTTCAGGCCTATCTGGAGATGCTTGGTATCATTGCGACCTTACATCAGAACCAGACAACTTGCAATCTCTTATTTAGGACTAGAACCAAGACCTGGTTTTTGGTCCGTTTTTATGAACCAGAAGTATGGTTTGTATTGTTAATGTATACAATACATTAACTAATGTAAAGATTTGTTTGTTATGCTATTTTGTTTTAATATAACAAAATGAAACGATTTTTTAAAAAAGTGGATACCTATCGACTTACTTTTTCAAAAATTACTTTGCGGTACATTGCTGCCTCTCGTATGTTTAGTGCACACGCGCGAATTTAACTACTTAGAAAATTTTCACATATGAGACATGTCGTAATTTATTCCTGACAACAAAAGGCTTTAATATACAAAATTTCACAAAAATCGTTAGAGTCGTTTTTGAGAAAAACTGGACAGACAAACATATATACATAAAAACATGCATACAAATTTAGTTCGTTTAATATTATAGGATTTCAGCAACGTCGCAAGACACAGACAGACAAACATCAAACTAACAATCCCTTTTTCGACTCTTGAAACTAGAAAACGGATATATCTAGCCTATCAAAATCTCAATATCGATTTTTTTCACTGTCACCATATTCCAAATAGTAAGAAATTAAATTTAAAAAACGGAATAGTAATTTAGAAACTGATAAAAAAATTGAAGATGTTGCTCCAGGATAAAAGTGCATCACTTAGACTCGGAGCGCCGACCATCCTCTATAACCTTGACCGAACGTTGCCCAGGAATAAGGTCTGTGCACTCCGCGTTTAAATGTTTCCATCATTAACTGAACTAGACAAGACTGGTTCTGAAACTCCTGTTTATAAGTGACATACCACTGTATAATTATTACAAAACAAAAGTAAATTACCAACTGAACACTGTAATACGACTTGTTTTGTGTTTTAGAACTAGTTTCGGCACCTTTACGTGATGTCGCGCATTTTTTCGTTTTCAGGTAATGCTAAGAGAATTTTTATGAAAATTTTATTATTAGAAAGACAATTTCATAAAAATAACATTTGACCGAGCGAAACGAGTCTAACGTGATAATTTGTGTGTTTGTTATACAGTTTTAGCTAAACGCATGGACCGATTGTTTTGAAATTAGGTATAGAGGTGCCTTGTCAAAGCACAAATGACATATGTGTAATATTTTTGTCCACTTACTACCTCCCTGTACACAGTTTGGCCTAACGCATTTACCGATTCTTATGAAATTTGGTACCAAGAATCACGTATAAAGAGCAAATTAGGTATGTATAACATTTATATCCATTTAGTTCCGTTTTAATATGGCCGCCTATGATTTAATGATGACGAGTTTCGTAGTTTTGGCCAAATTCAACGACTGATTATTTTTAAACTGTGTACAAAGGTACCTTATAATAAACACGAAAAACATGTGTAATATTTTTTTCCTTATTACTTCCGTTTCAAGATGACAGACTGTGATTCAACGTTGAAAGTGTAGCTGCTGGTTATTTCCTGTAATACTGGCTGAATGGTAAAGCTATCATAATTTTTACTTCCTCATGGAAAAAGAGCAAAATATTTCCAATAAAGTTAGTCCAGTAACATGTTTTGTAAATGTTAAGGTTAACGGTTAAAATTTAAAAGCGCTGTCGTGGAGCGCTCGTAGAATATACTACGAGGTCTACTGTGATTTGAAATACTAGTTTAGCATCTCTGTTAGTTGTAACTTTTTTACATACAGCCATGTTTACTTTGGAAATATATAAAGATCTGTTTGTTAAAGATCTTTCTCCAAATTTCTGCTTCGGTTCTATTTTGTCACTATCCAAGTATAAGGAAAGTTTGATGATCGTTATCTTTCTTGATATTTTGATGAATCAACACAACAGTTTTACTATAATGTCTTTTATTTGTCTGTGTTCTCTTACATCGCTTAAAACTAAATTAATAGACCGATTTTTATAAAATTTAAATTTATAAAAATGGTTTTCCCAGATCAAAAAAACAAACCTTTTTCTCTTAAAAAAACTGCATTTTTAAAGATTTTATTCAAATTTTGTCATCAAGTAGATAAACAAAATTATTTGTAGAGAGTTTAACAGATGGTCTAAATGTAAAATGTTTCACATTAAAATCGGCTTGTGAACTATAAGGCCCTAATTCATAAGGCTCCCATTTTTATTCACGGGACTTGAAATGGATCGTTACATTAAAATCTGAATAACGATTTTTTTCATGATCACAAAGTGTTATACTTTGAATAATCTATTGATTCATCTTCACGAATCGAATATCAAAGTAATAAAACACTTATTTCAGCATTTTCCAAAATGTATTCCCTAAGAGGTTTACAAAAAAGCCGAAGTTTCAGAGAATGGTTGAGTGAGGTAGCCTATAAGTCTAATTTAATAAACAGATTTAATTGTTTCTGTTTAACTGCTGGATAAAAAAAAACACAAAACAAAATCCACGCGAATATGATAGAACAGCAAAAGAATGATTGCAATTTGTTTTACCATATCTCTAAAACGACATTAGCTGAAATTTTACATGGTGGTTTGAGTTATACAAGAAAGGGTTTTAAAATCGACTAAGACCATTTACGAAATCCACACAGGAGCAAAGTTAATTATTATAAACAATATAGCTTTTTTAATTCCTACTATTGGTTCACACTCTCCCTATATATATTTATTTATGTATTTATATATCTTGTTCAAATTTTCAATCGTTAATAAAATACTTTCTATTCATCCCCTTAAGTTCAAATATTTTTTTAAAACTTGTAGTGGATGACACTTGATGTTAATACAGTTTTTTTTGTCAAATATTAATATCGCATATTTGTGCAGACTATACGATAGGATTTCCTTAGGTAATTCCTACTATTACTAATGTGGCATTCTTACTAATGTAATAATAATTGTACTAATGAAATTAGTACAACAGTAATAATAGTCATTATTACTAATGTACTATTATTACTATAGGTACTTCCTACCTAAATGTGTCATCCAGTTAAGTTCAAACACATTTTTTAAAACTTGTCGTGGATGACACTTGATGTTAATACAGTTTTTTTTCTAATATTAATATCGCATATTCGTACAGACTATACGATAGGGTTTCCTTAGGTAATTCCTACTATTATTCATCCACACAAGTTCAAATACATTTTTTTGTGAAATATTAATATCGCATATTTGTACAGACTACACGATAGAATTTGATTTAAATAACACTTATGTTCCATCCTATGTTGGTTTTAGGAATCACAGAACGCAGCTGTCTCGCTGACGTGATGGAAGCGCATGACATAAGTAGGAATTAACTTAAAAATTTGTTTATATATTACTTGTTTATAGCTACCAGTTCACAAATACTAAATTTCCTATTTATAATTTAGACTTTACTCTCTTTGCTGACAACAAATAAATAGTAATGGAAATAACAGCTGTTTAGTTAAATCTGCCTGTAATAATTTTCTTAAAGTTTTAACAGCAAATATTGAAACCACAACCTTAACTCACTAATGAAAGTCCTAATGCGTCGAAAGTATATTTTAAAGCGATATAATGAGCTGCCTGTTTTACGTTTGGCTGAGCCTTTCAGTGATTGTAATGCAAAAAAATGTGTTAGGGAACTGTTAGACAAGCAGTCACGAATTTCTGGATCTGTCGCCGCCCGACAGTGTGTTAACCAGGTTCGCCGGCTTCGTGTCCTTATAACCCGTGATTATGGCATTAAGTCGTTAAAGGAAACGAAGAAAAAATCTGACTTTTCTTAATTTATTTTTAACACGAACTGGTCGGACAGCTAGCTGAGTTTTATTTCATTAAAACAGTTAATTTACGATCGGCAATGGTTTTCGAGGACACAAAAAACGCGGTATTTTTAATTATCGCGAAAGCTATCGGTGGCTGATTTAAAGTGTGCTTTTTAAAATCTCTAATTCGAAAAATATTTAACTGTTAGTGATTTTAATTTTTTTTTAGGAAGTTAAACTTGTTTTCTAGATGAATTAATTAATATCTCCGTAATTAGGTTCACGGCTAGTAAATATTGGATAGAATGCAAATAAAAATGATATAATGCTTTTTCTGGCGTTTTTAATGGTCTAATAGATTTTAAACATATATTTTTTTAGTGTTATTAGAATGAATTTCCCAACAATGAGTATGTTTTTGAAAATTTGATTTCTTTGTTATAAGACAATCAGTGTTAAAATCTGCATTGTTTAACCTCTTAAATTTTTTTATGCAGATTTTAACTTCGGTGACTATGATCCTTCAATATAAACTAGAATGATAACCCTTATGTGAGAAATGTGAGCTCTCGCTGCTGGTGGCATCTTGCGGCAGAGTATTCAACTAAACATAAATAGTACTGTCTATTTTCTCAAACGTTTCTACTCACTAGCCATGCAGCTTTCAGAGTTCCTTGTGACAGATAGTCCAACTACTTGGACTTTAGCCTCTGATAGGAACTGTCACGATTGTTATAATGGTGGCTCTACTTCTAGTCCGTTTATATTCAATTCCATGGTGAAATAATAAAATGTATAAATATATTTTATACTTTTGTAATTTGTACATTAGCACTGTAATGTAATGTATGCTTTTCTTGGTCGGATTTCATTCAAACTTACAACAATAATACTTTCTTGACAGAAGACATAGCCGAGTTTTCACAGAAGCCAAGGTTTACAAAGAGCACAGCACCAAAGAAAATAAACAAGAACAAACAGTTAAAATTTTCTAAAGCTCAGGATTGGTATTCCTTTGAAAATTAATTTTATAATTGAGATTCGTTAATAAACACAATTACTATGAAAAAGTGGTACAACTTCTAAAAATGTTCATAGCAAGTCTCGAAATACTTAGGCCTAATCATTTTAAATTGACTATGCGTTACTAACACATATCGGCAATATAGAACAAAAAATTGTTTATATTTAAACAATACTCTAAATAATCCATGACCGCTGTCGCGTTTGCTTTGTTTTTCCGTTTTACTCCCAAATTTTGCAATTAAATATCTTTTATTACAAATTTGTTACACTAAATAGAGTTGTGATTTTTCATGAGTGTCCAACATTTGAACAAAATCTGACTAATTTTTGAGAAATTAGGCCGATTTCCCGGTTTCTCACCTGTTATTTCTGAACCGTATTTTTTGAGGAAATAGTTGATTGTGAGAAAATTTGTGTAAGTGTAATGTTCACTTACCACTTATATAAATAACAGTAGAACATGTTTTCTTTAAACATTAATTTAATGACTAAATTGTTATTTACCAAAGTAACAATTGTTATTTGCTCGAAGTTTTTTTACTAAATATATTTGATAATTAGACCTATATATTAATGATTGGTTGTGTTAAGTCTCAAGACCTGCATACCTTGATGACGTCACCACACAACGTTACATTACCTGTAACGGAGCCCAGCAATAACAACCAAAGCATTAACTCTGTCGGTAAAAAAACTTGTTCTTAGATTTAAATCTGAGATTTTAACACTTCCTATAAAGCGGAGAATTTCGATCGCTGTTAATTTTTAATGGTTCGGACGTTAAAAATGTGGTCGTCCTTAAATTGTCACCCCGCATATAAAAAGAAATGATGGCTCGAAACGAACGCCTCATCGTGGGACACAAGGCGTATAACTTGTGTTTATTGCTTCTTGAATATATTGTACCGTTTTATGATCCATGAAACCAGTTTATGTTGTGACAATTATTTGGGGAAAAATATTTGAGTTAAGTCATTATAAACGTTTATGGAAAGTTAAGACCATAAAGCTGTCAGGAATGGAAATATCTTAGGGTCAAACATGGTGGCCACTACTCCAAATCTAATGAAATTTTACCCGTTTCCAGTGGGAAACGATTGGATAATTCGTACGGTAAAAAGTATGGCTAACACTATAGATAGAATAAAATGAAAGTGTAACTGTATCTAGTGAAACGCTACTGGAAGTAATGTAAGGCAAATAGTTTTAGGATGGTGTAAAGTAAATTTTAGATGCTACCAGTGGACTAGAAGTATCCAAACAGCATGACCAACAGTCTGAACAAAAAAAATGAAATTGTAGGGAAAGCAGTTTCTGAATAGAGTAAAATAAAAGTGTAACTGCTACCAATGTGGTATGATTGGAAATATCGAAGAGCAAAACAGTATTGCCAACAGTCCGTATAGAATGAAATAAAATTGTAACTGTCTCTAGTGAGGTAAGACTGGAACTATAGTAAAACCAAACATTTCACAGACAGAATAAAATAAAAGTGCAGTTATAATCAGTGGAATATGACTGGAAAAATTCTTACGGTCAAACAGTATTGCCAACAGTCCGTATATAATAAAATAAAATTATAACTGTATCTAGTGAGGTAAGACTGGAAATATAATAAGGCAAACAGTTTTTGAAGAGAGTGAATTAAATGTGTAGCTATAACCAGTGCGACAAGGCTGGAAATATTAAAAACACAAAATTATAACTATTTACTACTTTTTTTTAATATGTTTTTACTACTGCAATAAGCGTTAAAATCTGCATAAAATATCGTTTAATTTTTTTAAATTATGTAAATTATTTTAAGTAAATTGTAATAAAGGTTCATGTCTGTATTTTTAATGTAATTTAAAGCATAAAATTCTTATTTAGGTAAATTACGATTGTGCAATTATATTTTTTTAAATGTAAGATTTTTTTGAAATTTGCTTATTTGACGCCTACGAGATATTTGCGTGACGCGATAATTAATGAATTTAACGGTGTTTAAAAATCGCTTTTAGTGTTTCGTACAAAATCATTAAATTTAATAAATTATAAAATCTTCCTAACTTTGAAACAAGACCGTACAAAAAAGCGCTGTATTTCTCGATAAAATGCACAAAGACAAAAACAAACAACTCGCTTTGGTTGATTCTCGAATTTCCATTTCGGCACGATTTGCGCGAACAGCTGTTCGGCGGGTACAAACATTTATGTTTACGAGCGAGATATCGGTGACGTTATGCAAGGAAAAAACTGCACTCGCCAATAAAGATTAAGAATTTATTGGAAATACACGGTAGTTGCGTTGTACTCGTATGCGTCCCAGCGGGTTACGTAAGTGAAGGAACAGCCGTGGGTGGTGTGGCCAAGGTTGTATATCTTAGAGCCAAATTAAACTATAAAAGGTGTGTGTATAATGTAAACCAAATAGAATCAGCCGGAGCCAAGGTCACGTGGATTAACCCGCGGGTAATGGATGCGTGGGCCAGCTAGCTCAGCTCGTTCTCTCTCCAGCCACTTTTCATAAACTTTAATCGAGATACATTACGTCATTCTGCCCAACAAGAGATATTAATTTAGTTTCGCAATGTTTATTAGCAAATTGCCGTTGTATGGTGAGATATTCAAGCTGCTATTATAGTAAGACCCAGGCCAGGGACTTGAAATGAGCACCGATACTCTAGATCATTTTTTGAGGAGGTCGTTAAAAATTATTTATATATGTATGTATGTATATATATATACATATATATATGTATATGTTTATATATATATAATAGTTGTGTGTGTGTATGTGTATGTGTGTGTTTGTTTGTTTGTTTTAGCACTTTCAAGTTGGCAATATTGGCTCAAAAAATTAAATTACTTTGTTTACGCAGTAAAATCAGTCAAGTAGTTTTGAAGCTATTTAAATCTTTATTATTCATAATAAAGTTTTACTTGAACTTTTTACAACAGCGTTGAGAACTGCATAAATAAGCATCGTAATTTTTCAAAATCCGTTGAAATTATAAAGTTGAATTTGAATGTCGGTGAGGGTTCATTTTTATTATTTTAAATGTACTTTGAAAGTTTGAAATGCTAAAATTTTCAAATTCCAATGCCGATTTTAATAGTGAATTCAACAAAAAAATGGTAAAAAAAATTATTTTTGGCAATTCGCTTCCGTTGTGTCAGCGAGACAGTTGCGTGCGCAATTATTTTAACTAACATGTTTTCAAACAGACTTTACAGCGTGGCCATTTATCGGAAATGGCCTTAACGAGTAGTAATACGATTTGGCGTCTTTTCATTAAGAAGCTCTGCAAGGCGTCAGTATATTACACTCAGGGATTATGTCATCATTAAAATATTGGTACTTTAGATGTTCGCATTTTCGCCCATTCTTACGTAATTTATTGTCTTGCGTAGTGGGCGAAACGAATGCAAATTACTAACTCTGCATTATAGTTATTTATACCATTCGCTTAATTAGTACATTAGCACCACAGTAACATATCAGGCTGACGCGGTAGGCCTACTATTAATGTTGTAATCTGTTTTAACGGTTGATTTTTTTAAATTAAAAATAATGGATTTTTGTGTACGGAGTTTATTAAATCACTATGTGAATACATCGCAAACTATCTGTTAATTGTTCAGCTAAAAATTAAGAACGAATAATTCGCTATACTACCAAAGAAATTCCACCTTTGTCTCGTACGTTGATAATGTAACAATTTCATTTATTTTTCTTTAGCATAATAACGTGTAAATTTATTTTAACAATTTCGTGCTCCTGGTTATTTAATGTTTGAAAACATATTCTTGTAATCAGCCCATTTCCTCTTAAAGATGGCGTTAAAAAAATCTTAGTTAGCAAAAAAATGTGCAATTAAATCTGCCAATTTTAGTATTGCCACCCATAACGTTCTTCAGCCTGCTACCACATGACGTTTCGCGCCAAAATGCGCTCATAAATTCTTTTCGTTTTTTTTATAGAGATAGACGTCCCCATTGTTTTTTGTATTGCGTCCGGAGGAAAATGCCTGAATAATATATTTTTTTAACATGTATATGCCTTTATGCCAGTTAGAGGGTAAAAAGAAATCAGTAACTGTGGATAGAACTAACAACCTTAAGGGGCACTGCAGATTGACCGGTGCACTAGTCCGAGCCCCGAGTCTTTTAAAGTGGGTAAGTATAGTATATCTCATCTTGTGATAACTGATGTTCGTTATCAGTGAGGAAGATGTTAAGATTCTGTTATAAGACATAGCTGACTTACGTGCTATAAAGAACTTTGTGCTAGCATTTTTAAAGAAATTAAGTTTAAAAATGAGCTATTAGAACGGCCTGCATGGTAAGACACAGAAACGAGATCAATTGAGTTGGTCATCTTTTCAAGGGTTGTTAAAACTGTTATATACAATGTACAGTGTATTTTATATATATATATATATATATATATATATATATATATATATATATATATATATATATATATATATATATATATATATATATATATATATATATATATATATATATATATATATATATATATATATGTGTGTGTGTGTGTGTGTGTGTGTGCGAGCGTTTTAGCACCCTTACGTTCGCATTTTAGTCCCATTTGATTCAAAATTGAAGCAAAAATAGATTTTTGATAATAGTTTGGACAAATTCGTTACCCAGCAATACACCGTTCAAGTTTCAAAATTACGTCCCATTTCAAAACTCTCAAATTGAATAACTTTGTCTTAACGGTTTTAAAATTTCATTTATCATTGTAATCAGCATTTAAAAAATGCATAAATAAGACTTTTAATTTTCAAAATCCTTTGAAATTATAAATTTTTTGACAGCGGTCAAGGTTCATTTTCGTTTTTCATTGTATTTTAATTTTAAAATGCTAATATATGTAGATTTCAATTCCTATTACGATCAATAAATCAGAATTTCGCGAGAAAAAATAAGATAGAAAAATTATATTCAGAGATTTGGTACGAGAACACTGCTAACGTAGGTTATTCAATACCCATGGAGTTATATATGAATTTCTTTCTAACAGAAAAAAATTATTATTATTATTATTTATTATTATTATTATTTTTATTATTATTATTATTATTATTATTATTATTATTATTATTATTATTATTATTATTATTATTATTATTATTATTATTATTATTATTATTATTATTATTATTATTATTATTATTATTATTATTATTATTATTATTATTATTATTATTATTATTATTATTATTATTATTATTATTATTATTATTATTATTATTATTATTATTATTATTATTATTATTATTATTATTATTATTATTATTATTATTATTATTATTAATTATTTCATAGCTCAGGTTTGGGACTTGTGCTGCTATAGAGCAACACCAAATTGATTTCATAGCAACTAATTGTTATCTTAACCACCAGCAACACCGGCTAGCACAGATAAAATAAGGTACTGCATATATTATTTTTGTAAAAAGGTAACTGCTTCATAAATAAACGAGTGAACAGCTGATTGAGTTAGGCTTAATCGGAAGCAGGTGGCATAATGCACAACTCTGTGAGACCGGAAACACTCTACAAGAGAACACAATTACATGAAGCACAATACATAATTAATTCGTAACATGACACTGAAAGCTGCTCTATGGTCTTGATGACCATTATGACCATTAGCTTTGTATAATAGCTTTGCAAGTTGGGTGTGGCACAATGATATATATATATATATATATATATATATATATATATATATATATATATATATATTTCAAATATTGATACTTTGTTATCTAATTAACACATATTCACCCACGGAAAATAATTTGTTTAAAGATTACTTAAGATTTTAGGCCGTTTTTTACGGAACTATATTGTGGCGTCATTGCTGTTTACATTTCATTAAATATATTAAATTTTATACACGGATTTACCGTTCATGCGCGTTATTAACTACATGTAACTTACTACTCATGCGCGTTACACGTTCTGACAGTCATTACTATATGTTAAGGTTTATTCTTTTTTCGTTGGTTCGTTCTAGTAATGAAAACATTGTTAAAATGGCGTTCATTATTTGTGAACTTCGCGATTTGCCTTTTTTTCTGTGTTAGATTCACCATCTAACAATGGTCAGGTTTGTTTTTTTTATCGCTTTAGCGATCAAAAACACGTTACCTACAAGATAACTAGTTCAATTAAATAGCTTTTTCACCCAACGTCGTAAAAAATAATATCTAAGCTAGATTCACGTATTTATTTATTTAAACAGAACAAATTATTTGTAAACATATCTTTAAACTAATTATATATTCAGCAAATATATCATTAACAAAAGCTTTGCTTCCGTCGGTATCTCCCCGAGTTCCACACGCGTACTTTTTCTAGGGTTACTTCTGAGGATTAACTGGTCCTAGGCTTACGACTAGTCTCACCCACCAATGTGTTTGACGAGCTTCAAAGTCTTGTATAGAGTGTCCTAGTGAAACTCCTCGTCTGGTTGCTGAAGTCCGAATAGTTTCCTTCTTTTGGACTCCAGGACGTCATACTAGAGGAGTGCTTGTGTTGCAGTTTCTAGTTTCTGCAGAAATAAGGCGAGATTTGTTGTAAATGCAGATGACTCCGGAAGTGACCGTGTCCGGTGATCATGGCGAAGTCCGGTCTCAGCGACCTCCTGTTGAACTGAATAAGTGACCTTTTTATTGCAGTGTCTGGTCCCGAGAGAAGACGTTTTCCTAATCGTTGCCCAATGAACTGCCTCCATCGTATGATACGTTCTTCCTTAGCCCACTTTCTTACTGTATCTGTCACAGTTGCGCTAATGATCCCTCACGTGTGCTCCGGTCCCACAGGGCTGCAGCCTCCGGCGATGTGCACATACATTTTAAACTTAGAGCATTTGAACACGAACAGATCCATCAAAATCTCAAATATTATATTTTGAGGGCAAAACTTTCTGCTTTTACAGTGAGAACATAAAGTGAAGCACTACCCCTTTGTGTCGACCCACTTTTCTCAAGGACGTTATTCTATATGCAAATGTAGATAAAATAATTTACACAATGCATGCGTTCATTTATTATTCTAATCCTACTTGTTATGCACACCATATGTTGGCTATAATCAAACGATGTAAAGTTGATCACACTATGGTATCGCATCGCTAAACACACAGTATTCTAAAGTTGATCATTGAATGGATAAAAGTAGGATGAAGAGGACAAGGGTGTTGAATGCAAAACTAGCATAAGCTTTCTTTAAAGATCAAAGCTGAATTAGGCCGAGCAAGTTGAATAGACGAATGTGCGATGTATGCATCTAGGGCAGCGTGTTATAAGCCGGGATCTTCTTTACTCTTTCAAACTGTGTCGCGCAGTTGAATTGACGGATAAGCGGATAAAACACTTTGATTTTATATTTCGATTCCCCTCAACAACTTAAGCTCCGTCTTTTCAAAGTTTGCATACGGCACGAGGTAGAGAAAACCGCCAGTATAGTAGCTAAAACTATTTCAGCCTTTTGAAAAATTTATCAAAACTATTAATTTTAATCACATCGTTTGGTTTTGTGATCTTCTGTCAAATATATAAATTATTTTTTTTTATGTTTCATGAAAGCGTTGTAGCTCAGTGTATTTGACCTAGCCAAGCGAGGTCTCATTTTTAATTCGACCGTTAGGCATTTGGTTTGTGTGTTAACGCATTAACCGGTTATGCGAACCAACGTAGGTTCAGGATTTTCCCCATTTACTTCCGTCTCAAAATGACGGCCCTTGATTTGCAGTGACGACTGCTCGCGGTTTTAGCCTAAAACGCATTTACCGATTGTTATGAAATTTGGTAACAAGATATCTTGTATAAAGCGCAAATGACGTATGTACAACATTTTTATCTATTTAGTTCCGTTTAAATATGGCGGCCTAATAAATAATAAATAAATAAATAATAATAAATAAATAATAATAAATAAATAAATAATAAATAAATAATTTAATGATGACGAGTTTGGCCAAATTTAATGACTGATTATTTTGAAACTGTGTACGAAGGTACCTTGTAAAAAGCCCGGAAAACGTAAATGTAATATTTTTTCAATTTACTTCCGTTTCGAGATGACAGGCTGCATTCAACGTTGCTGGTTATTTCCTACTATACTAGATGAACGGCAATACTTATCATAATTTTGACTGGATAGAGAAGAAAGAGCATAAAATTTCCAATAATGTTGGTCCAGTAACATTTTTTGTAAATATTATGGTTACCGGTCAAATTTGTGCAAAATTTTACGAGCGCTGTCGTTGAGCGGTCTATAATTACGGAATGTACTGCGAGGTCTGCTGTTCTTTGAACTACTGGTAACAAATGTTACAAATTATTGTATAGTGTTAGGCAAATATATCGAAACACTCTGTTACTTTTTGAACAGGTGAATCAAACTAATGTTACCTTTATAAGGAAAGCTGTAGCCAACTTTGTAAAATTTTCGATAAAAAAGAACTATGAAAAAGTACTTTTATTGTGAAAAGAAAGGTCGTTATTTTAAGCTTATCTAAATTGGCGACCGATTGAATCCTAAGTTTCCTGAATAACGTATAGATTCCAAAACACTATTATGAATAGTATAAATACCACGTAAACAATTTTAACTAGAATTACAAACTGATTTCTACAAACTTAACTTCGTTTCAAAATATTAATTTTTATCAAATTATTATAACTGAAATTCATGTTATTATCTGCTATTTTCACTTAAGGATGATATAAAATTTTAATCTCAACCGCAATTTTTTTTTGAATTGTTGACATTAAAAAACTATTTTTTTTAAATCATAAAAACTTTTAAAAGAGATGTTAAAAAGGTTTTACGTTTAAGTTTTCCACCTTCCAAATTTCCCATTCTGTGGAATGAGCAAAACGGTCTGTTATCAGACAAGTACATTTTTATCTGTTTGATTTTACTAAACTTTAACTGTGTTTCTATACATTGACTAAACCTGTACATTTATGCATATTTGACAATGATTGCGTATTTTACCTATGACTTATGTAAAGATTTTTTTTTAATATTATTACATATACTACAGCTAGCAATATTGGCTAACCTGTAGTTTATTATCTAATGAATAATTATAACAGTTTATAAGATTATTGCCCAATGTTTAATATCTCTGATCATAGTACCACACATAGAGTGAAACACTGTGAAACCTAAACCAACTCAGAAGGCAGATCTGCATTGCGTTAAGTGCAAGCACTTAAACATTTTGCTGTTGATGGAGACGAAACTCATGTTTTTCAACATGCTTTTGGCTTTGGACTTCTACTGGTTCTATCTTCAAGTCTAAGTATATCATTACTGACGTACCGAGGAATTTTCATTGTAGCCCTTAGAACTTTATTCTGAAAAGTTTGAATAATTCTAATATTATACTACTTAATGCTGCCCCAGAACTGTATATACCTCATAACCATACAGGTTTTATCGCTTGCTTGTATAGCAGCGGTTTGTTATGTATTGGCAAGTCTGACCTTTTTCCAATCAGCTGATGCATTTTATGTAAAGACTAATATTAAAATACTGTATAGTGCATGCATTGCATTCGCGTTGCGATTGTTCTGGGAGCGTGGAAAGTTTCTGTTTAGTTTTATACTAGGCTATACAGGATGACTGAAAAACTTATTTATTACTTTCTCACAATACGAAGTATTAACAAAGAATGGTGACTGCGAAAAATATATATATCTTGAGATTTTAATTCATGTACCACTTTTCATCTACGGAATAAAAATAAAGTAAATTTATATTTTAATATAAAAGTAAATGTGTTATAAGTTCGGAAAATATGTCATCACATTCACATATAAATGGAGCAAAACAAAACACAAACTTTAACGCTTCAATAGCTATTATTTTCCCGAAAATCAAGTCGAAAAGCTATCGATTAAAAAAACGGAATATCGTGCTAACTTTTAAAAATTGTATATCGAAAATTTGGTCAATAACGATGAGTTAATGTCGAAATCAGATATACCAAATTTGATACACACGAGCGTGCGCGCGCGCGCGCGCGCACACACACACACACACACACACAGTTCAAGATAAAAACAGTTGTTTTTTTAAAACAGATTTGAATGTGTTTTTTTCTTGGATACTACTTATGGGCCACTTTGAGCAAAATGTGATTAAAGATATAATTAAGGCAACCTTACATGTTGGATTTCCGGCGGAGACAGCTGAAGTGAGCAGCTGATGTGCTTAGCAATCCCACCGTAACTCTAGCTCATACTACTTTCACTCATCTACTCAAAACACACACACACACACACACACACACACACACACACACACACACACACACACACACACACACACACACACACACACACACACACACACACACACACACACACACACACACACACACACACACACACACACACACACACACACACACACACACACACACACACATACACACCACAGCTTAGCTAACTAAACTGTAAACCAAACCGTGCTGATGGAGTGAATGACACCGGCCTAATAGTGTATCAGGCGGAGTCCTCCCAGTGTACCTTATCCTTACCCATGCATGTAGGGCTCTGTACGGATGAGCCTCATTTCCTTTGGTACTTGCGGGTGTTTCCATAAGTATGAATATGAATTAGAATTAGCGGGATCTCAGCACACAATAAAAAGGTTGGCCAGATAGAGCAGAACCTCCGTAGTGAGGGTTACGAGACAGAAAAATTTAAAGGGTGTTGGAACAATAATCACCTGCAAGAACCTTAATCAGGGAGTGGGAAGTCACCAATTAAAAAGCTACCCACCCTGAATGTTCTACAAATCCTAGACTTTATAAAGGGACTAGGACTGGAGAAGGCGCCGTAACTGAACAATTCAGAAATATAGAAAGAGGGCACAATACATTTACAAAAGTAGCAGTGCAATGAACATAACTACAAATTCATTGATTCATTCATGCTGAATATTGAATCCATTCCCTAAAAGACTAATTATATTTAGCGAAACATATTACTCTGCTACTTGTTGAAATAAAATTACTTTTGTTATCCCACTTTAATGTTCTAGTATTTGTGAATAATATAGGGGCCTACGCCTTTTTGACGTTTTACATATATATTTTTTTGTATTTTGTGCTGTTTTATATTTAAAAGCAAAAAATGTATAGTAAATATAATCATCGGACCATATTACGACATGCATAACCTTTAAAATAATAATTATTACTTTTTAAAATTTTACCTGTTATTGTACTTATTACATTAAAGCTTTGTGGAACCTGTCAGCCATTTTGGGGACTTAACGATAGATATTATTCGGCTATTTTTAAAGATATAATTATGTTTTGACTATTTTAATATTCTTGTAGGCTATGTAGTCGGCGTTTTATATTTTATATTTATATTTTGCGTTATAAGATAAAGAGGGGGAAAAAACGAAAAAAATTATATACAGAATGTAAACTACAAACCACATTCCCGCATAAAATAAATAATTTTAAATGAGATATCAAATACAATTTTATCTTCGGAGTAATTTATATTGTTAATTAAAGTTAGTCTTATAGGGAATAAATTTAAAATGGCAGTCAAGGTTCCAATGATTCTTTCAGCTGATTTTTCACAGTCACCACACTTTCGTTATAATTACTGTGAGAAAGGAAAAAGTCTGAAAACATCGACCCAAACTTTGTTAAATTTTGTTAGCAATTGCGTCCTTATGTCCTGTGAGGGAACAAACATTCGGAAGTTTGTGTGAATCGATTAGTTTAATCGAGTATCGACAATAAACCAATCACCAAACTTTCGTTATAATTACTGTGAGAAAGGGAAAAGGTTGAAAACAGTAACCCAAACATTGTTAAATTTTGTCAACAATTGTGTCCTTGTCTCATATGAGGGAACAAACATTCGGAAGTTTGTGTGAATCGATTAGTTTAATCGAGTATCGACAATAAACCAACCACCAAACTTTCATTATAATTACTGTGAAAAAGGGAAAATGTTGCAAGCAGTAACCCAAACATAGTTAAATTTTGTCAACAATTGTGTCATTGTGTCATATGAGGGAACAAACATTCAGAAGTTTGTGTGAATCGATTCGTATAATCGAGTATCGACAATAAACCAACCACCAAACTTTCATTATAATTACTGTGAAAAAGGGAAAAGGTTGAAAGCAGTAACCCAAACATTGTTAAATTTTGTCAACAATTGTGTCCTTGTGTCATATGAGGGAACAAACATTCGGAAGTTTGTGTGAATCGATTCGTATAATGGAGTATCGACAATAAACCAACCACCAAACTTTCGTTATAATTACTGTGAAAAAGGGAAAAGGTTGCAAGCAGTAACCCAAACATTGTTAAATTTTGTCAACAATTGTGTCATTGTGTCATATGAGGGAACAAACATTCGGAAGTTTGTGTGAATCGATTCGTATAATGGAGTATCGACAATAAACCATCACCAAACTTTCGTTATAATTACTGTGAAAAAGGGAAAAGGTTGCAAGCAGTAACCCAAACATTGTTAAATTTTGTCAACAATTGTGTCATTGTGTCATATGAGGGAACAAACATTCGGACGTTTGTGTGAATCGATTAGTTTAATCGAGTATCGACAATAAACCATCACCAAACTTTCGTCATAATTACTGTGAGAAAGGGAAAAGGTTGCAAGCAGTAACCCAAACATTGTTAAATTTTGTCAACAATTGTGTCCTTGTGTCATATGAGGGAACAAACATTCGGACGTTTGTGTGAATCGATTCGTATAATCGAGTATCGACAATAAACTATGATCGGGAGCCGTTGTGCAAGTTTCTCTGATCAAGTTACATGCGATCAGGAAGGCGTTACTTAATCGATACAGTATATCGAAGCTCGAAGCGTTTCTAAACATCCAACTTTATAGTGCTAAGTAGTTTTACATGTCATGTTATGCTAAGGAGCGGTTAATGTACACTATGTACGTCATTTAGTTGAAAGGGTGGTTACACTTGTGTTTGAAATAAATCCATCAACGATGTCAGTTATCCGCGCATATTAATAAGGTGGTTGGTATTTGTACTTTAAGTATTAGCAGAATAAACTTTAAGTATTAGCAGGATAAATAGTTTATTAAAAAAATTAACCATTGCTTTAAATTTTCACACGAAAATCTGATACTGTAATTAACGATGGAAAATACTTTAAAATTCAACAAATTTAACAAAATTGATTCATATTCATTTTGACTAATTTTAAAATATACAAATATTTTGACTAATATATACAAATATACATATTAATATATACAAATGTATATATTAAATATATACAAATATATATAGGCCTATATATATATATATATATATATTTGTAAATATATAATATATATATATATATATATATATATATATATATATATATATATATATATACAATTACAATTTCAAAAGTGGAAAATTAATTTGGAATTCTCGGACTCCAAAAAAGTTGGCTTCAGTTGCATATCTGAGTGTCGTTGGAGAAAAGTCAGTTTATTAAATTACCGATTTTTATGAGTTTTTAATCTTTTTTTTAGACAGTTAAATGTTAAAAACTGGTTGTTCTTAAAATCAACTAAAACGATTTTGATACATTTTTGCTGAATTGGTAGTCCATAAGTACGTTTATGGGTTCTAAGGCCAATTCGATTAGTTCGAAAGTTTGCGAGAAATTGTAAAAAAATTAGACTGTTTTTTTTCCAAAAATTGTCCATCGGTTGATATTGCTTAAGTTATGGTAATGTGTTAAAATGCATCATTCAAATCACTATAGGCCTACAAACGCTGTTGGAAGTGAACAGTCAGGACCTTACATGCACTTATGAGGACTTTACATTTAAATGAGCACCAAAACTTTCCTCTTGAACAATGTTTCGTCGGTAATTACAAAATGCATGCGTGTGTGTGCAAGTGTGTGTGTGTGTGTCAATAGCCATATATTTATAAAAAAATATACTCTTATATATGCAGCGTTACAATCTGCATGAAATATAATTTTAAAATTGTAGACTCCAAAATTAATAAGATTAATTTTCAAATAATGTTGAAACTTTAAAAAGCAAATGCATGCAAATTGTAACGCTAGTCAGGATTCACTAAACGGATTTTCAGTGTAATTTATTTACAAAGGAAAAACAATATTAGGCCTATGATATTGATAATTATTGTATTGATAATCGAGACACGATTAGTATCTTTTAATTAAATGAAAGCTTACCTACCCAAGACGGACTACGGTACGTTGGATACAGTAATGTAACGAGGACATGCGGTAAAAAAAGGATCCTTTTAGCATGGTCGTGTTAAGCGAGCTAAGTGCCTCACAGTGCCTTAGCTGTTCGGTAAAACCTTGTTTTTATTGCCTGTTCCGAGTTCACTAGCCTCGATCAAGGCACTTCGTAATCATATCCTTACATCGTATCTGCTGTGTACTATGTTAATGTTATAAGTTTATAAAAGTCCGTTTAATATTTTATCACTGCTTGAAACGTAATCGTGTTGGTTACGGTATCAAATAGTACTAAGTAACTGGTATAAGTAACAGTTATCCGTTATGTTAAATAACAGCGACCTCTTTTTTAATGATTTGTTATGTTTTTTGAAGTATTGTAATCATGGAAAACTATATATATTTTCAGGTTCTGAGAGTTCGAGTACTCCCAAAATTGTATACACCATTGGGAAATAAACTGGCCGATAAAACTTGACATAAAGGTCTGGTTCACCTATAAATACAAATAAGAATTTAACTAAAAAAACGTGTTTTTAGAGTTCGTTTAAAAAAACTTTTAAAATCGGATTGGATTCACTCCAATTCAGCCATTAATATTTTCGTAAATTGTGCAAAAACATCACACATACGTTATCATTTTCGATAATTTTCCCACAAAAAAAGTCCATTTCGTAAAATCGACCTAATTTCATATTTGTAAAATTGCTATAAATATATGAAGATTTAAAAAGAAATTTACGGTTTAAGAACGAATCGAAAGAAGAACCGAAGAGAGATTTATTTCGAATTTATAGATATCTTATAAAAAAATATATATCGTAAATGTTTTTTACTTTGAATCTACTCCACTAACAATTCTAAAAATTTGTATCAAGATGTGATGACTCTGAACTAGCTTCCTAAACAGTTTTTTGAACATAATGCTAGCAGTGCGTTTAGTTAAAGAATGTCTAAATTTATAATTAGAGACGATATCGTTATTTTTGACGATATTTTTGATAAAAAATGAACATCAGGAAATTTTTTTAGTTGGAAAATGGCCTTAAATTATAACGAAATACCAAATTTAATCAAACTCAGTAAATTGGTTTCGGCCCTAATATCGAGAGATGTGCACCAACACAAATAAAACTAAGTAGGTCTAAACTCAATTTGTAATATTAAGAAGGTCTGAAACAAATAGACACGTGAATATATAAAGACCACTTTACTTTCTTTACGTTTTTTATGGTAAAAAATAAAATTATATGGGGGAATATTTAAACTCACTTTGTAGAAAAACACTGCACCTTGTTTGTGGTAGGCGGTTATTAGTTAACTACATTTAGATTCAAAAATGTTTTTTTTTTATTACACGTATACAAAAACAAAATGTTTTATGCTAATTCCTTATGTAATTCTAGATATAATACTTTTCCTATTCAATTCTAAACTAATGCATATTTAGCAGCTGGATTGCACAAACTGCTGTAAAACTACTGGACTGTTCAATTTAATTCTAGCGTTTAAACGAGTTTCTATGCGACTTAATATTATAAATCTGTAAGCAATCAGTTATTTCTAGATACAAGAACGCAAACATTACTAGTGAAAATTATGTAATAGTGATTTTTAAAACATTAAAGATAATAATTAATTTATTAAATCAATATACACACTAATAAAATAAAATAAGCTATCAAAATAGCAACTCAAAACAAACTTACTAGGAAGGAAGATGCCGATAATTTACCTGTTTTGGAGTACTGCCCTTAATTGTGTCCGACTTACAAAGGCTATTGTCAAATTCACTCTACATAATCAGCAGTGTTAATTTGTTTTAATGGTGGGTCGATCTACGTCAACTTCAAGCCAGCCCATTTTTTGTTTACGCTATACAGATATGTTATAAAAGGAGGCAAGCCAGTGTATGCGTTCTTCATTTCGACTTCAAACTTGAGAGAATCACCTCAAAGATGCCAAATGCGATTTGGTGAAACTTCGGAACTATGTTTATATATATACTCGTATAATATATCGGACGAACTTTGTTTTTCTCTCATATGATGCGAGTTGGCCGTTTTTGTTTTAAAGGTGACAATATGCTACAGTACAATACATGCATACAGTACGTATTATGTATTATACATTAAGTATATAATTACTACCGACAAATTGTAATATATTTTTACATCATGATCCTGTTAGTATATGTCTGTATCTACTGATAAAACCTAGATAAATCAAGCCGGTATATATATATAATATAATAATAATAATAATAATAATAATAATAATATATATATATATATATATATATATATATATATATATATAATATATATTATAATTACCTTTTAATTACTTTAGGACCTGGATCGTACACAATATAATTTGAATCGTCACTATCACTACCTGAATTATCCATAAAAAGGTTTATTTCATGTCAATTTGTAGAAAATAAGTTCTGAATTAATTAGTTTGCAGATATGTTTAAAAATATCTTGTTTTGTTTAAATAAATACGGGAACCTGGCTTAGATATTATTTAGGCCTACTGTAGTTATAGTAAAAATCAGTTGTTTTATATTAATTCGTAACGATTAGCTTATTTCATTAAACAACAGATAGGCATAATAATAAGTTTCAGATTATGTTGTTAAAACTAGAAATATTAACTACATTAATTTCGAGTGTATTATAAAAGGTTACAGCGTTCACGTGTTCTTTAATTAAGGACAAAATACATAAACCAAATCAACACAACGTTTTCAGAGGAAGAAAAAGAAAGAGACAGAAATAGAGACGAAATTAGTTTGCTCGTTTCCGTTTCATATTTCTGTTACATAAAAAGGTTCGGTAGACTTTTTTTTCACTCCTCTCGCCAAAGCTAACATTAAAAGCTTCTCTTCAAAAATATCAATTTGAAAATGGCAAAAAACAACGGAATGCCGATAGGACAAGAATTTATATCGCCAGACTTAATATACAATAGGACTGAGTGGACAGACCGTCGGCAAGGGAAGATAAATTAATTTGTCATTCAGTTCTTAAGAGGACTGGGATTTCCAGAGCTACTTTATTGGCTATGCAATATTGGTAACATTACAAAAGTGAAGTGCCAATACTGAAATACCACCGCTTAAGATATTACCTTATATAAGGTCTTTCTAAGCAAGGAATGGAATGATTAAAGAATACATCCAAAAAGCGCTTTAGTACAGATCAATCAAAAAAATATCGTAGAGTTAGTGTTTCACAGCTCTGAAAACTGGGACCTCGGTGCAGTGTGCGCAGAAAAACCTACGCGCAGGAAAAAAGACAACATAATGTGACGGTTACATAAAGTAACGAGGTTATTTTCTGTAATTAATGAAGACCAAAATATCTTTCTGCAGACAACAAAACATGTCTTAACTGCGTTCAAACTCCGTTCTGAGACTATCTAGAACGTCCGACAAAGTGCAGTCTCTAATGTCAAATACTCTCATGGGTCTTCTAAGGTTTTTTTTTAAATCTTTATATTTTCCTTATTCCACAAGATTTTGGTTAACAAGATTTTACTTACAATATCTCCCGACTATCTAAGATATCTCCTCCAATTACCGCTTTACAGAATTAAGAAAGATGATTTGCTATTTTCCAACATACAATGCGGTACGCACGTGACGTTTCGAAGGTGAAAATCAACTCTCGTTAGGAGTGCCCAACTTAAAACACAAAACTTAATAGGACATAAGCCTAAATGCTTAGGACTTTGTTGAAATATTAACGTTAACAATAACGTCCTTAAAGTTCATGCCTAAAATGTAAAAATTAAAAACAAAATATACTAAACTAAAATCAATAAGTAAAGGGAAAAAATAATCTAACGTATTACTAAGATAACGTAACGTCTTGGCTATAGTTATAGATCTACTGTCAAAACCAGTTAAAATCGTTGATATTTCTTCAATCTTGCACTTCCGTTTAAAAAAAGGAAACAAACGATGTCAGTTTGAGTTAGAGGAAGGTAATACAATTACCTCCGTTATTGGACCGTCACTGTGCAGCCATCATCAAGAGATAAAAGTCAGAGTTCAATCAACTCAGTCACTTCTGTGTGAAAAAATGCTATACCCATCATTCAAAGTGAGTTCAGGACAATTGTTTCTGATTTTCCAATGGTTTTAGTATTCCATCCACCAAAACATTTTAACTACTAGTGGGCAGTCACAGCTTGAACCAGAGTTGTATCTTCTTGTGATGCTTTTAACAAAGTTTGAAGATCACCAATCCCAAATGAACCCTTCGAGGTGAAACTACGCTGTAACAAATATTAATATTACTATTTCAAACAATATAAAACTATAAAAAACACATTGTGAGACTTAAGAGTTTGTGGACCCTGACGGCCATATTGATTCTATTTTTAAGAATATTAATGTTAATTAACGATTCAGATTACTTCGCCATTTGTTAAGATAAAATTGTGTTTTTTATCTTACTTTAAAGGTCTTGTATGCGGGAATGTAGTTTGCCGTTTATGTTTTGTATATTTATTTTTTGCTTTTAAAAATCTCTGTTGTATCTTCAAAAAAGTATACACAGATAATACAAAAGACAAAATTCCACTTACAAGATCTTTAAAACGTGATTATAAGGGGCGTTATCTCAACGAAATCTATATCATTAATTAATTAAAGTTAATCTTACCGGCAATAGGTTCAATATGGCCGACTGTAATATACACACACTCTTACTCTTTGTGTGAGTATTAAACAGAACCATTGAAACCAATGTATTGCTTACGCTTATGGTTGGCAATCTGTCAATACCCTCAGCAAAATATAATTCTACCGTATGGTCTGAAATAAAACAAATACGAAGGTGAGTGATCCTACCTTATATGACGTCAACAAACAGCTGTTTCTCTTTTGCGCAATCTCACACTTTCACAGTTTATTTCCTTAATTAAATATGTACACCGCACAACAATAAAAGCGAACACAATAAAACTAAATATTCCGCAAACGTCACAATTTAACCGAAACGGAAACAGATAATGATGTAGTCGCTGGATTATGCAAATGAAAAAAACAAAAACACAACTGGTTGAGCTATTGTTAAGTAACGCGTTATATTTATTTAGCGCAGCAGCGCCCCTGGCAGTCGTGTGTAGATTTATCACCTCGCGGTAGCAATTCCATTAGCTTCCCTCATAAATCCGCCAATGATATGCCGCCATAGCTTCCGTATATTCTAGCTCTGTTTTCTATTGCCAATATATCCGGCTTTGCGATCTTTTATTGTTCCGGTTCGGTATCAGCTGATATAAAGTAAAAGTAAAGCGCTACTTTGATTTGTTTCGTAAAATAAAACCAAAATAAAACTCTTACTGGCTGCAATAAACTCTTACAGTTTTGTTCGTTCGTTTGTCTCTTCGGTTTTACAGATTAGAAGGGAGAATCGTTTGGAAAGATGTGTTTAGATAAGCTTTAGAGAAAATATTTATAATCATAAATTTATTTTGGAAGTTTTTACCACAACACCAAAACGTCACACCAAGTTCGTCCTTGTATCTCATAATTAATTGTATGTATCGTAAAATATAATAGGCAAGTATTTAACATTATTTATTTTCAGTATCAATTTATGATTTGGGAATATAATAAATTTGTCTTAATATTTTTAATAAATTCTGCATTAAATGAAATATATGATAATATGTTTGCTGTTTGAGTTTATTGAATGCTGTAACATAATTAATATTATCTACTTCCAACCATTTCTATTTATTTTGTTTGAGCTCGTGACTGTATTAGCTAAGAACGCTTGAAAATGAGCTATAGTAGCTGCTATCATAGTAAAGACGAAAGACATGAGACGGGATAAAATATGCGCTGATCATGACTTTTAAATAAATGTTTACACATACTCGCGCGCACGCGCATAAACACACACACACACACACATGTATATATATATATATATATATATATATATATATATATATATATATATATATATATATATATATATATATATAGCTAAAATAGGTTAAAACGAACTTTATATTTTATCTCTGCATCTCCAGATCCAAATGGCATAGAGAAATGAAATTTCGTACACATGTAAATTTTAGGCTTTGGAGGTGCATAAATAAATAATTGTTTACTTAAATATAATCATAAGATTAAGATTATATACTAGAGGAAGGGATAATTCAACCCCAGGCACTGCGATCGACTGACCTATTGTGCAACTTACCTCTTAAAATACCTAATTTAGCAATTTGGTGCCCCTAATGAGTTCCAACAATTTACTGACTAGCTCACTCTGCTGAAAATCCCTAGGGTCTTGGAAACCAAAAACCCCTAGCCTCCTACTAGCAAGAGCCTCACAATCATAAATTATGTGACCTGTAGTTTTCTCCTCCTTCCTGCGCATGTACACACGGTTTCTCCGTGGTATACACCTATTCTGTTCATGTGCACCCTCAGACCACAGTGCTCTGTTATGAGCCCCATGATCCTCCTGAGTTGTGCTCTGCCCAGGATATCTGCTGCCCCTTTGATTCCTCCAGAAGGAACTTTGCTTAAGAGACGTTTACTATGGGAATGCCCATGAAGGTTATCCCATCTTACCTGGTGTTGACATGTAATCCACCCATTAATAGCGGACCTGGCCAACGATAGAGAAATCCCTAAAGCCGGCTCAGGTCCGATAAACTCAGATGCAGATCCAAGTCCTGCCAGTCGGTCTGCCTCCTCATTACCCTTAACTCCTGTATGCACCGGAACCCAGTGAAGAGTTACCCAGTTATCCCGGGACAGAACGTCAAGATTCTCCCAACACTCCCACACCAGCTTGGACTGCATTATAGGACCCACAAGTACTTTTATTACTGCCTGAATATCGGTATGAATATGAATACGTGCCTTCTTGAAGCGACTCTCTAGACACACCAAGTGTCCCACACCAAGCCCAGATATTTCAACTCGTTTTCAACTGGAGTTGTCTCCCCAAAGAGCTTGAGTCCTCCTAAATGCGGGGTAATCCTCTTTCTAGTAAAAGGAACCAGAGTAGTTTTCCTGTGGTTAACCCCTAGGTTCTCCTTACTATACCAGTTTTCCACCAGTGATAAGGTTCTCTTCATGAGATCTACCACTGTGTTACCATGCCTCCCCCGGATTAGCAGCACTAAATTGTCGGCATGTCCTTGGGTATAGCATCCCTCTGACGAGAGAAGATTCAGGAGTGAGTCCACCACCAGGTTCCATAAGAGAGGGGACAAAACACCCCCCAGCGGACAGCCCCTTGACAACCTCCACCTCCATCTCTTCTCCTAGAGCTTTAGCTACAACTGACCTCCCATGCAACATGTCCCCCACCCAGCCACACACGGTAATATCCACCCCGCATCTTGACAGGGCACGAAGCATTGAAGCATGTGAAGCGTTGTCAAAAGCTTCCTCAATATCTAGAAAGACACTGAGGGCGTATTCTTTGGTCTCTAGAGCCCCTTCCAATCTGTAAACCAAATTATGAAGATTTCCTGATGAAGATAAACCTCTCACAACCTTTCCCTGATTGGTAGGCATATTGACTGACATGTAGAGGAATCACGACCCCTCTGACATATCTATCTACCGATTTCTGTAATGTTTTCAGAAAGAACGAAGTCAGACTGATTGGCCTAAAAGCCTTAGGGTCAGCATAAGATGCTCGCCCCGGCTTAGGAAAAAATACTACACGGGCCGCTTTCCACCCCAGAGATACATACCTAGGGGTTATGCTGGCCCGGTACAATCTGCACAGAATAACTGCAATAGGCTCTCCTCCATGCTGCAATAGTGATGGAAAAATACCATCAGGACCAGGTAGCTTGAATGGGTGAAAGGTATTAATGGCCCATCTCACCTTATTTAAGTCCACAACTTGGTTTGCGATTTTCCAATCTCCCCTACTAGGCTTCCTAAAGGGAAAAATCAGACACTCGCTCGCTTCCAACATCCCTGACCACAGAGTCAGAAAAATGTTCCTTGAGTAGGACTTCCAGGGTGTCCTTCCCAGTTTCTCTATACTCCCAATTAGGACCAATAAGGGTCCCCATAGGGTTCAAATGGTCCAAGGCTAGGACCTTGAGAAGTACGACTGACCTCTCCACAGAACTTCCTCCGCGAGTCCCGTCTCGCCCTTTTTAATGCCTTATTATACTCGGTCAGGGCTGCCTATAGGCCTCCCACGTACCGTTGCGCTTGACCGCATTGAACAGCCTTCTAACCTGTCCCCTTTGCTCAGAAAGTGCCTGGGTCCACCATTTAACATTAACCCCAGCAACCTTTTTCGTAAGGGGACAATTCTCATGAAAGGAGCCGCAACTATCTCTGCCAGGCTTCCAGCTGCATACTGTGATTCGTGCGAATTACTTATCGGCCTCATAAGATCCCTAAGGTCAGCCCTAAGCTTTTCTTCATAGTCTCCCCCATCTAGTATTCCTAGGATTTCAATAAGTATTTACTGATCTATTTATCACCCCGAGATCAATGACGATATGCCTATGATCCGACATGGACGGCTCTCTAGACACACTACATATCCAATGCAGCGTGCAAGCTCTTGGTCCCCAGAGTAAGATCTAAAACCTCACTTCTAGCCTTCGTTACCAAGGTTGAAGCCTTCGTTACACCTGTATTACCTTTATTGAAAATATAAAGATTATGAGCTACAATAAAGGAAAGCAACTGCTCACCTCTAAAGTTGGTGTTACTGCTCCCCCACACCGTGTGATGTGCATTGAAATCCGCTCCAACAAGCAGCTCAACTGCTCCATCATCACAGTGCTCCACCACTCTTCTAAAGCTGATGGGCGGGAAGCTATCAATTTCCTCATGTGGGAAGTAAGCAGAGGTCATGACAACCCTACTGCTCCTAGTTCCCACACGTAGCTCTGTACTAACTGCAGTACAATCCCTGGAACATAAAGAAGACAACACAAGTATCTCAATATTATTCCTAACAGCTATGCAGGTCCTAGGCCTAGCGGCTGATCGGTCATATATTAACGCCTATGGTCAGTCCTGCTATTCTGCTTCCCGTCACGCATGGTTCTTGAACCAAGGCAAGGTCGGCTTCACCCTTTCCAAGCATCCTCCATAAGGCAGCAGTTGCCGCCTTACTGTGATGGAGGTTGATTTGAACAACTCTCATCCTTTTTGGGGGGAAAGACAGCTGCTGCCTTTTCTCTCTGCAGTCGGCGCCTTTGCGCTCCTGAAGGACGTTTGACAGCCCTGTTGTCTCCTAGGTCCACGTTTGCAGATCTTCCAGAAACACAACTACCATCGGAAACAGACACAGTAGAACTGCGTGGCGGCCCCACAGTCGATTCCAATACAAGACTGGTGGATTCAACGGAATTGAGTCCAACCCTAGTATCCTCCTTTCCCAAACTCTCACTCCCCAGGTCCACTCCTAAAAGTCCCCCAAGGTGTGTATTAGTTAATTTTGATTGTTGAATATCCATAAATGGTCCCACGAGCAGCTAGGGAAAAAGAAGTCCACCCATGCAGAGCCTCGCATGCTTAGGTAAGGTTAATTGAAACTGGAGGTCGCCCGGTATCCTGACTCCGCATACTAAAAGCTAAGCTCCCCCTTATCCATGCAGCCCTCGGCGTATGCTGTTCCACCTTAGCTTGGGATTCCATAAATATAACTGTGAGTGTAAAGTGTTACAGTTGTAAGTGTAGTATTGTAAGTGTAAGTGTGTGTTAGACTCGGGTACCGCGAGGGATGTCTAAATCCTCTCAATAGGTGCAGCTAGTCTGCACCCCCTGCGGGGAACATAAACATAAACTTAACATAAACAGTTTTATCATAAGTGTTGAAAATTAACAAAAAGAAAGTATTTTCAAAAGTTTCACCCTAAAAGGTTAAAATTTGGTAAAATGGGGTTTGTATAATTGGTGTAAACCTATAACTTATTAATATTTATACCAAAATACATCTACATAAATAGCACTATCGTTAGCATATAGGTTCATGTCGTAATAATAAAAAAATCGCTGACACGCTTTTGAAAAATTCCACCCCTGAAGGGTTAAAATATATTAAAAACGAACTTTATATTTTATTTCTACATCTATAGATTCAAAAGGAGTAGAGATGGAAAAGTTCGTACACACAGTTACCATAAGCTTTGGAGGTGTATAAAAGAAAGGTTTTCTTTTAAATTACACAAATAAAATGATTAAAATTAGGTGAAAATTAACTTTATATTTTATTTCTATATCTACAGATCTAAAATGTGTAGAGATCTGAAATTTCGTACACAGAGTTACCATAAACTTTCAAGATACCCCTTACAGTGAGGTAAAATGGGGTAAAAACAAACTTTTATAATCAGTTTCAGTTGTCTGATTATATTATTTTAATATCAAGGATAATTTTGCCACAAATTTGTTAAAATTTTAATATTGTGCCAATAACTTGCTTTTTTTAAAAAACAAGAACTTGCTAATTTTTATTTTCTGAAAATACTTTAGCGAAGCACGGTTAGAACTCAGCTAGTTTTATATATATTGAGTGTGAGTTTATATATATATATATATATATATATATATATATATATATATATATATATATATGTGTGTGTGTGTGTGTGTGCGTGCATACGTTTATGAGTTTGAGCACTAAGCGATTTCGATTCAATTTGACTCAAACTTATTTTAAAAAATCAATTTTGGACAAGTTCGTTACCCCGAAAAAAACCGTTTAACACTTTCAAACTGACAGTTAAAAAAAATAAAACTTGTTTGCCTTATACTTTTTTGAAAATATCACTCTTGTTATTAATGATAAATATTTTAAACTAATATTTAAAATTTTTAAATTCCATCGAAAATAAGAACATTATTCTAATGTGGTCATGGTTCATTTTCCTAATTTAAATATAATTTGATAACCCCAAGTGCAGATTTTTAACCAGGGTTATAATAGCGAAAACAGATTTTAAAGAACTTAAGGTAAAAAAGTAATGATTTTTACATCTGGATTGACCGTCATATTGAAACTGTTCAACGGATTTTGCAGTGCAACGAACTTGAAAAGATATATAGAGGTCAGGATCGACAATCTTTTCAAAATCTCGTCTAATTACCGTTCCAATAGTTTTCAAATCGTTCAAAAATAAAAAAAACCTCATGAAATCGTAACGTTTTTCCTGGAAAACAGTATCTCTGTGAGAATTTTCTCATTAGTTTTATAAATGTGTACTACAACAGTTTATGGTTGGCTGAAGCCTATACTATCATTTTTTATCTCTATCTTTAATAATAGTTTTTTTATACGGAAACATCTGTTGAACAATTTTAAAATTGTGACATTTTCCAGAGAGCAAAATCCTGTCGTGTAATTAAACCACAGTTCTGAAATATTTGTTTTTTCCTGCAAGTTAGCGCAGTGCGCATGCTCAGACTTGTACTGTAGGTTATGCTTACGTTTCGACATGTTCACTTTGTTACTGTGCATTTAATTGACGTTTTAAGTTAATTGGGGAAATGAGTTGATTACAATTAATTCTCGTTATAACGGTAGTTATAATAACTTTCAATTAAGATAAATTGAATTAACGAGTTTGCACTAGCAAGGTTGATTTTGATTGTGATCAATTTATTTGATTTCCATTTCAAAGTAAACAGTCGGTAAGGCCTAGACCCAGTTTTGTTGGAACGCAACGAGAACAGTCTTCATTAGCTGTTCTGTGTTGCGTAATCCACGACTTAATACAAATGAAAAAAATCGCACAAACTTTCTCACATTCATTAATAATTCCCGCAAAAAAATCTAACTTCCAAACAAATCCACGAAACGTTTTGCTGTACACACAAAACACAATTATGCAAGGAGCACGGTGGTATGTCAACAAATACAAAACGAAACCCCTTTTGCAACCAAATTAAAAGTAACTGACTGAATAATTACAAAATAAATATCAAACTTACTAAATGCTGAAGTATATTTCGTTAGCATCTTCGGAAGAAAAAGTCACAAGTCGCGACTAAATAGAAGTCACACAAAGTCGGACTAACTTCTATAAATTGGTTCGACAAGTTATACTAACAAATTTGGAAAAAAGAATTGAACGGTTTTCAGACTATCAAAAAACCTACAATGAGTTTAGGTTTTATTTTTGCATTTTTGACTTGCTCTCGTGCCGATAATGTATTATTTGAAATTTTGTACAATAATTTTAAATAAATGTCCAAATGTTTAGAAAAATCTGTCAAACTGATTTTTAAAAATCATTCCGATTTATTTTATTTCGTAAGTAAAAAACCTAATTTTCAGGCGAGTACGTTCTATTTGGACATTTATGGACTACATTTGATCAAAAAGTCATCACAATCTTAGTGTCCATTTTGAGAATCTAGTATGTCTTTTGAAAAAAAGTAGGTTTTAAAATATTTTTTTTAACACACAGACACACACATAAAATATATATATATATATATATATATATATATATATATATATATATATATATATATATATATATATATATATATATATATACATATATACATACATACATACATACATACATACATACATACATACATACATACATACATACATACATACATACATACATACATACATACATACATACATACATACATACATACATACATACATACATACATACATACATACATACATACATACATACATATACTAGACTCATTAACAAAAAGTATTCAAGAGGTCAGGACTGGAGTATATTCGGACGGCTACTCTCTTACCATGATGAGCAGACGATACTATGAAATTCAAAATTACTTTTCGACATTTAACTTCACGCTGGCATTTTATTGCCTGCATTAACGTTTACTGGGTTACAATTTCCGAATAGGTTCCAAGAACCTTACAGGAATCAATTTACGTGCTCACATAACCTTTAAACACGAGATACTGTGAAAGGCTTTTACAGCGCAGTAGTTCCGTGTACTTTATGTACTTTGTTTGTTTGTAGCATAGCTTGTGCAGTAGTTTAATAGTTTTGTGTTTGTTTCAGCTTTAGTCCAGTACTGCTCTTAGCGGTAACAGATTTCTTAGCGGATCAATGTTAAATACAGGCTTATGCATTTCAGAGAGTTGATCCTTGCCCTCAAAATGTCGTGCATTGTGCTTTGTGCACAGATTATGGCAAATTAGGAAAAACGTGTCCACTGTATAGTTTGATAATTGTTTACTATTTAGCCGTCTCGAAAAATAATTTGCGTGCTGAGATATTTTGTTTGTTTTTGCTTTCCGACAACCGACTGATATATTTAAAGAACCGGATTAACGTACGGACGTGACGTGAAGCGTGTGATACGATGCACAGGTTCGGTAACCGGAAACATCACCTCTTATTTAATCTGGCTTAGTTTGAAAAATAAATAGGCAAGTACTACACAATATGTATTCTTACGCTAGCATGTTAGTATGGCCATTAAACGAAAACATACTAGAATGATAACCCATGTGAGAGATATGTGAACACTCACTGCTGATGGCATCTTGCGGTAGAGTGTTTAACTATATTTAAATAGACAATAATACTGTATATTTTCACAAACGTCTCCACTCACTGCATTCAGTTCAATTAGTTTGATTTTAACCACTAATATGAAGCTTTTTATAATAGTGGGTATACTTCTAGTAAGTTTATATTTAATGGTGTGGTTAGAAACCCACAGGGTGTGAAGCCACCAAATGCAGAGCAAATCTGTGCTGAACGGAATGAAGATGAACGGTAACCGGAATCGGAGTTCAGTCAATTTAAATCTTTTAAATCTAAATATTTAGGCCTACTGTAACTGGTTTCTAGGAAACTACCTATGTTTAAAAACCATAACCTAGGTAAAGAGAAATAATAAGTTTCGAGGTGTGGTCAACGTGATGGGGAAGCGGAATCGGCTTCAAAACCGAACTGGACAGAGTCGAAGCTACGCGGAGCAGAACCAAGCAACGGCGATTGACTCCGCTCAGTTCATTTCACTTTCAGTAGACATGCTTATATAAAAAACAATAAGATATGTTTTGAATGTGTAGTCCCCTCCATTTTGCATTTGATGCCACCCTCCTTACTAACCTAACAAAATATGTTATGTGGAAGTAAAGGTTTTCATATTTTTTTACTTTTCTGACATGTAAGAATGTTAATATGCTATGAACAAGCAAAAAACAACACAAGTACGAAAAAATATTATTAGTAAGAAATTACCTATAATTAAAAAAAAACATTAATCAAAGGTGTTTGTCAAAACGTAGTCCAAAAGAATTTTTTTTAAATTGACTTTTTTTGTCTGTTGCTTACGCTGTGAGAAAGTTTGTATTATGTGTTTCCATTATTTATTTTTAAAAACAAACGCATCAGATAATACGCCAATAGTGTATCACGTGGTGTATTGGCTCGAGGAGGACAGATATATAACAAGCATTTCATGGCTCAGTTACAAAATAAATTTGTTTCCCTCAAAAGTATCACATTTCCAAGAGGCTGGGATTCACGTTACAAATTTACTTTATGCAATGTTTTAGTGTGGCACTGGTGTTTGGTGATTTGTTAAATCTTATATAATTCAAGTCTGCTCTATATACTGGCGGTTACTGGCTTCATGTCACATAACACTAACGTTACACAAAAAACAACTTCACCTTCTATATACTGTCGTACAATTACGATCCACATATAATAAAATTCAATTGGTTTTGAATTTTTTGACGATTAAATTTTTTCAAAAGTAAAAACGTAACAGCCTAATTTTGTTTTAGAATTTTAAATCGTCGAAAAATGTAGACATAAAGATGGAAAACGCAAAGCTATTCGAATGCTTACAGTTTACCATATCTCGTGAAAAAAACCTTTAATTTTGAAAAAAAAGGTTTTCTAAATCCCACTTTTGTTCAAGAAACTGTTAATCTGTAAGCATATAGAGGGAAAACGTAAAACTCTTCAAATACTTATAGTTTGCCATATCTCATAATCAAAACCTTTAATTTTGCCAAAAACGTTTTTTTAAATCAAGTTTTTGGTCAAGAAACTATTAATGTGTAGGCATATAGAGGAAAACGAAAGCTATTCGAATACTTATAATTTGCCACATCTCGTGAACAAAACCTTAAATTTTGCAAAAAATGTTTTTTAAATCCCGTTTTTGGCCAAGAAACAGTTAATCATTTCTATTTCGATCACATTTTGTCCAAACGTACTCTATAAATATCCAAATAAATCATATGACATAATTGGAAAAAACTTGAAAAACCAACCCAATTCTTCAAAATTTGTTCATTCAATTTTTGTCGTTTAGGGAGATTCTAACTCACGGAAGTGTAGAAAATTTAAAATAAGAGAAAAAGTTCGGAAGTAATTTCTTAGAAAAATCTTCTCCGCCAATGGGCTTTAAATTATTTTCAATTTACTAAGTGTCTTTTTCTGTAATTTTTTTCTTTCGCTTAGTGACTTTAGCTATGATTTTTTACGCACACATAAAACCAAAATTTTAACAATATCTGCTTGGGTAATTATTCCGACTTTCTTGTATTTCTTCTGTAGCTTTAGAACCGATTTTGGGGGAAATACTGTTAATTGGATGTGAGGAAGTTTGTGTAATGTTTTGCACCATTTAATTTATTAGTGTCATCTGGTTTTCAACAGGTAATAAACTCGCTGAAAATAATTTAATTTATTACACACCTTTTGCCCTAAAACGTATATTGTATTCGTTCGAAATTCGTCTTCCGATAAAGTCTTCTATTTGGATTTCTCCACATAATAACCCGGCATTTGTATAGTTTATGGGATCCGTATGTAAATACAGACCCATAGAGCCGTCAATTGCTCAGCCACGACCAACAAAACTGTTTTGCATTTCAGTAAAACATATGATTATAATTGGCGTCCGTTTGTTCGGCTTTGAATACTTTATAATACTTATTTTGGTTTTGTGAAACCTCAGGGGCTTTGTACGGTTCAGTTCGTGGACATGATAAGACGTAATCTCGGTCTAAACCTGAGCTCACGATTCCGAGCGTCACGAAGGTAGACCATTGTGCGCAAGTCAGAGACCGAATTAAAAAGTATTTATCATAACCTGTAAAAACTACTTTCTTTGGTGTGAGTTAGTTTTTTTTTTTAGTTTTTGTTAAGGCTGGCAAACGATAACGAGATGAAAAGTCTAATGATCGTTTGGTTCCATTTGCACGGGATTCGGGATTTAAGTATGGCCATTAAGTATAAACGCACTAGAATCATAACTCTTATGAGAGCTATGTGAGCGCTCGCTGCTGGTGGAATCTTGCGGCAAAGTTTTCAACTACAGTTAAACAGATAATAGTACGGTCTATTTTCACAAACATCTTTCTCCTCTCCTAACATATTGCAGCGTTCGCAGCGACAAATAGTTCAGTTACATGTTCTTAGCCACTGATATCGAACACACTCTTGTAATGATGACTGTACTTCTAGTCCATTTATATTTAGTGTTATATCACTGTCCTTAATTATTAATTCTTGATTTTCAAGTTAGTTAAATACCATAAATTACTAAGCAGTAATTTTAAAACTGATATCAAAAATCAAAAAGAACTAATGATTTATTTTATTTGTTAATTATTCTTAACCAATAATCAATTAAGTAGTTTCATTACAGAAAATCAATCTACATAAGTCACCAATAAATTTTAAAAACACAATAAATTATTGAATGAAAATAATTTACTAAAGCTACAGTTTTTCGTTTTGTACAGGCGTGCACAAGAAGAGAGAAAGAAAACCAACAGGACGGGGCCTATCGGTTCTTGGTCAAAGTGTTGCCAACTAAAACTTGAATAACAAACTCAAGTTCAGTGCCAAGTTCAAATGATGCGTAGAATATTTTACATGTTCGTATTTCTTTCCAGTATTCCTTGTTATTATTAAATGTTTACGGTTGACGCTTTAGTTTTAAAAAAGTTTTTAAATTAACTTCAAATCGGGTTTAATTGATCCCTCCTTAGCCTCCTCGGTGGCCTAATTGATAGCGTACTGGGCTTTCACCCTGAGGACCCGGGTTCGATTCCCGGCTAGTGCTTGGCATTTTCATACGCTATAAATTATACCATCGTCTGCATTAGGCCAAGTGTGCACAACAGTCGGACGTTAAACACCAAAAAAAAAAAATGATCCCTCCTTAAAAATTCCTGAAATTACCAGAGATGCTAAAGGAAACCAATTCCATTCATCTTAACCTCTACAAATTAAAACAGCTGTCTGAAACATAATTCTGAAAGGAAATAACAGAACATTGTGTCCTTCTGATTTTTAGAATGAATATTTTTTTAAAAAGATGTAATATTTACTACTTAAAGATGTTATCTTCCAATATTTTTTATATCAAAAGCTTTCTTTTAAATTCCCTCTTTAGTCCATTTTCGTAAACAGTCTTTGATCATCAAGTTCGTGAACTAATCTACATCGAACTTCACCTTTACACTCTGTTCTTAAATATATACTGTGCTTAAACTAACTTAAGTCTCCTCCAAAGGTTAAGATGAAGACGCTTTTTCAGTCTTCAACTCGTTATCCAAAACCATAACTACTGTCCGGTGTTGTTGATTAGCAACACAAACAGTAGAAGAACGATCAGCACTGATGATAACAAGTGCAGGCATGCAAGGATTTGTTGAATTGCTAAGTACAACAGACTCATTAAAAGTGAACACCATGACATTTCCTATTTATTGGCTATTTGAACTCTTCTCGCAACTACAGTGAACATAAGCAGCAACAATGTTTCCTTATTCTTCCCGCGTACATATGGCGGAATGTAAGCAGCACATTGTTAAAAAAATCGTGTTATTTGGTCAATGAATAATCTAAAACAGAATAAACTTTTAAAAGTACAATATGAAACGTCTGGCTAATATAATAACCGATATTTTACTGAAATAGTTGCAACGGATTGAGATTTATAATAGGCCTATTTGATGTTTTTTAGGTTATGTAACTAGCTGCTAAGTGGTTCCAGACAATCTTCTTATCTCTCTGTTAAGTAAATATTCTTCTTTTTCTTTTTCATAAATTAAACGTTGTAAGACGTAATCCGAGTAATTAAATGTCCAAATAATGTATTGCGCGTACTAGCCATCTTATTTACCTAATTCTAGAGGCTTCCATCAAGTTAAGACCTACACATGGAACTTTGAAATGAGCATAGATCATCTAGAAAACATTTTTAGAAATCGTTAATTATATATATATATATATATATATATATATATATATATATATATATATATATATATATAGAGAGAGAGAGAGAGAGAGAGAGAGAGAGAGAGAGACTAGCTGCACCTATTGAGAGGATTTAGACGTCCCTCGCGGTACCCGAGTCTAACACACACTTATACTTACAACGCTACACTTACGACTTTAACACTTTACACTCATACTTACATTTAGGGAGGTAATAGTCTCAATGTGCTTTTCTTAATATATGTGTATGTGTGTTTGTGCTCGTGTGTATACGCGCGCGATCACTCCTTTTTTATGTTACACATTTTTGAAAATCCGATTTAAACATTGCAATCAATACTAAAATCTGTATTAATAATTATTATATATTTTCAAATTCTATCGAAAATACAAAATGCACACTACGGCTGTCGGGAAATTTTCGTATTTTTAGTGTAATTAACTTTAAATGAAAATTATAAAGCTTATTACGAGATGGTGAAATCTGGCATTCAAAAAAGTGTAACAAAAACAATATTGGTATTTGGTTAATTTGTGGAAATTCGCTTCTATCACGTTAATGAGACAGCCACGTTTAATTACTGTGTGTACTAACCATCTTTTGTTACGTCATCCACTCTTTCTCCCTATATTTGTTACATTTGTTTCTATCAGTTTTGTCTACATCATCTTCATTCATGTTTATTTACTTTGCTTCGCGTGTTTCTCAGACTTCCTCCTTACAGGCATAATAACTCCTAACATTTGTCATTGCTTCCTTTACTGCGACTGATAGTGTGAAACAATATGGATTCTTATTTTAATACCGTCATTCAAAATTACCTGACCAACTCAATAAAATGTTATTTTAAAGTAATACGTTCTTAATAATTGACATTGGTATCAATTAACAGTTAGTACAAGAGTTACCGGACACTCTGTACAGATGGAATGAAGATAAATGCGTGTTTAAAAGACCTTGACTGCTTCTAAAGACCGAAGAAGATGCGCGACTTGTTTTATTTGAGTATTGCACATGTTTGAGACGTTAAAAGAAATAAACGTTGATTTGTATCGGCGTGCTGAGGAATTAAGATTCTTTGAGTCAGCTGGTGACGGACGCAACAATAACACAATGATTCCTGCATCAGCGGTCCTTGACCTGATGTCGTACGTCAAATTGTTCGTGTAAACTGTCTTTGGTAGTAATTTATTTTTCGTGGTCGGTCAACTGAAACAAGTTGATGGACGTTATCGTGGAACGTTCCCGGGTTTGTTGGCCAATTTGCAGTTACATTAGTGAGATTAAAATAATTTAATTAACATGTTTTAACTAGTTATTTTTTTCTTCAATTCAAGTTGAACAAAGTTATTTTCTTACAGGGATATTAAGAATGCTGTTTGCTTAACATTAATTTTACACTTTGTAATATTTTATTATCAGTAAATTCTCATTAGAAAATGGGCTATTGGAGCGGCTACTTTGATAAGACTCAGACATGGAACACAGATATTTGTAAGTTTAAAATGCTAATATATGCAGATTTTAATGATAAATTCTGTTTCATAACTAACAGTGAAATCAATTTTTGGTTTTTAATTGCAATATACAAAAATATTATTGGAAATTCGCTTCCATCATGTCAGCTAGAAAGCTGCGTGACATGTTTATTTTACTGTAGCCTATCACCACAGCTAATTTCCATTATAAAAAAAAAACTACTAAAGATGCCATCATGCCGAGACCCATGAAACGAGTACTTAACCTGACGTTTAGAACCGTTTTAATACCCTATATACCCACTCAACGGCCGCTCCATGCTACCCGGAGCAAGTTCCAACTTTAAATGTTTGTAGAGTTTCTGTTACAACTAGTAGCTCAAAGAACAGTATATCTCGCAGTATATTCTTAGTTAATTTACAGAGTGCTCTACGACAGCGCTCGTAACTTTTTCCGCCAATTTAACCAACAATTATAATATTTACGAAAAATGTTACTGAATCAATTTTATTGGAAATTTTGTGTGGTTAAAATTACGATAGGTCTTGCCGTTCAGCCACATTATTACAAGAAATAACCAGCAACTACATTCTTATCGTTCAATCAAATCCCGACATCTTGAAACGGAACTGAAAGTGAAGAAATCTTACACATGTGTCATTCGAGCTTTATACAACTTACCTTGTTAATAAATTTTAAAACAATCGGCCAACCTGTTTGATTAAAATTGCTTACACGCATCATCGTTAAATCATAGGCCGCCATATTGAAGCAGAAGTAAATAAGAAAAAATGTTATACAAACGTTATTTTGGGCTTTTTACAAGATTTATTCATACAAGATTTCACATCAATCGGTCAATGCGTTGTCCAAAACTGTTTACACTCGTCGACTTTAAATTAGAGGACGCTATCTTGAAACAGAAGCAAATGAGAAGAAATCTGACACATACGTAATTTGGGTTTTATACAAGATACTTTCGTATCAAATTTCAAAACATTCAATGCGTTTGGCTAACACTGTGTACAGTCCTTATTTTATCCCAGAAGCCGCCATCGTGAAACGGAAGTCAATTGAAAAATATAACATATACATCTTTTGTGCTTTGTACAAGTTACCTTCTTAAAAAATTTCAAAACAATCGGTCAGTGTGTTTGGATAAAACTGTGTGACAAACAAACAAACACACAAATCAAATGTCGAATGATAGAGTTGAAAAGACTCGCTTCGGTCGGTCAATAATATTTATGTTAACTCTTCACACACCTTCATTGAATAAAAAAGGTTTACATGGAAAACCTTTCTACAGCTGCTCGATATAACTATTGTTTCTAGAAGAAACATTGTTCCGACGTTTTGCCAAAATCGTATTGACTAATTCGAGGCGTTTCTCGCTCCAATTGTGAAGTCGAAATACAATGTTAAGGACACCTCATTATGGGGTCAATACCGGCGTTCAGGTCTGAGATATATGCCTTTGAAAAATAGTAACTTTTTATCAAACATTTTTTTAAATCAGATTTAACCATTTTAGTCAATACTCAAATCTGCATTAGTAATCATTACTTCGTATTTACCTTTATTCCGTTTGCACAGAGTGTCCAGTAACTATTGTACTAGTGGTTAGTTGATTCTAACATCAATTATCAAGAAAGCATTATTTCAAAATAACATTTTATTGAATTAGGTAGTTTTGAATGACGGTATTAAAATAAGAATTCACATTGTTTCACATTATCAGCCACGGTTAAAGCAAGCAATGACAAATCCAAGGAGTTAGGCCTATAAGGAGAAAGTATGAAAAAGAAGTAAGATAAATGAACTTTTAGATGTAGACAAAACTAATAGCAAAAAAGAGAACAAACAGGAGAGAAATGTTGAATGACCTAAAACAAGATGATTGGTATACACAATAAGAATTTTCAGCTGTTCTACTGACGTGATTGAAGCGAATTTCCAAAAAGTAACCAAATATCAATATTGTTTTTACCTTACACTTTTTTGAATGCCACAGTTCATCATCGTAACAAGCTTCATAATTTCCATTTAATATTACATTAAAAATACTTAAGTATCCTGACAGTCATCATATAATCCTAACGTAAATTAACCAGTAACAATCAGACTAATCTCGACAAACAGAGCATTTAAATAAGTTCTTAAATTCGAAAACACAGTTGTGAAGTAAGAAAACAAAACACGTAACACCTAAACAAGTATTTGTGCATATTTCAGCGACACGATTTGTCATACGAGTATCGCATCTCTTGAATTTGAATGGGAAAGGGATTTGAAGCAAAATTGTCCTGGTTTATCGAGTCAACGAGGCAGCCAAGCCACGCGCCTAGTGTGTGACGTATTAAGGCGCATTGTTATGTTTTATGTGCTCGGCTTGAATACACATTGTTCCTAAACACGCACACACGCACACGCCCATACATTAAGAGGTATTGTTGGAAGTGAGTTATATAAAGTAATTACAACACGAAAATAGGCTTCCTCGACAATCTGAAAGGTATTTTGTAATTAATTGTTTATGCAGACGTGTTGCTCGTAGGGTGAAATATTGCTTGGTAACTAATTTGTGGGGGCGTTTTAATGGATTTTGTTAAGTGCGCAGATAAAGTTTGGAATAAGAAATAGGTGCAAGCGATAAATTTATGTAATTATAATAACAATAAGCACTTGTTTCGCTAACGCAATAGAAGTTGAAACAATATTTCTTTAATATCGATCATTATAATCTACAAAAAATAAATTATTGTTTTAAACTTTCAAATTTTTTTCAAAGTAAGAGAACGAACTATAATTACCAGTTGTTAAATTTAATATTTGCATTTTCAAAAGAATTTGAAAATTTTTAATTTTAATTTATCCTGATTTTTCGAAAATAAATTTAAGACAAAATGTCATGTTTTTTTATTAGGGACAGTTGCTGTTTTGGAACGGTTGAACGGATTTTGCTGGGTAACGATCTTATTCAACCTATAATGGTAACATGTATTGTATTGTCAAAGTCTATAATGGTAACGTATATAATATTGTCAAACTTTAGAATGGTAACATATATAATATTGTCAAACTCTAGAATGATAACATATATAATATTGTAAAAAGCTAGAATGATAACATATATGATACTATAAAACGTTAAAGTGGTAATATATATTTTTTTAAAAAGCTATAGTAGTAATATATATAATATTGTAAAACACTGGAGTAGTAACATATATAATATTGTTAAAGCTAGAATAGTAACATATATAATACTGTAAAACGTTAAAGTGATAACATACAATTTTGTGAATTTTTTTTTTTTAGTGTTTAATGTCCGACTATTGCGCACACTTGGCCTAATGCAGACGATGAGATGATTTATAGCGTATGAAAATGCCAAGCCCTGGCCGGGAATCGAACCCGGGTCCTCGGGGTGAAAGCCCAGTACGCTATCAACTAGGCCACCGAGGCGGCTTCCAGTTGGCTATAGTAGTAATATATATAATATTGTAAAACACTAGAGTGGTAACATATATAATATTGTTAAAGCTAGAATGGTAACATATATAATATTGTAAAAAGCTAAAAAGGTTACGTATACAATATTGTAAAAGTATAAAATTTTATTAACTCCAAAAAATTTTATCTAAAAGGCAGAATCGAAGCTCATTTCAAGGTCTGGGAGTCTGGACATTAACGTGATGGCCGCTCCAATGGCTCATTTACGAAAAATAATCATTAACAACAAAACTACAATTTCCTTGCAGAGTACCAACCTTTGTTGTAAACCAAACCGACCTTTGTCATATTTTGAACAATACACATCACATTACACTTGATTATGTATGATAACAATGGTTAGCATTAAGTCACAAAATTTGCAAATAAGACTTGGAGAAATCCTTAACTAACACCGCCACGCTGGATACCCCCAGGGCATGAACATCTCAAAGGGGGACGCAGCAGGATGAAATAAAACAGAATAACACGGAATTGCTAATGAAGAGAATAACAAAGCTAACTTAGCTGTAGGGGATGTTATTCTGATGCTACCTCAAGTTTGCATTAGGGACGGTTTCAACTTTTAGATTAAACATATATTTTCTATTTCCAACTCTGCATATCTAACATGTAATCTCTAGAATCAGGTCATGCTAGTTTCAACAGGCAAACTTCCATCTTGCTATTACTGCAAATTGAAATTTAAAATTTTATTTCGCTTTATATTAATATAAGGATACATGTATCATACATATCCGCTCTACAATATTCATTATAAATTTCGTGGCTCATGAAGTTTTAGTGGTATCTTTTACCTTATCTTTATTTATAAAAGAACAAAATACAAAATTTGAATAAGTTAAAAATAGGGCTGTGTATTAGTCAACTGTGATGAATAACGTTTCAAAGCAAACGTCCGTAATAAAGCAAAGGTACATAATAAAGAAAATGTATATAAAGCAAACGTATATATATATATATATATATATATATATATATATATATATATATATATATATATATATAAAGCATATGTATATAAGGAAAACGTACACAATGAAGCAAACTTACGTAATAAAGCAAATGTATTTAAAGTAAAGGTATATAATAAAACAAACGTTTATAAAGTAAATGTACATAATAATGCGTATGTATATAAAGGAAACGTACCTAATAAAGCAAATCTTTATAAAACAAACATAATTACTCGTAATAAGAAAATGTATACAAAGGAAACATACGTAATAAAGTATATATATATATATATATATATATATATATATATATATATATATATATACATATATATATAAAGAAAACGTAAGTAATAAAGCAAATGTTTATAAAGCAAAAGTAATTAAAAAACAAATGTTTATAAACTTTAACGTACATAATAAAGTAAATGTACATAATGCAAACCTAGTATTGTGAATTTTAAAAATTTCTCACCTTTTTGCAGGACTGCATAAATATTTGCAATGTCTTGGAGTTATTAATACTTATCGGGTACTCGTAAATTAATGTCAGCTAAAAATCTGATCATCAATTAATTAACTCTTCTATTCTAGCGTATTTAATTATATATTATGTTTATATTTTTGGACACAAATTTCCTGTTTTAATTTATTTTAATTAAGTGACGTAACTACAAAAATAAAATTAACCTTCTAAATTATTTCTATTTATAAATCAGACATTTACCTTCTAGATATTTAATAGTTATTATTTTATTAAATTACAAAACTCTTTATCATATTCATTACTAATTACCTTTTTTCCAACAACACTAAATTAACTTTTTCAGAGAATAATTTTATTTAAATTCTTTTCATTTCACTTTATTAAATTATTTTTCATTAGATTTATCTTTATTGGAATTTATATAATTAATTAATTTATTTATTTGTGTTTATCTTAGTTTTCTATTTGCTTCAGTTCATCAATAACCAATAAAATTTCTGGACGAAAGTGTTTTTTACATTTACATTTTACATTTACTGAGTGATATTTTGAAAGTTTATTAATTTATTTGGATTTTTTAATTTTTCTTTCTATGTATTTTCAAGCAATCTTATTTATTTGAAATTTGAATATATATATATATATATATATATATATATATATATATATATTCGTGAAATTGTACATTGTTTTTTGAGGGCGTTATTGTACTGCCTAGACGTTGGTCCTTTCTGATCCTCGATTCCCAAAGGATGGTAATTTCTGGTCCTGGATGATACAACGATGGCTGAAGTTCTAGGACGCTCGAGTTCTCTCCCACGCGAGAGATTCTATTAAGATCAGCTTGTAACTTTTGGCCTCATCCAACTTAGAGATAATCGTGTCTCGTTACTAGAAAAATGTCGTTATCTGACCACTCGGCTCAGCTGACGTTGACATCAGTATGGGGAATTTTCAATGCAAAATATCCTGGATTTGGTGACAGAAGTAAAGAGAAAAATGGTTAAGATGGTTGGCTTATAAATGAAAGAATCTAGATTTGGAGGATTATTCAATCAAATCGTTTTAATAATGGAAGTATTCGAAAACGCGTCAACAAATGTAAAATGTTTGAAGCTTGAAAAGGCAGATGTACCTAACCAAAAAAATAACAACATTCCTAGCTGAGAAAAGGTGATTACATTAATAAATAAAACATTATTATTAAAAATGCGCTTCCATCACGTCAGCGAGACAGATGCGTGTCGCGATAACTTTATTATTGCTCGGCACCCAATGACAAACCACAGATATAAAATTATGAAAATCGGCTGTAATCGGTCGGTCGAGAACTTGAGACATTAGCATTTGAGATGTAAAGTACAGTATATTTAAATGCAGAAAGACGAGTTCCTAATGACAGTAGGCACTACACAATGGCCAAGTTTTAGATAATCTCGGTGAAAGTGCGTGCGCAGTGCGTAGGAAGGCCCAGAATTAATCAGGCAGGGTCACGACTTCGTGCTCCACACAACACTCAACGTTTACAGAAAAAAATCTGTTTTCGGTTAATGAAACAAATGTTATATAAGAACCAACTTCTCCCGCTGAAGTTCTGCAAAATTCTTTTCTTTTCTACTTTTAGGAAGACAATAAACTCTGCAAATAAGTTTCCAAATGTAACAAAATTACTTCACATAACAATGAAAATCTAATGTAACTTAAAAATTCAGTTTTTGTGCCAAGTTTTGATGAAGTACGACAGCTAGAGGATATACTCGTATACCCCCTACAAAACTTTCTCTTTTCAGAAATAGGTTATATTAACATCTTATTGTCAATATGTAATAGTGAATGAAGTTAGTGTCGGTTCTATGGGGGGGGGGTCGAAAAGGCTTATAGCCCCCTCCATGAGCCAAACCTATTTTACAGAAAATTAATTTGTTGAAGATTACTTCATGCAATTATTGCCATTCTTTGGTTAAGTAAATTTACACTATATTTTTGGTCTATGCATGGCTGGTCCATATTTCTTAATTTGACTATTCCATACGAATAAGCGCTGCAGAACGGCCAATTCTACCCGATCCTATCCTCGTCTAGCTTTCAAAGGCCGTCGGTGTGAGCTCTCTAAGCTGCTCCGAAGTCGTCTTCGCTGCTCCGTTTAATACGGGGCATAAAAAATGAACTGAACTTGCCGCGTTAGAGTAGTAATATACGAAAAAGTAAGACAATAGAGACGTAGTATAGGTACTGAAGCAAATATTATATAAATATAATTTATATATTAAGTATTACAGAACAATAAAATTGTAAAAGACATGCTTTTAAAGCTCGCCTTGTTTCTTGTCATTATAAATTATTTTTTACTTGAAATGTAAACTTATGCTTTACAACTACAATGCTGCATTCATACGTACTTGTACTTTGATGGTAACAATGCCTTAACAAAGAATGGGTCAGTTGCCTTGACTACCGCGAAGCGGACGGACCCCACCTGTCACTTAGAACACGTAGCCAGGACTGTAGCCAGGACCGCTCCTAGCGCACCGTTTAAATGATCTTTTTGAAATGTATTTGATGCCGAAACAAAAATAACTTTAATCGTATTTCACTTACTGCAAAAGGTCAAACGGAGTAAAAAAACCTTCTAAAGTTGTCAGTGACATTTTCAAAACACTTTTTGAGGTCTATAAATATACAAAAATATGTAAAATAATTTAAAAAATCATGAAAAATGTTTTTCTTGTTTGGTTAGATTAGATTCAAACTAGTGGAAGGGCATTACAACCCAGGCACTGCGATCAGCAGATTTATTGTGCAACTAAACCTCTTGAGTTCAGCAGATTGATGCCCTTAGTTCCAACAATCCAATGACTAACTCATTCTGTTGAAGATCCCAAGGGTCCTGGCAACCGAGAACCCCTAGCTTCCTACCAGGAAGAGCTTCACAATCAAGGATTATGTCTCATCCTCTTTCCTGCTCAACCTACACACGGTTTTTCCACGGTACATATCTATCCTGTTCATGTGCACAGTGCCCAGTAATAAGCTCCATGATTTTCCTGAGTGTATTCTTGTTTTGATACAGACTATGTTTATAAATTGTTTTGACTAACATGTAGAAATTAGAGAGCCACATGGAAACTTCAACTGTAAAAATATGTTTACCTTTAAGGTTTTACCCCTTAAATTCACTAAATTTCTGGCCGCTACAAATACGAGTGATCGTAATGGGCGCTCGTACCATTTTTGTAGTGATCGGTCACAATGTTTTGGAGCAAGAAGTGCCTTAACGACAGACACACAGACCGGACAATCGCGCGAATTTATAAGGGAATTTAGTTAAAGGATAGTCAAATATTTTGTTCCTAATGAAAAAAGTATAATCACTGTTAGCATTTTTGTTCAATAAAATACTTTTTTATTAGAAATAAATTTGAACCAATATTTATTTTAATGTCTGGTTGTGTCGCCAAAGTCTGACTTAGTTTGATCTTACCAACGCGGCAATCACAGCATGATTTATGCCCATACCCGTTGCCCAATTGATTTATTACACAGTACAGCCTTTGGAAAGTTTGAACTTTTAAGCCTGTTTAAATGTAACAGTCAATAGCAAAATTGTTTTTTCAAGTAGTTCGTACACCAGTAATAATCACAACTACGCATTACATCATCCAATTTTTATATACATTTTTTTTATGAATCTATTATTAGACCAGTCAGGCTAACACCATAGCAAGTACTATTTGTTAACACATTACCTAACGTGTGCACACACCATTCTCGCTCTGAGTTGTTTTTCTGTACATACCAGTATCGCCAAGAAGTCAACGTGTTAACGTTATTCTAGTTAATATGGACGGTACAATAACATGACTTTAAACTGTGTTTTATAATATATTTTATATTCATAAAGGCATATAAATTGAGTCTTTAAATTAGTAAATCTCCACAACTATGCTGGGATGGAATTCCTCCTGACCCTCTTGGTTAGCCAATTGTATTGTATAATTTCTAGATGTATGGAGTTCAGGGTATTAGATTATATGATATTTATACTAAAACCTATGTGTGAGGTAAGTTCACTGGATATATTTATCTAAAAAAAGAGATTGAAACAGATTTTTTTGAAAAATTCTGGAAATTTTCCCTATGTGGTAGGCTATATAGAGACGGTTTGACATACAAGAACAACTTTTTTTACAGAAATCGGATATATTTAAAAATGGTACCTTAAAATAATTATAAACATAACGGTGAAATATATCGGTTAGGCCTTATTAGTTCCACTTGGATAATTTGTACTTTGTAACTTTAGGGACAAAATCAAAATTTTGAATGTAGAATTTTAAATGTCCTTTTAAGGGAAAATTAAAAATATCGTTTTATTATCAAATGATTTAATTGCAAAAACTGTTAAAAATCCAACTGTAAATAGCGATAAAAAGTTACAAATTACGGTATATAACAATTACTTTTCGCGCAAAAAAATAATATTTTAAAGAAGTTAAACTTGTACAAACACAATTAATATTGCCGCCAGCCTCTCTCAGACAATACGCGGCCCACAGATACAGACACTTGGGGGCGGTGCGCTAAACTTTATGAATACAAATTTGGGAGCTGACCCGGAAAAATTAAAGTGATTTAGGAAAGGGAACCGGAAAGAAAAGAAATATAAATGCAAATTAGTTTAAAGAAAAATATTGCCCAAGAGGAAGGGCAATGATTCTGCGATTAGTTCTGCAGATAAAATGTGTGTTTTTTGTGCTTCTGAATATTAAAGGGGTAAATAGTTTAAAGCTCCAACTTTGCAGAAGAAATGGAAATTTATCTTTCAGAATATTTACGGTGATTACAGAAAATTAAATTATTATAGTTTACATGAAGCTAAGTTATTTCATTAATGGAGTACATTTATAATCCATTTGAAAATAAGTTAAGACAATTTAATGTTAAATTTACATAGTTTTACGAAGTATTGTATAATTTCGATGCAATATGAAGTACGTTTATCGTTACATTGCTGTATAATTATAATATTGTATTACATAAATCGATTAGTGTTAGCTGTGAATACATTCTTTGCCTCCCGTAAAACTCTGTAATAGGTTGTTTTTTTTCTTAATTTAATGGTTGAGAGTCATCTTAAACTATTCCTGAGATTGCGTGCTTTCATTAGCTTTCTTATTGTAAAAATTAACTTTTTTAGTGTTTTTTAAAGTGATTTATAGTAACAATATCCATATTCTAAGGTAACAAGTAATAACAGTAAACCTTCCTTAATATGTTAAAATTATGTCGTCAAGTATTCATTTATAAAATCACCAAACAGCACATTAAAAAAGTTGTGCACTTGGCCGATAGGTAGCGATGGCGTACTGTTACCGCGCACTTCAGACCGAGGGAGAGAGACTATTGAAAAATTTTGCCTTTAAATTTACTTAACACTGATTTGTTGAAGGTTAATTGCGCAGAAGGCAGAACATGGAAAGGGAAACGTGCTGAACATTTTTTTTGTTAATTCATTTCAATATACAATATTGAGTTGGTTAAGTTAACTATATATCTTGTAATATAAACTTTATTAACACACTATAGTTGGAACCAAAAAGGATGAAGTTATTAGAAGATAAGAAGACAATAAGCCTCCTCTTTATATCAATAATTGCGATAGTCAGTTGCTTATTAATTTCTCATTGGCTGTCATTTGCCGTTTGTTTGGGTACACACAACCTGTTGTATATTCTTCCTTTTTTTCATTATGACTTGTGGTTTTTACTGATTTTATGTTATGACTACTTTGAGTTTTTACTTTGAATGATAGTTCTTGTATTCTAATATATCTATTGTTATGTTTTAGGTTAGGTGTTAAGTACTAGAGACTGAGACGTTGATCCACACACTCGAAACGTCGTGTTCTACATAGGCTACATAAATTATGAAAAATATACAAATAAAAGTACTAGAATTTTGGAATAACATTAACAAATACAAAAAAATAATGACAAAATATATAACTGAAAAAACAACAAATTTAACAATAATTAAATTAGCTTAAACACATATTTCAAATGATTTTATGAACTGAGGAATGAACTGGAAGGAACCAAAATGGCCGTTATAAACGTAATTAATTTATAGAGATCAAACGCAAGTAAAAAAAATTGACGTAATTAAGAAATAAGTACTGCTTTTTTCTCAATACTTATGAAAAAAATATTGTCTTTTTACACAGTTCCAACGTGTCCAGAATGCAAGCGGACTGTTTTACGCATGCTCGAAGGCTTTCAAGGATCAGTGACGTCATCGGATCGTGCAAGGAACTGCAGACAGAAGAAATAAAAGTCAAACATTTGAGGTTAGGAGTTCCAAGATTTATGGGATAAGTGAAGCTTTTAAAATATTTTACTGGTTTAGTTTTAAATTCTTTACACACAGTTCGTGAATAGAAGAAAAATATAGCTTTCCAGTGGAAGGGAATGTACGAGCACGAAATGAATGTATTTATTGTGGCTGGTTGGGTTTTAGCGTGGTTATGATGTACGTAACATGAAGATTTACATCAAGTCTGGCTTATAAAACGGGCTGTTAAAATTGTTTAGAGGAAAAATAGACACTAATTTACAAAAGATAACTAATACTCTAAAATTGTATTCAAATTGCAGTTGTGTATATGTTTTCCTTATGCACAATGTAACACATAAATTTTCCACTAATAAAAAACTTTATAATTTGTTTATTGAAAGAAAAATAGGATAATGACATTACACAAACTTTCTTACATTAAATTATTTCCCAAAGAAATCCGGTGTTGAAGTACGTAATCAACAAAAAAACTATAAAATTGACTGAATTTCTGAAAATCGTTTCATCGTATTTTAGCGCACATTAAATAAAGATTCATAACGAAACTCAGTGTAAAATTTAAAATAAAATAAATATTTTGTTTAAAAATTAACAAACCGAAATTCTGTCGAAAAACCGAAATAAACAAACAAATTGAAATAATTTAAAGTTCCGACTTGAAACTAAAAGAAAGGAAGGTTTTAGGGTAACTAACTCAAAATCGACGTGTAAATTTTACTAGAACTATACTAATTATTATGAACATTCTCACTATTCTTAACAAATGCTGCATAAAGTAGCTTTTAAACTTTTTTGAAAATAATAAATGAACATAGACCGATGTTAAAATTACTTTCACAATTTCAATTTGAAAATTTAAAATATACTAATTTACGTAGATTTTGAACAAATGTATGATAAAAAAATTACGATTTTTCCTACAAGTTGAAACCGTTGAACGGACTTTGATGAAAATGAATATAACTTTCCCATTTTGTTACCATTTTGTTTTATATATATATATATATATATATATATATATATATATATATATATATATATATATATGTGTGTGTGTGTGTGTGTGTGTTTGTTTGTTTGTTTGTTTGTTTGTTTAACAACGCTTTAAAAAGTGATAGAAGAGGGGACAGGATCGGCGTGTTTCAAAGCTCCTGGTCTGGGCCTTACCCCGATGACCGCTGCAATATCCCGTTCCCCAATGGAAATTCACTGATACAGTAAATGTAATTTTCTTTTGTTGCAAATACTGATGTTTTATTTGTGCGCATTACAAAGAGAAATACAGCCCCTGGCGACCAGGACAGCAAATACACTCAGTTTTGTATTTTATCCGGAGCTGAACAATTTGTCAACAAATATTAGTAGCACACTGTTTGATTTGCCTTTGTGTTTGACAATGGTATTAGGTTAATGCGCTTATGTTTGTTAAAACGTCCGAGAACGTATTAAAACAGGTAAAAGCTAATTTCGAAAATGTTTTCAGATTTCAACTTTCACTTTCGTATTTTTGTACGAGGAACAATAAAGCGCTAACCTGCAGTATGTGAAGGAATACAAAAACAATCGCACGCAGATGATTCGCTGATGTGCAGAAAATAATATTTAAAAAAACATCAAAATATCAATATAATATTGATACTTTTATTTAATTGATAATGTAATTTCACTATCATTTCCGTGTATGTTTTAATAAAGCAACATTTTAATTCAATTAATTTTGTTCTCAATACCCGGTTAAAAATTTAATTGATCTAAAATTTTAGCCATGTTAGAAAATATATAACTTAAGTCATTAGAGCAGTATGAAATGTTTATGATTCAGGTATAAATTAGGAGAAAAATTGATAGAAGAATGATTTGTTTTGTTTTTCATTTATTCTTCCACTATATATTTTTTTTGTTACAATTTTCCACGTTTTCTTGAAATATGATCGTTCATATATTACCAAAATTGGAGCAAAATCTGATAAAAGGTTTTAAGAAATTGTATCCACTTTTCTTTAGGCATCTTCCAAAAAGGAGATATTTTGGGGTAACAATTGATTACGAGAAAGTTTATGTTATGTTTTTGTACTGTTTAATTTTAGTAAATCTTATTGAAATTCTGATTAGGGACTGAAGAAAGAACTACTTTAAGAAAAAAACATGGAAATATATCGGCAACTGTAAGAGTTAAATAACTGAAATTTTGTTAATAGCAGGTGAAGTTTACACGAATTTGTTATCTCAAATTTAGATATTTTAAGGACCTAAACACGTAAATATTTTCAATTTGAAAACTGAAATTTTATATAAAGTTAGTAACTTGAAAAATTTGTAATGTTATATTTTCGCCCCAAAATTTCGACTAAGGAACGCAAATATAGGAAAAACCGTCGTTTTTTAATTTCTTTAACTACTGAATTAATATTATGTTTACGTAAATTATTGAAAAAGATTTTCTTTATTGCTCTGTAGACCCTGTTGGCCATTCTGAATTGTTTACTTGCAATTTTAACGTAAATTAAAGATACAGGTAACTCTGTATTTTTTAAAGTAAAATTGTGTTTAATATGTAATTGTTTGTTAGGTCTTGTACGTTAAATATGGTTAGTTTTTTTACATTTTTATATGCCGTAAACCCCTAGCCATGCAGTTAGACTGACGCTAAGCTCAGGTCCTCGAATGTGTAAGTAGCTGGAGCTACCACCGTCTGAAGTCAGACACTTAGCCCGGGGTAGGATTTCAAAGCTTGCAACATATTTGAAACGTATACACAAAGTTATGTTGTATCTGTTATTTAGATTTTTTTATCATCATGATATAGATATTATTTTTACATCTTATTAATACGCTTATAAAAAACGTTTGCTACTATTGGGAGTGTCACCCTCCTTCACTTAGGCGCCAAAGCCACGATGAGCAGTCGAAAAAGTGCCACACTTTTATTGACAGTAATTATTTAATACAATAATGTATAAGACAGTTTTTAAAGCGTACACGAAGGGTAACACACACGAGCTCACAGACTATTGAAGGATATTTTTTTAAATAAAAATCGAAAATGCCAAAAAAACTTCAAATGGAATCTCATTTTTCGAAAAACTACATTGAAAATATAATTTAAACTACGTGGTAATCATTTTTTACATTCGAATTTATATGTTTTCAAAAGTTATAAACAGTAATGTTCTAAAAATGAGGTACTTGAATCATGTCGACTAATGTGAAAAGTTGGTTTTTTAGTAAAAGAGGCGATTCGAAGGATATTTTACAAATTATATTTTTTATTCAAGAAAGTTTTTATATATCCCATACTTTTAATTAATACTATAATAGATTTTTAATTTTATACATTAATTATTTTCTAAACAATTGATATATTATTAACTTCATCAATAAAGTTCTACAAAAGTCTATAATGTACGTTTACATAAATAAATAATAAAAAAATAAAAACTGTAAGTGCGTAAAATATATTTTTTCCAACAAAAGTAATAGTCATAAAAGGTCGTCTATATTTCTTGTAATACTGACATTAAACGTGCATAAAAATATTGTTTTATTTGCGATTGTATGAAGTGAAAACACACGAGCGATTTGCAAACACGATTCCGTGCATAAAACTGACATTTTGCGCAAACAATTGCATTAATTATTTTGCTAGTTTATCAGTGGTATTTTTAAATCAATATATATACTATATTTAAGACTATATTCTAATTCAAATAATGTTAATCGTATGTAATGTAATTAATTATCCAGAACATGCTAGGCTAGTAAAAAAACTAAACAAAATATACAACTTTGAATAATATTGTTTATAAATTTAAAATGTGTTACAGGCTGCGAATCGTTACCCAGGACTTAGTGAGTGACTTACTTTAGACTCATAACTATGTACCAGCGCGAAGTACCAGCGTCTAAAACTCTAGGCTCATAGACATTCGAGTGTCACCTTAGCGCCGGTCTAACGGCGGGCACTGAAGCAAAACATATATTCGAAATGTAAAAAACTGACTATATTCTTCGTACAAGACTTTTAAAATAAGATATGACATATTATCTTAACGAATTGTGGCGTAATCTGTATCTTTAAATGAAATTAGTCTTAAACGGATAAGATTCAATATGTTAGAAAGGATCCACAGATTAAAAAAATAAAGTTTAAACCATGAATTTGTTGATAAATACTATATCTAGTCCGTATTGACTGTATCGACTCAGTTTTAGAGGTGCACTATTTCGATTTGCAATTTAACAAACCGATCTTTGGTTTCGAAACAATCGATTCTAAGCAGCTCATTAAAATGCATTAGTTCAGTTTCTTTTTCGAATGGCAGCGGTGAGATATCTTACTTTTGACGTCAAAGAAATTGTTTTAAAACAATGCTAAAGAAACCAAGAAACAATTCCGTACTTATAATTTCTGAATTTATTATTTGCAAATAAAATTATGCAGTAAAACAATTCAGTTCCTTAAACTGTACCAGATTATCTTCTACTTCGTGTTGTTTGCCTTTGTAATATTTCCGCATTGTGTTAGTTATACTGATAAGGAAGTGCTTTATGTATTGTAAAGTAAATAGGTAGTCATTCACGTCGAGAATTTATGTATTTAATACAAAGAGATTAGATTTAATATTTAAAATAAAAATAAGAATTTTGTTGCATAATAAATGTTTAACAGATATGAAAATAGGGTATCTGTGTACCTTTGAACTCGCTACGGTAAGAGATTAAGGAACATGCAATGAAAGAAACTGACCTTATTACATCTTTAATTTTATTTTGTATGTAATATAGTTTGTTTTTTCTCACTATACGAAGTATATAGTATTGTATTCGTGACAAAATTGATTTTTATATTTTAAACATCCTCCATCTGCATTTCTTCTGACTTAAAAAAATGGTTTTAAAAGGATGTGTGTCAGTTTGTGTGTTTATATTTTTAAGCCAAAAAAATTGATCGATTTTGATGTACTGTAGCAGATAAGTTTACCCAGATCTTACTGTTATTTTTTTTCAAAAATATTTTTGTTCACCTTCTTAGTTAAAAACAATTTAAAAATAACCAAAACTTATCAAAACTGAAGATCTTCTAGTTATAAAAAAAAACAGTAAATCATTTAGTCAGATTATGAAGGTTTAAAATTCGAGACAAGTGTTGTAAATGTCAAATAAAAGAAATTTAGGGTTCGAGAGTAAATATGAAAAAAATAATTCTGACCCACAGTGAATTATAAACGGTATAGCATATTTTCGTTTTTCGATTTAGTTTTGATTGTAATTTTTTAAATAAAAATTTGGTACAGTATGTACTTTAGTACTTTGTTTTACTTTAGTACTTTGTTGTGTTTTAAATCTTTTATATGACTAATATTTTATCACAATATAACGAACCTATTTTGAAAAAAAAGCTTTTATCCGAATATTTGAACTGGATCTTTGTGGTGATTAATTAAAGAACATGTTTAATGGAAATATTTTATACTGCTTTCAAAAAAATCAAATTATTGTTATTTTTATTTTATTTTTTTAAGGCGAAAAACACATTAAGGCTATTATCGCAACCCTAAATGTAAGTGTGAGTGTAAAGTGGTTAAAGTCGTAAGTGAAGTGTTGTAAGTGTAAGTGTGTGTTAAACTCAGGTACCGCGAGTAACGTCTAAATCATCTCAATAGGTGCAGCTAGTCTGCACCCCCTGCTGGAGAGTTTTTTTTTAAAAAAGACAAATAAAAAATTACTTTTGGAAATTCGGTTCTATCAAGTCAGCGAAACAGCTGAACTAATTGGGCGATTTTATATTTGTTTTCAAAACTTTTTTTGGTTATAACTCTTTTTTATTTTTTAAAGAGTTATGATCAAAAGGAAATTTTGAAAACAAATAAAAAATCGCCTAATCAGTTGATATATATATATATATATATATATATATATATATATATATATATATATATATATATATATATATATATATATATATATATATATATATATATATATTTATTATTATTATTATTTGCGCATAGACCCTGTTGGATCACGCAAAGCACTCCGACTCATGTCTTGTTCCTTCTAATCCTCCACACATCCCTCATCCTGTCCCCATGGATCCTCTTCCGCTCCTCCGTCCATTTTACCCCTGCTCTCTTTGGGATTTCATTCTCTGGGACCGTCCAACCGAGCATCTTTCTCCTGTATGCATGCCTATCTTCAACATGAGGAAGTTTGCCAGAGAACTCCGACTCTCTCTGTAATCGTGTAAGTCCAGAGTCCCCAGAATCCGAGTTCCTGGTTGCCGCCCGCAGACGGTAGATTGGTTAACACCTGGGGTATTTTTATCATTACTTGCACGAATCATAGTTGCTTGTAATCTTGAAGGTCCAGTGTTTCCACTGGGATTTTTAGAACCAGGGATTGTTAGTTCCTGGAGCGTTACGTACAGCCGCATCCTCTGGATGAACAGACGCTGACCAGGTTGCCGGTGGTTGCCACTACAGACGCACCCCGGATTTTGGTGTTCTTGGTTCCTCCGCCCTCTTTGCCGTTGAGAAATACATCTTCATCCGCCATTGAGACCAACATTGGTCAACACCAATGGTTATAACTTATGGTTTTTTTGGTTATAACTCTTTTTTATTTTTTAAAGAGTAATGACCAAAAGGAAATTTTGAAAACAAATAAAAAATCGCCCAATCAGCCCAAACAGCTGATATATATATATACCTCGTCAGGATCGGTGCTCATTTCAAGTTCTTGGTTGGGTGGCTTACAATGATGGCTCATTCTTCAATGAAAATTTACTAGATAATATGAACGAATTACCATACAAGATAAATTCAATCAAACTCAATTGCTTAGTTTAATCTCCAGTACGGGACACACACATGAACAAATATACGTGTAAAAACCATTTTGTACCAAGGGATCTTGGAAACGGATTTGCATCGAAATCGTGCAATCAATTGTTTCACCATTGCGTTACTTCTTTTTATTTTGTATTGTGAGGAGATAAAATGTACGTCTAGTGAAATGCGTTAAATCGAACAAATCTCATTTCGGACGAATGTAACGCGTCTGTCGATTGTTACACAAAACTCTTGTTTGAAGTCGTACTTTATTATTTACTACTTACAGCGGGACAGTCTTATTAAACATAATCTGAACTTGTAGATTAAAGAACAGTAGACCTCGAGGTATGTTATTATTAATTAATATACAAAGCGCTCCACGACAGCGCTCATAACCCTTTCCGTCAATTTAACCGTTAACGGTAATGTTAACGGAAAAATGTTACTGAACCACTGCTGTTGGAAATTGTATGATCTTTTTCCGTAAAGCGATAAAAATTATGATAAATTTTGCCGTTCAACAAGTATTACAGGAAATGACCAGTAACTCTCAACGTTGAATGACAGATCACCATCTCAGTAACAAAAATCTTTTGCATACGACTTTCGAGCTTTAAAGTAAATATTTTCTTACCAACTTTCTAAAAAAATGACTAATGCGTTTGATTAAAATTGCTTACACTCGTCATCGTTAAATCAGATACCGCCATCTTGAAACGGAATTAAATACGAGAAAAGCTTACAAATACGTTATTTGGGTTACATACAAGATATCTTTACGAAATTTCGAAACAATCGGTTTATTCGTCATCGTTAAATCACTGGCTACTATCTTGAAACAGAAGTAAGTGAGGGAAAATCTTACATATGCATCACACATGATGCCTTCGTATCAAACTTCAGAACAATCGCAACAACGTACATCCGTTATTGTAAATCAGAGGCTGCCATATTGAAACGGAAGTGAATAGGAAAAAATCGTTTTGCATATGTCGTTCGGGCATTATAGAAGGTATCTTGTACCAAATTGCAAAATAATCGGTATTGACGCATTGGCGTTTAGCCAAAACTGCGTAACAAACAAACACACAATCCAAATGTCGAACTGTGAATTAAAACAAAGACCTTAGTTCAGTCAACTAAGAATATTAAATAAAATAAACAGCTGACGGTAATAAAACCAAAGACGTTTTCAGCCTAAAGTTATAACAGTTGTATTACCGAAGTCAAGACGAGGGCGTGCGCAATGGGTCGGATCTTATTATTAATCAGCACGTCAGCAGATCGGCAATCAAGTCATTAATTAATATTACATCAGATCCAGAGCCACTCCTCTTCGGCATTGTTACGCAATTTGCAGCTCAATCAATAGGCAAAACGTCTCACTCATAACAATAGTTTCGGCTTAGCATTTCTTGGTTCAAACAGTAAAAACATTCCTACTGGCATAACTGGACCTTTAAAAAAATAACGACTTATGATTTCGTTATTTGTTACCAAAACTCCGACAAAACTATGAATGTATATATGATAATTGGTATTTATCAAAAACATCACCTGTTACTTTCGTTGTTTTTGACATAGCCAAATTACCACACTGTTTAAGTCCTAAAGTAGAAGGTAAACGTGTTGGTTTAAAAAAATGGTTATTGTCTTTGACTTTAAAACACTTACTGCACTAATACAGTGTAGTTTTGAATCTGATGTGAGTTTCTTTCTGGCAACGATTAGAGCGATCGTGCAATGTAGTCGTGTTTAAAAAAGCTTGTCAGTATGTTCGAAACCATCAAGACATCGAGGGTCCGGAAATAATTTCAGACAACAAAAAAACTTTTTATCAAATAACAGTGGGTACAGAGGACTTTTAATGAAAACATCGCAAATAACCTCGCTCTAAACATTCTTCGTAAAAAAAAAAATACAAAATAATCCAGGCACGTATCTTTCTAAATATTTGTAATGCTACGTTATATAAATTTTAAAACTGATAACGACGGTGAATTCGTATTCTTAAATATTCTTTAATTTTTTTTTAAAGATTTTGGAAGATTTGTGTGTAGCAAATGTTTTCTTCTTCTTCTTCTTCTTCATTCTTCACTGTAGGCCTGTTTTTCCGTCGCTGTTAATAAGAGTGAAGATTGTGGCTCCATTGTCGTTTCTAATACTCTCTAAAGCAATAGGTCCCATACTCTAATAATCCTGTATTTCTGCAATAAGGCTTGCAATTGTCTGTCTGTTGATGTGTGAAGCCCTAACGATTTTTACAGATCTAATGATGACCTCTATTAATATAGGAATCCACTCACTTCCGGTAAAAAATATTCTCAATCTGACATGTCTGTCTCATCACATCTCACTGGTGCTCTTCTCAAAGGAGAGAAATACCAGTGGACACGGCAATATGGACACGGTAGAAGAAGCAACTGAGAAACTACAAGATATCCTAGACAAGTATGGTAATTGGACAAAGAAAGTGAGTGCAAAGTTAAATGAGTTCTGATTAAATCAAGTTTACAAATAAGTAATCGACATAATGCCTGTATTTCTTAATTCTAAAATAATCCTTTGTAGAAATGAAGTGAAGTACTTTGGTATGACATTGTTGGTGTGACAAGTCTAGACTACACTGCAAGGCAGACATCAAAATCAAAAAAGTAGAGCTTGACATTAAATATAGAAAAATGTAATGGCTCCTCAGCAAAAGATCAGAATTAAATACTTAAAATAAGCTACTTTTGTATAAACAAGTTCTAAGACCTGTGTGGACGTACAGTTTACAGCTGTAGGGATACACCTAAAAGTCTATCGGCTATCGGCGCACGATGGTATGCCAGAAACGTGTGGAAACTGTCGAAGAGGTAATAAGGTCAACACAGAGATGCTGGAACTCAATAGCAGTGATGTTGTGAGCAAGCTTTAACGAAAGAAGCCGATGGACCTAGTAATGTGATTAAGTGGTTCAGTGGAATAATGTCCTTGTAATGTTACTGTATTAAAATGAATACTACCAGATAAGTTCATATTTATTTGTAGTTGTAATAATAATTTTAAACAAATTCTCATTGGAACAAAAATTGAGTAACGAAATTGTCTAAGCAAGTATAACTTTGTTTACCAACCTTACATCGAATCAGACTCACATTTAGAAAGCTAATGCTATACACATAGAGTATAAAAAAAATTGTCTAACAACCACAATCACTTAAAATATGACTTGTAGTTCGGGATTAAGATTTTTGGTGTATTTCAAGACACCATGTCCTAGTCATGATGACCGCGCCAGTAGCTTATTTTCCAAAAAAAAGTCTGTGGACCCTGGTCGGCCATATTGAATCTATTCCCTATGAGGCTATTGTTAACTAACGATATGTTACATTACTCCGATATTTCTGAGAGTAAAATTATATTTTACCGCGTTTTAAATGTCTTTTATATGGGAACGAGGTCTGCATTTTACATTTTGTATATATTTTCTGCGTGTTAAGATCTTTGCTGTATCTTTAAGATCCTGTTATTTGTTAAGATAAAATTATCTCATTTTAAAAGTTTTGTGTGGAAATTTGGTCCGCTTTACATGTTATCTATATTCTTTAAAAATCTTTTCTATATCTTTAAAAGCAAAAAATATTTACAAAGCTGACTAAGTTCTCACATACGAAACCTTTAAAACGAGATATAAAATATAATTTTATCCTAACAAATAGATTCTGTATTGTTAATTAATTCCTATTGTAATATAGCAAATAGATTGAATCCGGCTGGGGAGTATTGACACATTATTAGGCCTATATGCAGAGTGAACCATTACATAATTAGATTAAATTGTATAGTACTGTAATACTGAAATGACGTGTGTGTTAGATCCGAGAAAATGATTTACAACTAATAAATACCACAATATTTATAGCGTTCTCTTTCGCTTATTTCCATAAATAACTAATCCATATAACTAAGGACATCATTAATAAACATTAATTGAATAAATTTATTATAAACGTCTCTTTATATTGTTCAATTCCAGGAAATACGTTACAGTTTGTTAACGTGCTGTATTGCAACGTTCTGTAGGTTTAATTACTGAAGTATGCAGCCTAGGCTGAGTTAATGAAGCGATACACTTTATTTTAAATGCATTTTTAATGCACCAGGAACTAACGTTGATTATGCAAATTTGTGCACGGTGTTTCGAAATTATCAAATAACGGTTTGCAGGATGTTGTTGGAATTCAGTGAGCGTTAAGAATAGCAAACATTACTGATTGCTGCACGCAGCTGTATCGCTGACAAAGTTGGCACCAGTTTTCAAAAACTACCAACAATCTGATTATGATGGTAAAATCAGATTTTAAAAATTGTAATATAGAAAATATTATTTATTGAAACTGAATGAACGCGGTTTTTAAACGGATGACCTTGTTTCGTTGTTTAATGAACTTGCTATTGTCAAGATAAATTTTTGTGATACACATAAACACACTTTAAAAGTAACTGTATAGATGTACTCGTACAATTGCAAAAATAATCTATTACTAATGTTTTAAGAAAAGTTAAGGCTTAATTTCATTTATTTCAATCGTCTGCCTTAATTTTTTTGTTTTCTAATGATTTGTTCTTTAACGATTAGTTTTCTCTATTTCAAACAACTTTTGATTCAGGTAAACTAAAGAATGGATATTCAACCAACGCAAGTGTTCACGTAGGTTAGAAAGAGTAAAAGTAAAAAAAAAACAGACAAAACGATTTGTTTGCAAACTTTAAAAGACGTTATTATTCGAGAAAATATTTTATTATGATTGAAAATAATTATGAAACTGATCGGATTGAACCTAGTTTTATGGTAGGTTGTAATTATTTTGTTAAAGTAAGAAAAAAATGATTCATAAAATAAAATTGCCATAGTGATTAAAAAAAAAAGAAGCTCAACAGATTTTCTAGAGGATATTCAATTAAACATATAGGCTATATCCAATTAGCTAATTTTTTAAGAGAACTTTAAATGTCAATTTTGGTGAAAGTAATGAATATAAAAAAGTCTGTGAACGGAAGAACGTAACGGAAATATAGAATGAATAAGGAAACGAATGTCGTCTCTATTTCTGTCTCTTTTTCTTCCTCCTTTTCGATTACAGTACACATGTATTGTATAAAAAACCTTACGTTGCTTTAGTTTCGGTACTTTTTCTTAGTTGAAGAACACGTGCACGTTGTAACCGTTTATAATGCATTCGAAATCAATACAAACGTTTATAATAAGTGTTGATAATATTGCTAGTTTTTAACAACATAACCTGAAACTTATAGTCTATCAGCTGAAACGTTCAGTGAAATCAGCTGATCGTTACGAAAAAAACAACTGATCTTATATTACAACTACAGTAAATAATATCTAGGTTAGGTTCACGTATTTATTTAGTTAAACAAAACAAGATATTTGTAAACATATCTTCAAAATAATTACATATTCAACAAAAATATCATTAACAAAAGCTTCGTTTATGTCTGTAACTCTCGAGTTCCACACGTTTTTTTTTAATTGATGCGAATGAACCTAGTTTTATGGATTTAATTATTTTGTTAAAATAAGAAAACATAATGAGCTATAAAATAAAAGTGATTAAATAAGTGAAGTTCGACAGATTTTCTATGAGACATTTAATTAAACATATATATCCAACCCGCTATTTTTTGTAACAATTTTATCCATGGATTCACCTAAACTGTAAGTGATGGTGTATAGCTTTATAACCTTCTAATTTACCTTCATGCGCTAGGAATACGGAAGCTGTTAAATGCCTAGAAAAGTATTAAGACTTCCTCTTAAACAGAACAACAGTCTTTTATATCTGATTGTATTCACCGATGTGTTTTTTATTCGTATCATTTTCTTCCCGTATATAAGTTCCTTTATCTGATTTACAATAGCTTGTTGAACGCTATACTATACGTTTGAAATTTAATAATCCAATCGGAAATGTAATTAAATTCGTACAGGAAAATTAATCATTAATTCAATTTGTTAGATTTCGATCGAATTGCCGAAGCGTTACAGTGAGTTCGAACCCGAAACCTTGACCGTGGGTTCCGCTTGGTCGAAGCACGTGGCTCTGAACTTTCATCTCACCTTGGTCCATGGTTCTGTTCTTTCACCGGACCGATTTTTCCGGAAGCTTTACGCAATGCTAGTCTGGGAACTTGGAAAGCCGTTCAATAAATTAGCGGTTGATAATTGTAAAGCAATTCTACCAGATTGGTGAGATCTGCTTCCCCACTGATGACTGAATTTTTGTTTGACCTAAAGTCTAGAACATCTTTCACCTGGGGATAATTATTACATTAAATCTTATTAAATCTTATTTTTTTGAAAAGTAGTTGTCAAAAATATTTTTTACATAAAGTAGAGCCTATACATAAAATATTGTGGTGAAGATTGGCAGCCTATAATGATTTAATACTTATATGGAAATCGAACTTTATTATGAGTAGTAATCTTGAATAAATTTTACTTTTTCAAATATGTTAGTTTTGAAAACTTTTTTTGTGAAGAAATACATTTAAAAATTAATGGTGCAAAATAGATTGAACAAAACTTTTTTACTTGTATATATTTGGCAATTCATGAAGATGCATTTTAGTGTACAAAGTAAATAGAAAATCTATGGCATTCATGGTTTATTTTCATTTTTCCTATTTACTCCCAAACTTAAATTTCATTATTCAAATTTCTTACAATCACCTTCAAATATTACCAAAATGTAATTAACCTATTTGGATGTTTATACCAATTTAAAAAATTTTTTATAGATCCCAAAAGAACAAAAATGTTTAAGATAAAACAAGAGTTTGCTTGGTCGAGATGGCCAAGACGTTGGTCAGTCTGTTGCGCACATCTAGCTTGTAGGTTCGAGACTGCAGTTACTGACGTAAGCTATGCCCTTTCCGTTAACACCGATCCCTCGTCATTATTACTACAACTGACATAGATTATGTACACAAAACGAACATTTTTTATTGGCAGTCAGAGGTTAATTTTATAAAGTACAACAACTGACATTTATAATTAATTTTTCATTATTTCTTATGCCAGAATTTTCTTAAGAATTTCATAAATTGTGGATAGCAGAAAGTTGTTAAATTTTACAAAATTCTTTTTAGTCTTTGTAAATGAATGTTCACCGTTTAAAAAAATATCATTTATACAATTTATTCTTGCTGTAGACATTTTATTTTGGCAAGGATTTATAACAAGTTTTGTGTTTGCATTCTCAAAATCACATTTAAATATAAACTTTCTTCATTTTACAATTTCTGACGTTGCAAGCAGGAAGCGCTACAAACAGATCTGTCCCCGTATATTTTCCTTATACTTCCTGATCTTGTTGCAACAGAAACTTACAGAATAGTTGTAAAGATAATTTTTGCTTAATGCAAAACTTTATATTCCGTATATTACCCAGAGGTTGGTAGCACTGCACAAAGTGAAGATTTTGTACGATTACTGAACAGGGTCTCTGACGGAACATCTAAAGTGGATGCAGGAAATATAAAACAGATTTAAGAAAGTAGAATCTGCATCAGAAATGTTTAAATATTTGCATAAATGAAAAATTATTAATGATTTCCCGACTGTAAAATTATACTGTCGGTTACTGAGAATTCAGTTTTCTATCATTTTATTTTAAATATTATTTCAGCTTTATTAGTAATGCCGTGTAACTTTGATCGTATCTTTCATAGTTTTACTTCATTATTGTGCTGACTACATAATAAGGTCGATCAAATACCTTTTGTTAAACCAATTTGCTAATAATAAATGTGAAAACGGCTGATCTATTTTGCCCTGAAAATTTTTATTTAAGGCGGGGCAGCCACCTTAAGGGGGAGCGCTGAGCGGGATAGACTACGCATTCAAAACATAACATATTGTTTTTAATGTAAGTGTTGTGGCCACTGAAAGCGTAACGGAGCATCTCTGGGCTCCTCTCCACATAGCTTCAATTCTGTCCAGTTCGGTTTTGAAGCTGACTCCACTTCCCCACCACTCTGACCACGCCTCCAAACTTATTATTTCTCGTTACCTAGGTTACGGTTTTTAAACGCAGTAGTTACAGCAGGCCTAAATATTTAGATTTAAAAGATACAAACGCGTTCTTTTAACTGACTCGACTCCGCTCAGCATTTGGTTGCCGCCAGACCTTATTATTGTTTATTCGTACAATTACGGATGAACTCTAGGCATCTTCAAACTATAAAGGTATCTAGGTTTATATTCTATAGTAGCTAAGTTTAGTACTCTCGAAACAACACGTATTGTTTATTGCACAAAAATGGCGGCGAATGTCCGAAAAAAACTGTAATGTACAAACTCATTATTGTGATTTTTACTTTGAAATGCTAATTTATGTACATTATAACACTGATAACGACATATTGACAATTTAAAAAACTAAATAATTTCGATACTAATAGCGATTGTAATTACGAAATTAAAGTTTCAAAAACAAAAATTTAATATTTTTATATGATGTGACATTTTTTTGCTTTTTGGAAATTAGCTTCCATCACAAGAGCAAAACTTGTAGATCTATACAGTCCTATTAATAAGTTTATAGAAGAGCGTTAGAAAACGTATTATGATAATTTGAATGTGTGATACTTAAAATAGCTTTTGTTAATGAATTTGGCACTGATATTTGTAGCCTGTTATTAGCAGTAATGTCTGTAGCAGTAGGGCTCAAGACTTTTAAATTAAGAGCTTTTACAAGATGAAAATTCAAATACCGCACAGCCGCTGCTGGCGTCGCGATAAATATTTTGAGTTCGTGAGGTCTGTCGCGCCCTGAGGTAGTGAGGCGTGTATAGGCCTAATTGTAAACATGGTGAAGTCCAATCAGGCTAACCTCGTCTGTGAGACGAAAGTTGGCAAAGCTTTCGTGGTCACGTATTCTAATTATTATTGTGTTCAGAAATCCAGTCAATGGTCTTCAAATGTAATTAATCATTAAAATATTTAGAAATGCTCTTTGCTTGTTTTGTTGAATACGTAGCTGTCTTATCTAGTTTCAAACGGTGTATATTTATTGTTGCGATTCAGACTATTTGTATTACCAAAACTTTTTGCTGTATTCCAAAATTTCGAACTCTTGAGTGTGCTTATGTACCGTACATATCATCGGCATTCACTTCAAGGTCACCATGATGGCCGCTTTAATAGCTAATTTCACATTGGAAATCAGTCGAAAATATAAACTAAGCCAGCTAATTTGTTTTAACATCTGACGCAACCTCTGCCAGCTGTTAACTCGGTGCATACCCTGAACTAATCACAGTACTGTGCATACCTCGCGGCCAGCATTCAAACATATTTGCCAATAACCGTGAATAACGTCGCCGGAATTTTCACCGCGTGTTTTTGCGCTAATGCGATGGTGCGTTATGAACCTAACCTAACAATATGCAAAGCTATTCCCATTGTCTATTGTTTAAGAAGCGAGCGGTTCAAAGAATCAAAGGCGCAATGTATTTATGTGTAATGCATGTTTATTGGAGTTGTCAACGCGTCTGACCTTCTCAAGTTCACTTTAGAGCATTCGTAGGTAGTGTTTAAATAATAATCGCCGCACGCAGATGTCTCGCTGATGTGATAGAAAGTATCAACTTTTAATAGCGTATATACTTTAACAAATAGTTACATAACTTGCATTTTTCTATAATCTTTCATATATTATTTCGCTAAGAATTCTGATCAAATTTGTACCAAAAATAAGGACATGCGTTATTGAAATCGTATATCGGGTACCTAGAAGTTCATTAGACCACCAGGGAACTCTCACACCTCATATTTTTCCATTTTAAGGCTTTATAATAAAATAAAAACGATAAAAGGTCTGTAAAATATTCCAGGCCCAGTATAAAGTGTCCCCGTGAGAGTGCAGCACAATACAGGCTTACGTGATAAATAATTGTGTGTGTACCAAAACAACTGATTGTTAGAAAAAAAACTTTGTTAATAGTAATATATAAATTATTATTGTAGCCAAGACTTAAACAATTATTGACCGAATAAGTTTTTAAAATAGGATCAGTAAGCCAATCTAGGCCAGTTCTAATATACGTGACTCTTGCATATTTTTTTTTCATCTCTCATATATTATTACGTTAAGAATTCCAATCGGTTTTGTACCAAAGATAAAGACATACGTTATTGAAACTACATATATCGGGGACCTAGAAGTTCATTAGAACACCAGGAAACTCTCACGCCTCACACTTTTCCCTTTAAGACTTCCCAATAAAATAAAACCGATAAAAGGCACACAATATACATGTGAACAAAATTCCGGGTGCAGTGTAAAGTGTCCCCGTGATAGTGCAGCACAATACAGGTATACGTGGTAAATAATTGTGTGTGTACCAAAACAGCTGATTGTTAAAAAAATTTTGTTGAACGTAATATTGAAATTATTACTGTAGCCAAGTCTGAAATAATTATTGACTGAATCAGTTTTTAAAGTAGAATCGGTAAGCCAGTCTAGGCCAGTTCTAATATGTAAATCTTATTAAAAAAGAGATTCTGCTTTTAGTAAACAGTAAATACTGACATTCAATCACGGATAGTGATTTCAAAAAAATACAAGACGTTCTAACCTCTTTTTCTTTTCGGTCATGTAATAATTAGTGACCGAATTAGTTTCGAAAGTAGCATCGGTAAGACAATCTAGGCTAGTTATATTATGTAAATGTTTTTAATCCAATCTCCGCTTTTAGTAAATAGTAATATTGTAGCCTAATTTAGGTATGTAATATAAAATTCTGTTATAGTAGGTAAGTAAATTTTCAGTAAGTAAATATTTCGGTAAAGTACAATATTATAAATCAATCATATTTGTATATGTTATAGTTTTCAATACGAAAGTAGAACAACTTGTATTGTATTGTATTAAATAACCTAAATATAATAATCAAATTGCTTTATTAACAGGTCGTACAAGTATTAAATATAACTATTACGTCTGTTTTAACAGAAGTTCATACTGACAAGATACAGTAGGCCATGCAGGCTTTGCAACGATTTTACTTAGGAAGATATGTAGTAATTTTAAAATTAAAGACTAATGTAGTATTAAATTAAAGACTAATAAATAAAGACTAACAATTAAATATCAACCAATGGCATTATTTGAATTATTATACTATAGAATTCGTGTGTGTTTACTTTCGATTACTTCAATTTACTTTCAATAGCGATTTCATAAAAAAACCACCCTTACCCCTTCTCATTTTCGTTCATGTACCAGCAAGGAAATGTATGGTTGCTACATATTTTATTCAATTCCTACTATTAGTTCACACTCTCCCTATATATATTTATTTATATATCTTGTTCAAATTTTCAATCGTTAATAAAATACTTTCTATTTATCCCCTTAAGTTCAATTTTTTTTTAAACTTGTAATGGATGACACTTGATGTTAATACAGTTTTTTTCAAATATTAATATCGCATATTTGTATATACTATAGGATTTGATTTAAATAACACTTATGTTCCATCCTATGTTGGTTTTAGGAATCGCAGCACGCAGCTGTCTCGCTGACGTGATGGAAACGCATGACCTAAGTAGGAATTGACTTAGAATTTTTTTTTTACATTACTTGTAAATTACTTCGAACATTGTTTATAAATGGGTGCTATAACACGGTTCAACTTGTTATTGTACATTGTTGTATATTATTCGTTTCTTTTTCAAATTAACTGCGAAAAAGTTAATGTGTTAGTTATAGCTATAACATTAAAAATGAGCAGATTAGCACCCCATGGAAAGGGGATTAATACATGCCGATAAACTTTATTGTAGCTAAATAGATTGTATTAAATTATTCGATCTTTTTATCAGTTCCTACGCAGTCCTTTGTTGTTTAACAATTGTAACCTATTAAACCTATTGTTTAACCTATTAAAATATCCTTAAGTCCTAGGTTGTTACTTCTGGAGATCGCGTCGAGTACTTCGAAGCAATTTCTTTTCGTCATGTCCATCATTCAGGAAAGGTTTTGATTAAAAAAGCCTTCACGTCACGATGGTAGTGGGAGTACTATCATATTGTTAACGGTACACTTCTCGACAAACAGGTATTACAAAATTTTTATAAGTAAAATTTGAAAAAAATACTATTGAAAACACGTTCTAGAGGTTTGGTCAGGTAAATGCACATTACACAGAGTTGCGTTTGGGACTTCCCATAAAGGCTGCTCTAGTAAAAATAACAATTAATTTTCGAATGAAAATTTCTGTTAGACTTTATACCAGTTAGACTATTAAGGACTGGAAATCAACGATAACGAAAAGAATAAAGCTTACGTCAGAAACTGAAGTCCCAAACCTACGACTACGAGGTTCGGAGAATCTGAAGAATGACCGGTACTAAGCCACCTCGGATAGCCGGCACTACAATCCTTAAACGTCTGCCTAGAATGCAATAGGACAGAGATCAGAAAGACAGCGGATCTCCTGGCCAACCGCAGACTGCAGTTAAAATTCAACAGATACTCACCTACAATAACATCAGTTGTAATGTGACAGATGCTTACAAAACTCTGCCCCGAACCTCCTTCCTTTACCCTTTCAATAGTATAAGATGCAGATAAACCATACAGTCAGTGGTACGCATAAAATACAGTACTCTGAATTACCTATCGGTGAAAGTTCGAGAGTCCAAAATTCAGAGATTTTTATAGAAAATTTACAACCACCTTTGAATACGTGTTTAAAGTTCATGATCGGTGCACATTTAATGGTTTCGAGTCTGAATCTTACAATGATTATATTAAAAAAATACACAAAAATTAAACCCAAGTGTCGTTGTATTTATTGTGTTCATCACGTAATTTCAAGCTTTCCGAGTAAACTCTAAAAGATTGTTCACTTTCTGATATGTCGTCACTTAAGTAAGGATGACTACCAAAACCTAAATTCCTAAATACAGTCAATGCAAAATAAAATATTTTCTCATGCATTAGCCTTCGCGCAACATAGCATAGCGGTTTTTGACGTACTCAAAATGATATTTAAATGAGCAAAACATTCTTTAGTGTAAAGATTCCCAGTACATAAATATTTGTAATAGCACTTGAAACTGCGCCATGTGTTATACTTGCAGAATTCCAATTAAAACCCTGTATCAGGCGTGTGACGTCATTCAATGAAGGTCGTTGTCGTGAATTACGAATTTATTTAGTAATACTAATTATTGCTACGGTTAGAATTGTTCTGGCCATGAAATCTGCAGAAGACCTTCTGGAGTAATTTACACCGTCGGTTACAATTAATTGTTAGTGAGATTATCGCTTACCGAAATATTACTTTTTTCATTTGTACAGTATTTATTTTATCATTATACGAAGTATAACGACAGTATTGTGATCGTAAAAAAGTTGATAAGATTTTTCAGAAATGTGTCTTGAGGTCCTCTGAATCCAAAAAGTGGTTTTAACCTGAAGGTTTTTACAAGAATAGACTGTAATAGTTTGCCCATATCTCGAAACCATTTTTGAAATGAAAAATTTTATTAGCGTGCCTAACCTGCTGAGCATGCATGTAATGTTTTGCCCGTCACGGTTACGCAGTCTGTAATAAATAAGTTCAATAGTAAACATTTTAATTACAATTAACGCCGTATTAACATAACCGACCTATATAACACAAAAATGTTCAGAGCGCTTACAGTTAAATATATTTATGCACAGTGTGTATAAATAAATACATTTATAACAGTCTTCATTAATAATTAACTACACGCCCAGCCCATTAATTTAGTTAAAGATTTTAAGTCTATTTACAGTCATTTTTAATAGTTTTATTTTGGTTTCAAAAACTCCAGTTTCCTGGAATGTGGTCCAACAAGTAACTAAAAAACGTGAGGGTTGCTATATATATATATTTTTTTTTTAATCCGAGAAAACTGGACGAGCCTAATTTACCAAAATCGGTTAAACAGATTTCTGTAAAATCTAGGCTATAAAAGAGGATACATAAATCGTCAGTGTAACACATTTGAAATAAAATATAGTTACGGTTAGGGAGTGAATCGAAAATAAACCCGATGATATTTTTTCACGCTAATTACCATTAGGATTTCTTAAGTGTACAAAAGAAGCAATTTCGTAGCGAACAAAATAATTTCACTGAGTAACCAAAATTAAAAAACAAAACCCCAAACCAAAACGAATTAAGTTGGAACTAAATTAAATTGAATCTGAGACCGTTAGAGTGCTAGCGTGATTCTTTAACGTGAATTCACTTATAACAGTATTAATTCTTAGTAACAATAAACAAATCATTGTAACACAAGGGTGTTTGTGTAGCCAATAACATTTGGTCGTGTTTTATTTGATTGATCGTTAAAAGTTTTTGCCCTGCCCAGCGCCGTGCTAATCTTATTAAAAGCATCCGCGTAAGGTATTGTGTCGGCATATAATAGAAAAAGAAAATTAATTTCTCACATTTACTTTGAATCATCGGAAAACTTTGTTATTTCAGACGCCTTAAATCAATGACTTTACAATACGTAACGGCGGGGCACAAAGAAAATAAATCCAATTACTTAAAAACCCGCCGCCTCAGACCAATATATGTAATTTTCGGCATAAAACATTGTTATTTGTAATTCTCTCCCTGTTTTAGTTCATGTACCTCGGTTTTATTTCATGTTTGTATAACATTCGTTACATCTTGCTGATAATCCTAGCGTTGTCTTTTCATCAGTTGTTTTTGAAACTATCAATCAATGTTTTTTTGAAAATATGGTTACTTCGAAAAACTTTAAAAAGGATTGGTGGAAGATGTACTTACAATAAGACAGAATCGCACCAATTCGGAGCGGAGCTGCGCTGAGGTGAGCCTAACGGAGCAGAATGAAGATGAAGCGGCGTTCAGTTCAGTTTAAAGAACTCTTTTGTATCTTTTAAAACTTAATATTTAGGTCTACTGTAACGATTCTAGGAACTACTATGTTTAGTACTTAGGTAACGGTAACCTTTGGCAGCGAGAAATAACACGTTCGGTGGCGTGGTCAGCGTGGTGGGGGAAACAGAGTCAGCTTCAATACCGACCTAGACAGAGTCGAAGCTACGCAGAGCTTGACTCCGCTCAGATCCGTTACCTTTTCAGTGGCCTCACGTGCATTAAAAAGAATAGGTTATATTTTGAATGGTTTCGACTCGGTCAAAGAAATTTTTAGTAATTCTACACTATACGAGGAATTATTAAATGCGCTGCCAAAAAGCTTTCTAAGACATTGATTATGGGAAATCGTGTATGCTGATATGTTTTTGGTTTTGGAGTTTGAAAAATTGGTTGGGATTTGTGTGAATCCCGTCTGATGTAAAAATATAATACCAAGTTTACAAACGAAATAATGCATTGACTTTTATATTGAAATAATATAGTTTACTTTTATTCTGCCTTATTATAAAATCTTTTGGATTATACTGATTTTGAGAAATTTTAACTTTTTACGAAAAAGAGGCTTCAAGAAACAATTTTTTTTTAATACAAATTGATCTCTTATATAGGCAAAGAAGACATATCAGTATGCAGCAATGGGGGACGAACGCACACATAAAATAAAAATAGGCCTACACAGATATATAAGTAAAACCCACTTTTTTGGATTTTCTGAGGTTCAGAGAACTCGAAAATGAATCATTGAAAATTCTAACACATATTTGTTTTTAAGTTCATCAAACTATCTTTAAACATCATACGAACATCTTTAAACATCAGTCTATAAAAACGAAATGCACTTCCGTCACACGTTTGCCTGCCTCGAATATTTACTCGTACTAATTACTTTTTAATAACAATACAATACTAGTAAATTGTCTTTTAATGAAGTGATTATACGATTAGAAGTAATGTTGAATAAGCTTGTAGTGAAATCTCAAAAACATTGTTAATAATAAAAGTTGCTTATGTTCTTATAATATCCTTAAAGAAACATTATCTTCCTGGCAAGAAGCAGGAAATGTTTTCCCCTTGGTATTTTTGTTGTCTAACAAAGAGACTAGCTGAAAAGAAATATCTGCCTTCCTGGACTTGTTTTCTTAGTTGAGAAATCGCAGCAATTTCTCAGTAACTAGGGCTACTCCCCCCCCCTACAACTCCGTGAAATGTTGTAAGATCTACAGCTAAAATTTCGTTAAAAGAACTGAAATATCAGTGCCCTGAGATGGTCTTCATTTCAAAATATAACTTATCAAAGTAATGCTAATATCAAAGGCCTTTTACTTATGAAAGTAAAATGATAATACATTCAGAAGATGCTTATTTAAATAACTCCGCAGGGGGTGCAGACTAGCTACACCTATTGAGAGGATTTAGACGTCCCTCGCAGTACCCAAGTCTAACACACAATTACACTTACAACACTACACTTATGACTTTTAACACTTTACACTCACACTTACATTAAGGAAGACGATAATAGCCTTAATGTGCTTTTCGTCTTAAAATAACAACAACAAAAAATGTTAATAATAACTGCTAATATTAACAGTTAAATTACATAACTGCTGATATTAAAAAACAGAAATAGTTTGTTATCAAAGGTTGTTAAATTTATTTCTTTAATGATGAATTGAAACTATCGAGTAAGGTGATTGACAAATTTTAAACTATGTATTAACAAGAATTGATCAACTGACTTCCACGTCGTCTGCTCTACCGGGACGTGGACTGTACCGTTTGTAGTATACAATTTAAGTGCTCTTTTTGAAGCGTATTTGATACAAAAATATAAAAAAAAGCTTTGAATCGCATTCTACTCACTTTTGACCGAACTGAAAAAATTCGATTGACATCCAGACAAATTCTAAGATTGTTGGTGGTTTGTTTTTAAAGACGTTTTTGTTAAAGTCCATAAATACAAAAATATGTAATATATCGGAAAAATCATGAACACCCGTCTTTTTTTAATTCAAACTAGGTTTATACATTTTTCGACATTTTTCTTACCAAATGTGTCGAAATTAGAGCGGAAGTCAAAAACTTGATTTTTTGAAGAGGTCAGTCAGTATTTCTTGTCGTTTCAAATTATACCCTGCACTAGATAAATTACAATAACAAAATTGATTGTGCTTAAGATTTTACCCCTTAACCTCCCTTTAATATTTTTTTGTCTACAACCCCTATACTTTTTTCTTAGTTTTGACCGATACAAAGACCTTTTACGCCAAGTATTGCGGTGATTGGTCAAGGCAAGTTAAAGGTGCATTACTGACAGACAGACAGACAAGCGTAAGGACACGCGCGAATTGGTTTTACGTACAGACTCTAAAAACAAAACAAAAGTAGTCTGGGGTATTAAGTTGCTCAAGTTGTTATTTTTACCTCAAAGTTCAACTTAACTTGCTGCACAAACTTTCAACTCGGGTTTAAGTTTTTCCGTTACACCCTTGGTAAAACATTTAACAAAATAAATAGCGACACAGTTGTACAGTACGGCAAACAATTAGAAACAAAGCACTAACTATCCCAAGTACAAAGCCATTGCACAAAGTACAAACACTTGTTACGCATTACACAAATTACGTTTTGCGCCAGTACTAAAGTCGCTTCGCTCAACCTGGGGGGCGTGACCTTGGCATCCTCCGGGCCTCCTGGCGAGAAGTAACACGGAAATTGCATTTGGAAACCAGCTGAGTAGGTCATGCACTTCCGTCGCAGCTGTAATCTGTCTTTGTTATCACCAAGGTCACTCAAAATGTTTTATCTCGCGCGTTCTAGTTTTTTTTATCGACATTACACAACATTGTAAACAATGGAGATTTTTGCCAATGCTATTATTGTTTCCTTTATGTTTATTTACTGAATGATAGCGAGTGATAACTGTTTCAAACCTCAAATATCACCCCGCTTATAAATATATGTTATTACCGAATTCCTTTTGGGAAGTAGCAGTCATCATGGTAAGACCCATACCCGGGACTTTGAAATGAGCGCCGATCCTAACCTTTACATAGTTTTTGTGAGATCGTTAAACTTTTTATTTTTATGCCTAAAATAATAATGTACATTATTATAATAATTAAATAATTATAATAAAATTAAATTATATTAATAAAATTTAATAAAAAATATGTAAACAAATTTTATTATTTTAATAAATGTATTGACTGTGTGCGTGCGTGTGTGTGTGTGTGTGTGTGTGTGTGTGTGTGTGTGTGTGTGTGTGTGTGTGTGTGTGTGTGTGTGTGTGTGTGTGTGTGTGTGTGTGTAACACGCTTACGTTGGCAATTTTGCAGCGATTAGAGTTAGATAAAAGCTTGAAGAAGTTAGTTACCCAGAAAAAATACGTAGACAGTTTCGAAATTGTGGCCATTCTTTAGAAAAATCTGAAATTGTTTTTAATCTGATTTCAACATCGTAAACTCAAGAAAATGTTTTCGGGAATGCGCTTAGATTGCGTTAGCGAGACAGCTGTGATTATTGTGATTTGCAGCGGTCACTGGTTTACTTACAATACAGGCAGTGTTCTCAGACGGTGTTCTCGGATATGCAAAAACAAAATGCAGTTTTATTGTAATATTGTTCCGGTAGTGACGTGTTCTCACGTTGATTATCTGACTCTCAGATGAGTCACCTAGTTACGGCTGTTATAGTCCGTACCTTGTACTTTAAAAAGCCCTGTTCTTCTATGAACTGTACAAGTAGATTAACGGGTGTTTTTCAAATATTACAATAATTTTTATATCATAATATATTTTTTTCTTTTTAATTTCAGACATAATGTCGCCTGCTTGCTCGAAACATCTGCTAGTAGTTCATCTTGTTCAGTTCTTGATGGATCAATTAAACAGGAAGCGGAGTGTTTGTGCGGACGATTCCCCTAGCCAACCGCAGACTTTGTATTGCATTAAGTTCATCATCCTCGCGAAGCAAAAAGAGTTCTTACCGCGACGGACCGGCCTATTTTACAACGAGCAGAGAATCAGTTTTGTAAGTTTTATATATATATATATAAATATAAATATATATATATATATATATATATATATATATATATATATATAAATATATATATATATTATATGGTATATCAATATAAATTTTCATAGTTTTAACTAGCTTATACGTAGTTGGTAGTTGGAAATAGTTTTAATGTAATAGCTGGGACATAGCCTGTAATTACTTTCTATTTGGAGGATTACCCTTAATTAATTGTGCCCGAACTAAGTGCAGTGTTGTAAAGGCCTTTGTCCAATTCATTGAACCTAATCAGCCATGCTAATGTGCATTAATGGCGGGTCGAACTGTGTGAACTTCAAAGCCCAGCTACAATTTGCGTCATAAGAACATTATAAAAGGAGCAAACACTTTTTGGCATACTTCATTTCGATTTCAGACATACAGCTGGAATTATCTTCATTTTAATTACAGATTTACACCTAGAACTATCTTAATTTTTATTTCAGAGTTAAAGCTAGAACTATCTTCATTTCAATTACAGACTTACATCTAGAACTATCTTCATTTTGATTTCAGACTTACAGCTAGAACTATCTTAAAAATTCCAGATACGATTTTGGCAAGACGTTGGAACACACACACACACACACACACACACACACACACACACACACACACACACACACACACACACACACACACACACACACACACACACACACACACACACACACACACACACACACACAATGTGTGTTATCTGCATAAATTACAATTTTAAATTTTCAAATTCAATTATGCCTCCTGTACGTGTTGGCAACCAGGGTTTCTTTCGCATTTTCACTGTAATTTGGAAGCTTAAATTTGCTAATTTATTTAGATTTTAACGCTTATTGTGATAGTGAAATTATTATCGAAAAAATTGTGAAAATTTGTAAAAATTATTGTTGGAAATATGCTACTATCATGTCAGCATGTCAGCTGCGTGCAGTGAGTAATAAAACTAGTTTATAACAGTGACTATAATAAATTCACCCTTTGCCAAGGCTATACTTGGAGAGAATAGACCCTGCTTGTTAAATCTATTTGTGATTTCCATTAGTAACGGCAGCGGCATCAGGTAAAGTTTGTAACTACAATAGGGCCACTACCCAACAGTACTTAAGTAGGTCTAAGCAGATTAGTACCCGCCTAATTGTAGTCCTCTCCGGGGACGATTAGGTCCGAGGCTTAACATTTATTTGAACAATCGTACGGTTAAGAGAAACAGATGGTTCAATTTGCTAATAATGTACCGTGCGTGTTTACTTAATAATTGCATCCGCTGGAATTATTTACAAAGGATAAACTTCAAAGATTATCTTATGTACTGAATATAGAATTTTATTGTATCACTATATGGTGTGTAAAATCTATCATGAAAATAAATTTTAATATCTTTTTTCAAGTTGTATGAGTTGAAAAAATTTATGTTTTTTACGTATCACTGGAGATGCATGTCATTATATTTATAAATATAAATAACTTTATTTCTGCTCACGCTCTTATTTCACCTTTTATATGGTGACTAGGGTTCCGTCTATTTGTCAGGCATCGTCAAACCGTTGTAAATTCTTATTGCTTTCTTCTTAATACTCGTCAATATTTAAACAGACACAAATACAAGCTACAGATTGACCAAAAAAATACTCAAAGAAAAAACATTAATTAATAACTTAATCTCTTAGTATTATATATTTTAGTTTTGTTATAAAATATAATCATTTTTTAAAATTCTTTAATTTTTAAACTCAATTTAACGGGGTTGATCAAATTGTTACTGAATGTATATTTTAGGAATACAAATCAAAAATCCACTTCAGTTTTATTGTAAAATATAAAACCGATAAATCAATGTAAGTATTTTAAAACAGTTTATTACATTTTTCTCAAATGTAGGTCGCATTTGAAATTTTACTATTCACGGCAGTGAACTAGAAATACGGAAATGTATAATCCGAAAGTAAATTAGAAACAACCAAATAAACCCCATCAGTAATTTATCTTCATTTTCCTTTCTAAGGAATTTTCATTGGAAAATGAGCTACTGGCGATCATGGTAAGACCCACTTGAAATGAGCATCAATACTGCTCTCTAGATTAATTTTTGTGGGATCGTGTGTGTGTGTGTGTGTGTGTGTGTGTGTGTGTGTGTGTGTGTGTGTGTGTGTGTGTGTGTGTGTGTGTGTGTGTGTTTTAGCACATTCGAAATTTTTGTGTGATTTGATTCAAAGTTTGCACAAAAATCTATTATAGCTCGGATAATTTCGTTATAACTGGCAAAATTCGTTCAACATTTTCAAAATGGCGGTCATTTTAAAACTTTAAAAATTAATTACTTTTTTGTTCCATATTTTTTTGAAAATCCAATTTTACAATCATAATCAGAGTTAAAAATTGCATATATTAACATTTTGAGTTTTCAAAATTCGTTGAAATTATGAAACGTTTTGACAGCTGACAAGTCTCATTTTCGTATCCTCAATGTCATTTGAAAGTTTAAAAAACTAATATATCGAAATTTTAATGTTAATTACGGTGATGAAATCGGAATTTCAAATACGGTAAAATAAATAAAAATAAAAATAATATTGGAAATTCGCTTCTATCACGTCAGCGAGACAGCTGTGTGCCGTGATTATTTAATTTCTGATTGTACCAAGTCGACATTTTGATGAATTAGTCCGTTTTACAGGTTTACACATATATCGAAACCACTTTTTTCAATTGAAGCCTTTTTTGTTAAAAAAATCAGGTTTTCTGAATCAGCTGTAACGATTTTGACCAAAATTTTGCTCAAATAAATTAATTAACTACCCAAACATAATTTGTAATATCTGACCATTTCTTAAAATCGGTTTAAAAGATTTTGCTGATTTTTGGCTGTACTGTATATGAAGATAATTTTCGAGTTGCAAAAAGTTTCTTTATTATACACTCAGTACAAATTTTAATTGCGATTTTTTACGTTTAAACAAAATCTTATGAACCAATTTTGATAAATTATTTTGATTTTCAGTCTATGTTTTCCAAATTGGATTTTTTTACCCTTTGATTTATTGATTTAAGCTGAGAACGGTAGTGACTTAAGTAAATTTAATATCTACTTTCAAATATTTTGTTGCTTTTCGTTTTTCTTCTGGATAGTTTCAAAAGTTAAACTTTCAAGGAAGTAAAAATACAATACAGTTGTATAACATTCATTTTATTTTTCAAATTAACATCACAAAAATTTTAAACCCTCGACCATATTCTCGATAAAGTATCTGTAAACGTTCCGATAAATCGATTGTTAAAACGAAAGCGCTTACCATGAAATAGTTAACTTTTCAAATGAATACGTTTCCGAAAATTATACAATTGTCCTCCTTGTAAATATTTGAAAGTTCAATTTCGAAAGTAATGGCTTGTTGATGTCACATTTGATTAGGTCCAGGAATAACTGACTGGACTTGTAAAAACGCAATGAAAACGCGATTGGGAAGCGAGAATGTCCCACGGACGAAATATAATTAATTATTTAAAACGTCGTTCAGAAAAAGTTAGGGAATGTCAAAAAAATAATGACCACCTATTAACTGCACGGAACGCCGGCAGTCAAGTATAAATCGATAATGTGGATATTTGAGGTTATTACTAATAAATGCTATACAGTACTTGGAATGTCTTTGTAAAGCAACGCTTATGGCATGTTGGAAGAAAATTTATTTGCTTAATTCGCTTTGGTCCTCTTTTAATACAATTCATTCATTGTTAATCGGTACTGTGTCCAACTACTGAGAAAAGTACAGTACGTTATGTTCTACAGAAACCGAGTTTTGTTTTATTTAATATTAATTTTAAAATAATAAGTTATTCCAGACTTTTACCCAGCCATGAGATGTGAGATGTGGCCAGTAGAACACGTTTTGAAGGTAGTTAAAAATCAATGAAATGTTAAAAACATTTCTTATAAAAGTTCATGCTTTATGCCAGTTAGATCTCGAACCTGCGACTTCAAGATGCGCAAGTTTGGAAGATTGACCGATGCATAATTACGATGACCGTAATTTTAAATAAGGATTTTGTCACTAATTAAAACGGTGAATTCACTCTGTTTAACATAAAGTGAATAATTTTCTGTCTTTAAAATTGTAAATGATAAACAATTTTTCTGTAGGCACAGATTCTTTTACTTTAAGTTATGATTGTTTTTACGTTTTGAAAATTCGTTGTTACAGCGCTTGTTTTTTTCTGATGAGTTTTATAAACGTAAAAACGATAATTTATGGGCGCAGTTAAGAATTCGAATCGGACGAAATCGAAGAAAACTATTAAAGTATTGTTTGTTTGGTAATAACGGTTTAGTTTTTGATCTAGAATAACATAAATCATAATAATTTTAGTCAATGTGTTTTGGATATTTATTTAAACCTAACACTTCATAGTGGAATATCGATAAAAATTATATAAGAGTTAATAACTCTAGAAAATTTGTATTTACAAAAACATATGGCAGGATTTTCTTGAGTAACCGGTTTGTTTTAAGTCTTATTTCTCTAAACAAATGTTCGTTTATGTATGCCAACGTTACTAAATATTGTTGGTGTTTGAAAAGTCGCTTCCATCGTGTTCCATGTATCCGGAACACTTTTCAAATATTCCGAAATGCCGATCAACCTCGCCATTACTCAAGCCAGAGAGTACCAAAAGAAAACAAATTTCGGCAGTAAATCGGAATAATAGCTGTCAATGTTTATTTTCTTTTTACTCATGACCGTAATTTTATTTTAATTTGAGTTATAAATTTTCATATGTAACCATAATTCGAGCAAAAGTTGTTGAATAAATTTGGAGAAATTAGGCTTTTTTTTTATATAGAAACCTTTGCGTTTCGTTAGAGCACTTAAGAAACTACATTCCAACATTCCAACTACATTCAAAGTTTGCTCGAAAAGTTAGAAGAATATTTTGAAAAAATTCAATTTTTTTACCAGTTTTTTGATAAGAAAATAGCTCAAAAATGTTTTTTCAAATATTTAAATGTGACAAACAATGACCGTCCTGTTTTGGACGGATAGAGATTAGAAACTTATTTATAAAAATCTCATAATCTACGCTATTTTTTTTACGATCACCAAATTTTTTATCTTTGTTTAATGATAAAGTAAGGTTTTTCTTTCATTGCCAATATTTGACCTTGAAACAGTACGATGCCCGTCCAATTTGAGCCAAAAGCCTATACTGTAATAGTTTTATTATATGATTGCGCAATCCCTCGTCAATACTTAATAACGCAAGAAGTCTCCCCGAGGGTATTAAACATCCAACGCCACACTAATCCCGGAATAATAGCAATAACCATTAAATGGAGCAATTAAGTTTGTATTGATTTGCTACACGAGTGAACTGGTCCGTCCCATTACAATGGTAGAATCTTTATTGTCCGCATTAAACGTTATGGGTGGGACGCCCCACAACACCGCACACGGAGTAATTATTATTAAAGCCGTACTTACAGATTTATTATTGTACTTTTGTCACTTTTCATTAAAATAATTATTGCCCAGGCAAACTGGTTAATTATATATTTCAGCCGGGATATTATATACTCCCGTGTGATTAGAGGTTGCGATGTGAACTGGTCTTTCAACACTGGGTAAAAGTGTCATGTGTTGTGTTGCATAATGCATAATGCATGGTGGTTAGGCGTTTACTTTACTGATAGAAAGTGCTAACAACTAATTCATTTTAGTTAGTTTAGACGATTGTGAACGAACGTTGGAAAAGAACAAACAAGAATGTGCTGAAAACACAGAACTAAATAATCTTTGTAAAAGTATAAAATGACATTTTATGTAAAGTCTTGTTAGCGTTGTCCGGGAAACATCGCAGGGATCCATTTAATATAACAGAAATATATTGAACACGATATTTAATAATTACCGTACAATCCAGACTGAGCATACCACGTGACCAGATACAGAAACTACCGGCCTCCTAGCATGGCCGTACCTGTAACGATATGTTCAGCTATTCAGACAAAGATGTGGATCACAGCGGTTGGTTGACTATTGGTTGTCGATGACATGCCAAAAATAGTGATTGGTAACATATGTGTACATTATGTGTTTTTTTATATCTTTTGTTTTTGTTTTTTGCTTTGGATACTTAGTATGCAATGAACCAATGTTTTTCTTTATTGCTTATCATTATAGAAACAATTTTTTAAGTATAAACGTTTTACCAGCACAGTATGGTCTATTAATATAAAGGAAAAACAGGAATAGGATAGATTGTATCGATAATCAACTCCATATGCTTACATTGAATATCGTCGTTGGATTTAGCTTTAGAACCCAAACTGTAGGCATTCACTCGCCAGTCTACGTGCATTCAGTGGCGCTGTACACACGGCGGTCAAGGTTGATGCTTTTTACTTTTCTTACTACTTCAAGTGTAAATAAATCTTGTATAGTGTGGTGGTATAGTAAAAATCGTTGTATACATTTTAGTGAAATTATCTATTTTAGACCATCTAAGAAAAACATTGTTGCTTTTTTTACTGAATATTTATTGACTGAAACCTATTTATGTAAGATATATAAACGTCAGTAACTAACGTTCAAGCAGTCTGGAGAAGGCAGCCGTACTGCTGCAGAAGAGTTAGCAAACAATAAACAACTCGTTATCTCTACGACCGTTAGTTAGACAACAACTTAGAAGAGCCGATGTTAGTTTGAAGTAATGTACAGATGTTGATACTACATTCCACACAAATGCCGGGTGAGCTAAATTTTGGAAAACTAAATCTTATGTGCCCGAGTATACTTAATTTAGAAGAAAATTTTGAGAATGATTATAATCGTATCTGTGCCGAAAAAGGGTGAGGAAGAGAGTTGCCCAGAGGGTTTTACAAGAGCACTCCTTTCAAGAAGAAAGGTGGATTTATTGAACTGGTTTGCAGAGTAGCGATGGTATCTGGAGGACACCTGAAGGATGTCCTTGTGTTAACACCTAATTGTACAGTAACTCTTTGGCGTATACAGAGATGGTTGTCTCTTGTCGGTACTCAGAGGGTAAATTCGCTGAGAAACAATTCGTGATCCTTTGCAGCAACTTGTCACAAGGTTTGTTAGAGCCGGAAGTAAATAACAAACATTCCAAAATTTCAGGAGAGAACAAATAAACAGACGTCGTAGGACTTATATTCAAGAGGTGGGTCATACTTCCTAATTTGTTGAGATAATGAAGTGTAAATGGGTCAGAAGAACAAGGGACTGCAACTATATTCCCTTCTGAAAAACGTTCAAAAAGCAATTTTTCCTGTCTAACGTTCGTACTGAAAACACGAATATTTGGATCAAAATAAAAGCTGCCATATTGAAAAAGATCCTGATATTAGAATATAAATCCACTTACAAGTTACAGCAAGTTTGACCTTAATAGTTCTAGTAATTTCTTAATGAATAATAATGTAATTGATTACTTAATTTTGCAACTCACTATAACAACTTATTTTTTCTATTAGTAATAACTTTATTTTCTAGCCATTGTCATGTTAGAGTTACAAATGAATGCTCCTGCAGATGGTTAATTAGCTTATAATTAGAAGTAGTTTCTTGTGTAGCAACGGCATCGGGCCAATTGCAAGGAGTAGTGCAAAAGACTCAGAGAGTGTACTTACAGCTGTGTTGAAATATCGCGCAGAATAGTTAAGTTTAAGTGCATTTGTCTTATCCTGTTACACAAGTCTGTTTTGTCTCATTGCAAGTATTGTTTCTTTAGTAATTAGCTACATTGAGTACCGTAGCTCGGTGGGTAATGTAGCGGACAGTAACACTTTGAATTAACCTATACGTTGTAGCACTGTATGAACTGCAGTACGCGAACTTTCTAATATTAAATTTATATTGTTTTAAATCAATAATGCGGTTGTATCTTACTTTTAGAAAGGATTCGTTCAGCTAAAAAACCCCTTAAAATCGGCTTACCAAATAATAACTCGTGTACCAAATTTAAAATGAATTTCTCAATTTACTCCTGGCCAGTATTTTTAAATTTTGCTACACTGTCTTAAGTATTTTCACATAAAATCTAAATTTGAGAAAAACCTGAGCTTTTGAAAATGATTTTTGGAATGTATTGGCTCTTGCATTTTGTTTGGGTTCTTATGGACTAACTTTGAGTAAAATTTTATCAAAATCATTTCACTCGAATCGGAGAAAATGGTGTTAACAGTTTTTTAAGCTTTTTACCAAAAAGGATTCCAAACAACTTTTTTATAATTAAAAGTAACTCATCCTAAGATTAAATCAGGTCTACACACTGACAGAACTAAAATATTGTTTTTTTCACGATCTGTATGTACTTCGTATTGTGAGACATAGAAGGCCTCAAGACTTGTACCTTACTGAACTTAAAATAATCTTTTCTTGCCTAAAAACTAATTACGTAGCTCTGAAGATTTACGTCCAGACCAAGTACATAACTCGTATTCGACCAAACAAGGGTAATAAATGTCGTGCGTTTAATTGCTTTTTGAAATTTGTTTTAATAATAAAAAAAAAACATTTCCCGTGTAACAACGTTTACAATTAATTGTAATTTATTCTGCCAAACCGAAGTCCATTAGTACAACAAGAATCGGTTTTAAAAGGTTAAACATTCAATTAATTATTAAACTCCAGTATAAAGCAAACAGACATTAAATTTTATAACCGGTGGAATTTATAAATATGACTGTTGAAGTGTAATTACCTCTCTATGGCGGGGTGTATTTATTATTTATTGGAGACGAAGTCGCTTGTGAGTAAAGGTCGGTGGTACCTCATCCACATCCAACCACGTTTATGTTAAACAACGGTAGCGTCTGAACGGTAAGCCTGAAAATTCTGAAACAACGGTTTTTATTAGCGCATCATCTAAAATATAGGAAATTATAACAACAGCTTGAACATAATAAAATTTGTTATCCAGTCTAGTTCTGACCTTAAATTTAATTACATCTATTTTAAAATTGGTTATCTGACTTGAGTTATGGGTATTACGGTCAATAATTAAATAAAATATGATACTGATTTTGTAATTTGTTACCGTCCCTTAAACAAGATAAAATCTACGAGTTTTGTTTTTATGCTTATACGTATGTTGTGTTCAATATAAATTTTATAAAATTAAATTAGAATGTTTTCATTATAAATCTGATAAAATTCAAAACAATATTGTTCAATAACAATTTAATAAAATTCAGTTTAAAATCAATGAAAAATATTTTAATAAAAATTTGATAAAATTCAATAAAATTAATAAAGTACTCAATAAAACTAATAACTCTTTGTTCAACTTAAAATTCAGTAATATTCAGTAATATAAAAAAAACAATTATTTAGCATATATTTAATAAAATTAAATAGTCAATACACTATCGTTCTATATAAACAAAATTTGTCAGTAATTCTTGTGTTGGGAATAAAATATATCAATAATTGTCTTTCTTACAAACGGGTAGTATCGCAAAAACGTTTCATACCAATCGGACAATCAAAACATAATAGAAAAATGGTTCACAAAAGTGGTTATTTTATGAATTTTTGTTCCCCCCACACCAAACTAGGCCTACTGCAAACCCACTGAAATATGCATCAAAATTTCACGAGATGATGTGTACACACAAAAACAAAAGAATGAAAGACAAAAATAAACTCTAAACAATTTTATTGAAGCATCTGTATCTGCAATTTAGATCTGCAATTTTATTGCAGTATCTAAAAGCATCTTTTAATGTTAACTTTGGCGAGAGGAGAGAATAGGAAAAACGTCTACCGAAAGAAAGAATGTAACGGAAATATGGAACGAACTCTTCTTCTTTCACCTGCGTGTCTCCTTTTCTTCCTCCTTTTCGATAACAGTACACGTGTATTATATGAAAACGTTGCTTTGGTTTTGATATGTGTCCTTAGTTGAAGAACACGTGCACGTTGTAACCGTTTATAATACATTCGAAATCAATATAAATGTTTGTAATAATTATTGTTAATATTGCTAGTTTTTAAAAACGTAACCTGAAACTTATTTTAGCCTATCAGCTGTTCAATAAAATCAGCTGATCGTTACGAATTAATATAAAACAACTGATCTTTCGCTATAACTACAGTAAATAATATCTAAGCTAGGTTCACGTATTTATTTATTTAAACAAAACAATATATTTGTAAACATATCTTCAAACTAATTACATATTCCGCGAAGATATTAACAAAAGTTTCGCTTCTATCGACAACTCCCCGATTTCCACGCGTGTACTTTTTTTTTTTTTTTTTTACTGTCCAACTGTTAACTGTTCCGTTCCAATTTATTTTAAACACAAATAGAGCTAATTGATATTTTTATTAAGGGCTATAAACTTTCTAAACCTAAGAATTACAAAAGTGTCCTCAAACTACAACAAACGCCACCAGTGTTTTACATTTCACTGCTGCTTTATAATTACATAAAATTGCGCTAGATGAAATATATCAAAATAATGTTCACACCGAGCTCCAACAGTCCTTGTCTCGCGATAAATAACAACATATCGTCCAATTAGCGGGGCATGAAACATGTTTTTTTTTACAAATCAATAAAACTGACCACAACAAGGCGACCTGGTGGGCGAGTCCAAGAGCAAAACTTTATTTTATGATTTACAAAATACTATAAAATACTGTATAACTTGACCTCAAGTGGTTTTAAAGTATTGTAAACGATTCGTCTTGTAATTTGGTTTTTCACGCATCGGTTGTTAAAGTCGTACTTGTGAAATACGATCGTAAACTTTGGAAGGCGTCCGACAGCTGCGACTCTGTAGGGAATTTCGCAAACTATCTACAGTCACTTTCGATTTTTTATGTGAATACTGATGTGAACATTGAGTAGTTTTATTAATAATGTAAGTGTACAAATTTACTGTATTGAATTTTTTTGGCATTTATGCGGTATAGGTTGTTTTCAAATAGTAAATTTTGAATATTTTTTTCTTACATAAATTATTATCCAGTTAACACATATTGACCCGTTTAAAATATTTTTTAAGATTACTTATACTTTAGGCTATTTCCAACGGAACTGTATTGTGACGTCATTGTTGTTTAGGCCCACATTGCATGAAACATACTAGATTTCCTACACCGACCTACTGCTCACGAGCGCTGTCAATTACATCAACTTACTGTTTATGCGCGTTATCACATTCTAATATGTATTACTTAAAACGTATTAATTTGTTCCCTCTTGTAATTAAACGTTGTTAAATGTCATCCCTTTAATTAAAGAGGTTTTTTACCTACAACCGTGTCAGTTAAATAATTCAGTTTTTTTAATACAAGATTTTTTATCGTTTTACTTTCCGCAATAATTTTGGATTATTGCTTTTGGGCATGTAATAAAGCGTTTATTGAAAAACATTACCGAAAAATCGATAAAAAATTATTCTCATAGGTATTGCTAAATACCTATTACTTTGTAAATGACATCTCTTTCATAAATTATTTCACCTAACAACCGTGTCAGTTAGTTCGTCGTTCAGTATTTTTTTTTAAATTCCTTTTTATCGTTTTAGCTATGGAAAACATGTTACCTACATGCGATAGCGATTTTCAGGTTATGCGGTCCCTTTTATTTTTAATTTTTATCATGTTTTCCGCGCTTTTATATTTTGAATTATTGCTTTTGGGCATGTAGTAAAGCGTTATAGCAAAAAAAAAAAAAAGCAAAAAATCGAAATTTTTTGTCGTTAGTTTATGAAATATTTCGGAGGAAATTTAAATATCAGACATTTTTTGTAATGTGTTTAAAATTTTAATTTTTATTCATAATTTTGTTATCATTTTAAAAATTACTTTTTTGGAAATTCGATCTCGTTAACACATTCAGTTGAATGAAGGTTAGTGAAAAAAAACATTACTCTTTAAAATTTAGTTAGACAATTGTTTGTCTTGCGTTAAATAAACGTAGAAACAGTTAAATGTTATATTAACATTTAAATATGTTAACAGTTAAACAGTATATTATAATTAAAGGAAACACAAAAATAAATATTAGTATTGTAATATAGAATTAGTTTTAATATCTAAATGCAAATTAATCCTATTAACTGAGTGTTCGCCAAGGTCAAGAAAGCATAGTTAGTAATGCGCATGCGTAAGCCGAGGTCACCATGGTAACGCATTAATTGTAATATTGTATAGTTCTCATAGAAATGAAAACACAACTTTACTGTACAGGGTCTTTCCTTGCATAGTTTGAATTTTCTTAAGGAAGGTCCTGAACAATTTAAGTTTGGAGTACAAATTTGAAAATTTAACACAGTTTATAGCGAAGTAACTCTGTTTATATTTAACGGCAATTTTAATTAATTTTTATTTATTAGTTCATTGATTATATTAATTAATAAGCATTTAATGAAAACGAAATTTATATTATCTTGTCGGATATAGTGACTGAAACATATATACTACATACTAAAACATACATAAAAAACGTATTCTGTATGTATATGTAATGTTATTATGATCAAGCAAAAACTGTATTTTTTTATACAATAAAAGAAGTATGTATGTCTAGAAAATGTGTTTAATTTTGGAGATTACAACGTAACTTTTATAATTTATTATTATTACATTTTAATTACACTCACTATATGAATAAACACATCTAATTACTCTTCGCATTATATATATATATATACACGTTGTTTTTAAATCTATTTACTGATCTTACAATAAATTTTTCAAATATATTTTCTTATTTCCAGTCTAGAAACTCCAACTAAATATTACCATTTCAGGAAACGCTTGTGACAATATTACAAGAACTGTTTTCTTTATGAAAAGTCGGAAATGATAAGTCGGTAAAATTTATCGAAGTTTTCCTGAATTCAGAGAAAGAAGCAGTCAACTGAAAACCTAACGCTAAGCTAGTTTTTGTTTTTCATCGATGATGCCATTCGATATATCGATATCGTAAACAAGCATCCCTGCTTGCGATATATTACGTATCTCCTTTACTGGTAATATTACACGGGTTCGTACATTTCGATATATCTAAGGAAATAGGTTTGAAATAGAATCGTTGCAGAACACATCTGTGCACTTTTTTGTTAAGGTGTTGCAGCAATAATACACAGCCGTATAGCTTAAGACTGTAGATATGAATTATTATTAAATTTCTCAAGTATGTGTAGAAGAGAGGCCGTGCAAACCACAGAACTGATTAATTTGCCATTGTTAATAAAACTTATCTTGAAACATTAATAGATTTTCATGATCAAAGCCTATATCCAAAAAATTGACTTTAATATAGACGTTTTCCGTCCGTTTATGTGTGATTCCAACATCTGTTTTGTCTGTACCCATCGCTGGTTGAAGCGGACCTAGGAATTTCTTTAGGGGGGGGCAAGATAAAAATAGTAATAATAATAATAAAAGAAATACGATAGATTTAATTTAATAATTGCTTAAGATAATTTAATATTATTACTACTACTACTACTACTACTACTACTACTACTACTACTACTACTACTACTACTACTACTACTATTATTATTATTATTATTATTATTATTATTATTATTATTATTATTATTATTATTATTATTATTATTATTATTATTATTATTATTATTATTATTATTATTATTATTATTATTATTATTATTATTATTATTATTATTATTATTATTATTATTATTATTATTATTATTATTATTATTATTATTATTATTCATATTATTATTATTATTATTATTATTATTATTATTATTATTATTATTATTATTATTATTATTACTTTGTTATTGTTATTATTTAATTTTTTTTTAACAGGGCTTGATTCACTACAAATGTATTCCTTAAAGGAAAACATTTAACAAAGAATTGTACAGGGAAAATCTGAAACGGCTACGAAATGCAGTTAGATGAAAACGACCTGAAAAATGCGCAGGAAACATGTGGTTTTTGTTGCATGACAATGCCCATCACATCGGTTGCGGATGGTGAAACAATATATCGCCAAACACAATGCTATCACTCTGAACACCCTCCTTATTCTTTCGACCTTGAACCACCGGATTTTTACCTGTTATCACGACTGAAAATGACATTGAAGGGACATCGTTTTGCTGATTCGAATTAGATGATGGAAAATGAGTCGAAGAGGCTAAACGAAATTTCCAAAAATAGCTTACAAGGGCGTTTTCTACAATTGTATGAACGGTGGAAGACGTTTATACAAGCAGGAGGAAAGTTAGAATATTATAGCACTTTTAATAAATTTTCGTTGACTAATCCCGGTGTCTTTTTGATCCTACCTTTTTAATCATTATTTTACCCTAATTTTGCACAGAACTCAAAAAACCCGTTTTCGAAGAGTTAGTCCGACTACCCGAGTTTTTTCGTTTTCGAACTGGAATTGTAGGATATGTAAATTAAATGCGTAAACGTTTGTGAAATATCGCTACTGTATATGCCTACACGATACTTGTATACAATCAATCGTGTTAAAAGGAAGTTGAAGTTTTATTTTTACTGTCGTGATAGTTTGAGAAAGCTAATAAAGAAATCGTTTTCATATCGGAAACATTGAAATGACCCTGTTTCTTTTAATACGTTCATAAATTAACTTTTATAGCGAGAAAATAATTACTTCAGACCAGTTTTAGTTCACCGGGTTAAGAGCGGAAATAAGTGCAATTTGGCGCAAATTAAAGAGCATAAAAAAATATTTGGCTTCAATACCTCTTGGCCACTTGTTTCCGATATCATTAACTACTGATTGCTTATTGGATAGAATGATGTAACTATTATTAACTGTTTTTAGAGAGAGTTAATTTTATATCCGGCTACTGTATTATAGTCGTTATAACCTACTCACTTAGGTTATATATTTATAAGAGGGAGGAGGAGAAGCAGAGAAGAGAATGTAATCAGACAAAATAATTAAAAAACCTAATGCTTAAAAAAACTTTAATCATACTTACCCTGAGGTTACGATTTTCGTAGTGATTTTTTTTAATACGTACATAACAAGGTGCGAAAACAATCAGACTCACCTTAAACAGTTTTATATTTTAAAATTGTTTATTCCAAATAAAAATGTTCATGAGCTTCACTAAGAATATTCAAATTATGCAAGGGAAGACCCAGTACAGTAAAATTGTGATTTGATTTCTACAACTGTACAGTATTAATTAATACAGAATTAATGCGTTACCATGGTGACCTTGGTCTACGCATGCGTATTACTAACTATGATTTCTTGACCTTGGCGAACACTCGGTTAATAGAATTAATTTGCATTTAGTAACTGAAATCATTATAACGCAACAGTCGGCCTATTAAGACATTATTGTAAACATTCATTTTTGTGTTTCCTTTAATTGCAATAAACCTTTCATCTACTACTGAATTTATTTAAACTACTGTATTTCTTTATAATTAAGAGCCCCGCAGGGGGTGCTGCACCTATTGAGAGGATTTAGACGTCCTTCGCGGTACCCGAGTATAACACACACTTACACTTACTAATAACTTATAACAGTCTATACTTATAACATTAACACTTTACACTCACAATTACATTTATGGAGGTGATAATAGCCTCAATGTGCTTTTCACCTTAAAATAACAAAACTATAAATAAGAGTGTTTTTAATTTCAATGATATTATTGTATTACTTTTTCAGATTGAATTTTAAAGAGTTTTAGACAATTCGTGCTGTAATAATTAATGCTAAGCATTCCGATCGGCTTTTCAACAAAAAAAGGACCTGCGTTATTGAATATATATATATATATATATATATATATATATATATATATATATATATATATATATATATATTATTTATTTATTTATTTATTTATATTTACTGTACATATGGGTTCGTCAGAACACCGGGGAACTCTAACACCTCATACTTTTCCATATTAAGGCCATGAAATAAAACCAACTTAAAACCGATAAAAGTTTTATAAACAAAATTCCAGGTGCAATATTAAGTTTCTCCGTGAGAGTGCAGCACAGTGCAGGCATACGTGATAAATAATTGTGTGTGAACCAAAAAATCTGATTGGTAAAAAAACATCGTTCTAATATGTAGAAGCTATTAAATAAAAGACTCAGCTTTTATTAAACAGTAAATACTGTAGCCTAATTTAAGTATGTAATGTAAAAACAAGTTCGAGTAGGTTTTATTGGTAAATATTTCAATAAGGTACAATGGCAGAATTCAGTTATTAATTTTATAGGTTATAATTTTAAATACGAAAGTAGGACAAAGTAAGGCCTATTGTATTAAATAATCTAAATATACAATAACTTTACTTTATTAACAGGTTATACAAGTATTAAAAATAACAGCGTCTATTGTTATATATATAAGTTGATATTGACAAGAATAGTAGGCCTACATTGTTTTGTAACGATTTTACTTAAAAATTATGTAATCTTAAAGTACTGAATTAAAGATGAGTGAATTATAGCAATTAAATACCGTGCAATGATATTTTTGCATTATTTTATTTACAAAATGCATGCTATTTTACGTTCAATTATGGATAGCGATTCCATAAAAAAATGTCCTGACCCCTTTTCCTTTTAGTTTATGTACCAAGGAAAGTTATGATTGTCACATATTTCATACATCATATATATATTTAAACTATATTTTAAAAAGAGTTTATTAAGAGGTGCTATAATACTGTTCAACGTCTTCCTGTACATATAATTCATTCTTTTTCCCATTAACTGGGAACGGTAGCACGGGCCCACCAGTAAAATCTAAAGAAATAGTTCTTATTTCTAATAAGTATTAAATAAATTACCTATATTTATTCACAGCCTCGCATTATGTTGCATGTGAACGCTCACAGAGTTAATGAAACAACCTATCCTAAATGTTTTTTCCAAGTACATCCACATTCTTACTGTTCTAAAAATACGTTCATCGGAATTTTCGGGTCGAGCATATTAAGAGTGCGAAGATTGGCGTTTTTGATTGCCACTGAAAAAAAAGCACTCGCTAATTAACTCGAACAAGACGACATAAAATTTTAACACACTTGTCTTGCCGCTTGTAATAAGTTGTCATTTTAAATACAATTGCACATCGAATGGTCTACAGTAAAATCTGTGTGGTTTGGATTCAATCCAAGAAACATAGAACTGTCTTCCGCAAAACTTTAAAAATAATTAAACAAGGTTACAGGAGGCGGTATTAAAATGTTTACAGCTAAACGTAAACATACTTAAAGGTTAAGAACACATAACCTTACACAGTGCATCCGCTGTTGTACAGACTGTATAAACTTTATGTTCTTTGTAATATATTTTCCTGCTGTTTTTCTTCTTATTATTATTATTAACTAATAAATTAGATTCAAATATAATATCCTAATAATTAATGTTAAATAATTATTTTTATTATAAAGGGACACGACTATAATGTAAGAGGCCATGACGTGATAAAGTGTAAATGTCGAAGTTTAGCAAAAAAAATAGCTTTATACGAGGGGCGGATTTTTCAACAAACTGTATTTATATTATTCATAAGTACACAATATTTATTCGCAGTTACATAAAAAGTATTATTATGGAATTTTCACTGAAAAATGAGCTACCATGTGTGTGTGTGTGTGTGTGTGTGTGTGTGTGTTTATTTGTTTGTTTCGTTTGTTTTTTTTTTTGCAATGCCAAAAAAAGGTGGAGAAAATCTTTTATATACGACCTGGGGTAGGCTACCGTCACTCCCCAGAATGTGGGACTCAAGTTAAGATATATTGCTACCCACTCGTGGAAAGGGAGACTGGCTGACCACCTACTCGTCTACAGCGTTGGCTTTCCTTTCTCGGTTCTCAGCCCTCAACCTCTTCTTGACCACTGCAGCGAATCCCGCAATGGCCTTCCAGTTGGCCTCTGAAGCCATCATTGTAGCAAACAGACTTTCCGGTGTAATGCTGCCTCGCAGATATGTTTGCAGCTTCATCCTGTCCTCGTCGAATCTCCGACAGCGGAAAAATACATGCTCCGCATCTTCCTCCACTGCTGGAAGACAAGAGAGGACAAGCCGAGTCTGTTTCCAGCCTGAAACGAAACAAGTAAGCTCGGAAGCAACTGTGCTCAGTGAAAATCTGTGTGAGATAGAAGTCTACCTCCCCATGCTCCCTGTTGCACCAATCCTGGATGTTACCAATGAGTTTGTATGTCCATCGTCCATTTGTTGATTCGTCCCACTGTCGCTGTCATGTCCCCAGAGTCCGATTTCGCTCTCTTTGATTGCCATTGTATGTCTATACCGCTGCCCAGTACACTTCGCTTGCGTCAGTAGAGCCTTGTTGTGTGTGTGTGTGTGTGTGTGTGTGTGTGTGTGTGTGTGTGTGTGTGTGTTTTATCCATTTCATTTTAGCAAATTTTGGTCCGATTTGATTCAAAATTGACATAAAAAACGATTTTGTAATAGCTTTGACAATTTCATTAGGAGTAATCAGTAAAATTCATTTAGTAATATCAAAACGACTGATATTTCAAATCTTTAATAATATGTTTTTATCATTTTTTTAAATTTTGATTTCTCCATCGTAACGCTGATTGTGATAGTTAAATCATAATTAAAAAAAGCAATATAAACAAACTATTACATCACGTCAACGAAACAACTGCGAGCCGCGAATATTAGGCTATTACTTGTACTGTAAAAAATATGAAGAAATTATTGTCATAGTTAAAAAATTGACTGAAATTGTTGATGGATTTTATCATTTACTGAAATCGGATAGAGATAAAAATATCAAGATCGATTATTTTTACGATAATCATAATTGTTTATACTTCGCCAAGTGGAACAGTGAAATCGTTTATATGTACATAAAAATTCCTTAAATGAATTTAACAACAGCGTATACTTAAACAAAGTGGTTTTATCTAAAAGCGGGAAATGCAATGAATGTTTTACAATCGGGCGTAGAAACCAACCCACCCACATCGCACGGTAATTACAATACTTACACCATGAAGTGGTTGAAGTGGTAAAGTCCTAATGGATGCAACGAAGCAGTTCCCGCAGTTCTAACTACGCAACACCCTGCTGGATGTAGGCCTCGTACAAACTTTTAACGATGTGATCCGCTCCCCGCTAGAGGGAAAATCCTGGATGAAAGTAAGTTGGTTTCGGTGGATAGCTCGTGACGAACAAGAGCGTGAAAATCATATTTTACCAACGGATTTACGTAAATCCAAATAAATTGGACTGAAATAGTAAAAAATGAATTGAAAATTTATAGCGTTTCAATATTGGTTTAACTATACTAATTATAAAGGAACATTCGAAAAAAATCTGTCTTGAGATTTTAATGCTTTCTCTTTTCCAAAACAAGGTTTTTTTTATTTTAAGGCAAAAAGCACATTAATGCTATTATTGCCTCCCTAAATGTAAATGTGAGTGTAAAGTGTTAAAGTCGTAAGTGTAGTGTTGTAAGTGTAAGAGTGTATCAGACTCGGGTACTGCGAGGGACGTCTAAATCTTCTCAATAGGTACAGCTAGTCTGCACCCCTGCGGGGTTCCAAAACAATGGTTCTTTTTTTTTTTTAATTTGGATGTCTAAACTATTTGTCACTTTCTTTAAACAAATGTTTTGAATGAAGGTTTGGTTTTACCACTTTTGGGTACCATTTTTTTCCAAGACGTTTAAAAAGTCTTTAAAATATTTTCCATTTTTAATAGAAAAAAACACGTTTATTAAATATTTTTGTTTAAAAAACCTATTATTAGAATGTTTTATAATAATATCTAATGCGAAAAAAATTGAAAATTATTTTAAAATATTATTATTGTAAAAACATTATTATTTATTATATACAAACTATTTTACGACTGGTAATATAATGTTATTAGTTTAAAATTGATCTATACAATTAATTGCCAGTTTGTAAAGAGATTTTTATACGGTGCTTGAACTCTTTCCCTGAAAAGTGCTGATAAACTTGGCAATCCCACCGTACCTATAGCTCATACTGCTCTTACTCGTCTACTCAAGACACACACTCACACACATTCACTACTCAACATAGCTTGGCTAATTCTAAAGAGTAAAGCGATGGAGAGAATGACGTCGGTCTAATTGTGTATCAAATAGAGTCCTTGTTGACCTCCCAGTGTACCTTACGTATGCATTCTCTAGGCGAACCTCATTTTCTTAGCTACTTGTGGCTGTTCCCATAGTTAAGAAAATAAAACCAAATGAGAGGTATTTCAGCGCACAACAGGAAGGTTGGCCAAATGGAACAGAACCTTTGTAATAAGAGCAAATATCTTCAAGCACCTCAATAAGGAACTGGGAAGTCATGATACAGAAGTCTGAGAGCTACTCACCTTGACTCTTCTCCAAATCCTAGATGTTATGAAAGAAACTGCAGAAGGTGCGCTGTAACTGAGCATCTCAGGAATATGGAAAGGCGAAACAATAAATGTACAAAGGTGCAGTGCTATAGTAACTACAGATTCATTCATTCAAGGTGCTTGGTTAAAATGACCATAGCTAGAGTAATTTAATTATCCCTGTATTAAAAATATAACAATTTGTTAAATAATTTTTAAGTTATCTACTCAATAAATTTTAAAAAAACACAACTTGAATCAAACGTTTCCTTTTGTCACTAAGGCTTTTTAAGACATCAATTTATACAAAACTTGCAATTGAAGAAGTCTTTCAAGAATCACAAAGAAAGCACTAATATTGACAGTAATCTAATTTACGTCTCCTGACATCGAAAGCAGTCAACATTAGTGCCTCTATTAAATATTTAGGTACTTAGGCCGTTGCCGTGGCAACCGTAGGGGCCCGTTAATCAAATTCGTAAGCTTACAAACGCACAGTCACTGGATTCCGCCCTTTCTAATAAGTTTCCAATTACATTGAGGCAAATTGGTCCCCCATCGTCGCTGGCTTCTGTTATAATGAACGTGTTAAATGAGAAATCAAGGAATACGATTTAATGAATCGGCATGCTACACTCTCGCTCATATTTCATGAGACACTCATAGCGATTACAGTGATGGTTTTTTTTTAAATAAAACGTCCTTCCGTCAAAATATGCATTTTGTTTGCTTACTAAAAGAAAATGCATATGTATAAAGAAAATATGGTGTATGATGTAGTGAAAAAATTATCTTAAATTTTAATGGATCCCTTAAGTCAATTCGTACGTCCCTTAATGCAATTCGTATGACTTAATGCAATTAAGTCAAAAAAGTGATATTTTCTGGTCGTACAGACCATACTGTACGTCTCTGAAATTCTCTAGAGACTAAACTTATTAAACTATGTTTATGAAATTTGGTATGTAAGGTACGCAACATTTGTTTAAGATTTTGTGTTTTTAGGCTCTTTTTGGACAAAAAAAATTCTTAGCGACATTTTTACCAGAATAATAATACAATCTCTACAAGTTTCTAAATAAAACGTACGTTGGAATCGAATAATCTTTTTCGAACAAAAACTAAAATTGAGCCTAACTTTTGAATGAACCAGTAAATACATTTTTCTCAACTTTTGGCCGTACGTACATTTCGAAATGGATTTCTGACAGGATTCGTTCTATTTTTCAGTTCACTCTTGAATTTTAAATTTAGTTTTAAGCCTATGCGTAAAATTTAACGAACAGATTTTGAGAAATTATAACATTTTTGTAGATGTTATGTACATAGCTTCAAAACTGGATTTTAGGTATAAACAGAAACAGGTGAGAAAGTTAATACGATAGTAATACACCGCTTACTTCTGCTAATACGTGTTCAACGAGGCAAATCTTCATAAATAATTCATACGGAATAATAAATAATATAAATGAAAAAACTAACCTCAAAACTAAAAGTCTCTCTTTAAACGTGTTTTATGCAAATTGTGTGCTACAATAAAATCTGTCCAGAGCATTTATAGCAGCGACAAATTAATGTATGTTAACGCAAGTCAAAGAGTCATCAACATTAAAAGGCGCTCAAAGAAACGTACTTTTTAACCACGTGCGAGCTATTAGGTCAAAGCTGTTGTAATATAACAAAAACTACGCGATTCTATTTTCAGAACGGCAGATATCCTGCAAAGCTACTAACTGGCACGTCGCCGAATACTGCTTGAATGATCGCGTCGCGTTGACGTGTGAAATTCTACCAACATGGACATAAAGCTTCCCGATAGTGTTTTCAGACACAAATTGGACTGGAATTTGCATTTTTACTGATTGTTTACATTTATGAGGTTTCCTCGCAAAAAACAGCTGTTTTTAACTCAGCTTGATCAGATCGAATTTTTGCCAAGAATTTAAAAAAAAAGCGCGAATAAATTGTGGGATTGGATATGTTTAACCATTTTGAATAATCAATGAAAAATTGGTTGCATTTTTGCGCGATCGAAATCTAGAATTATTTAAGCAAAACAAAGTTTTATTATAAAACAGATGTTAATTGTGCAGTGAATCACCGGTTTATAACTAATAAAAATTTAAGTAATATGTGTGTTACAGGCAAAGCACATTAAAGCATATACATAGAATGTCAAGTGTTAACTAAAATACAAATTTTAAGGCAAAGAGATAATGAGTAGACATTTGGTGGGAGGACTAAGCAGCATCAGACATTGTTGCAGTTATTTTCCTGAAAAAGCAGTCATGTATAGTAACTGTAAGTCGAAAATTTTGGGTTTATTTTGTGCGTTCGGCCACGATGAATGTCAGAGTGGTATTGCACAAATTTCCATTCTTCCTCTTTAAAAACGAGACTAAGGTTTAGCAAAGTTATTGTAGTTTGAAGTTACTTTGGCACAAATTGTTTACCCACGACATCGGTCAGGGTTCGTTATTTTCCGATTTACTTCCGAACTGTGTGATGTTTTTATTTGAGATTTGTTATAAAGACTTCAGTTTTGAATCGTCATAAATGACAGAAATTTGAAAAAAATCTGATAAAACAAATTTGAAAAACTATACCTATTTTTTCGATAGATAATTCCTGATTTTTAATATAACGATCTATACGTTATGTTTTAATACTACGTACCGAATTTTCATAAAAATTGTTTTTAACCAATTTTGTGAAAAAAATCTGTTTTTAGTCGTTGTTTACCAATATCACTTTTCTCGCTAAAATAAATTTGTATACGCCGTACGGAAATAATAAAATTTCAAAATTAATCAATAAAATATTATTTGCAGCATTACAATTAATACATTACCTTGAAACATTCACCAATTATTGTCTCGCAGAAGAGGTTAGGTGAGCCTAGGTTTCAGGACCTCGGGGCGAGGTTATCCTCACGTTTCAGCGTATTTATTACAAGACCAGCTTCAGATAGCGAGTTGGATTTTAGACTTGTAAAATATCTTAATTTCGTTCTCGTTAATCGCCCCGGGTTCATTCAGTAACTTGTACTTTTAATTTTCTCAGACATAAAATACAGATACAACTATAATTGCGGCATGCACCTGCCTCGTCCTAATGTATTAAAAAAAAATCAGTGCACGATACATAGCAATAACATTTTTATGTTAGCCGATATGTTTTTTTTAAATCTGCTTAATAACGTTAAAATCTGCTTACCACGTTGAACTTTCAGGTTTCATTGAAAATTTAAAATGGAAATTGTGCAGGTTTTAATGCCGATTACTACAATGGAAACACACACACACACACACACACACACACACACACACACACACACACACACACACACACATCAGATCAGGTGAGATGTACTGTTATAGTTGCAAAAGGTTCTTTATATATTTTACTTGTTTTTCAGTGTTGAATTATCTAATGTTAATGGTAATCGAGGCCGGTGGCCACTGAGTGTGGTGCGGAGTTGCTCTGAGCGCACTCCGTAGGTTTAACGGACTACGCATTCAATACCTAACCTATTATTCTTAATGCAAGTACGGCCGCTGAGCGGAGTCAAACAGCGTCGTTGTGCTCCGCTCCGCGTAGAACTGACTCTGTTCAGGTTACGCTTCCTCCGTCACACTGATCACGCCTTCAAACTTACTACTTCTCGTTACCTAGTTTACCGTTGTCTATGTTACGGTTTTTAAACATAGTAGTTTCCTAGAGACCATTACAGTAGGCCTAAATATTTAGAATTAAAAGATAAAAACGCGTTCTTTAAACTGAACTCCGCTTCCGGTTTCCGTTCATCTTCATTACTCTCAGCTCCGCCCGGCGTAATGCAAGGGAAAACTATAAATAACGGAAAGTTATATGGAACATTAAGTGTCACCAAAACACTGCGACTTTAGACTTCATGATTTCCCTTCTTTATTTATAACTTCCTTAAATATAGTAAACAGTTTGTTCTATTATTTGATACCTCCCCGCAGAGGGATGCAGACTAGCTGCACCTATTGAGAGGATTTAGACGTCCCTCGCGGTGCCCGAGTCTAACACGCACTTACACTTACAACACTACATTTACGACTTTAACACTTACATTTAGGGAGGCGATAATAGCCTCAATATGCTTTTCGCTATAAAATAACAACAACAAAAAATTGTTACCTGTACATGTTTGTATCTTTACGTAGTTTGTGTCTTTATTTATTCCTTAAGCTAATTTCCATTAGAAAAAGAGCTATTTTAGCGGATATTTTTTTTTGAAAGGTCATAAACCTTTTAGGTTTTTGTACTAACTGCTTCATTGAATTTCGCTAAGAATGACTTAGCCAGAACGTCATTCTACGTCCAATCATCTTTTACCTAGTTGAGGCGAACAGTAACTCGATGGCTCGCGGAACCTTAGAGTCTCTTTTTAACGGCGCATTTAAACTCAGGTTATAAATGTCGGGCATGTGCTAATTGTATATTTATGAGGACAATAAATTGGCGCAAGTGCTCAATTAGCGCGCTAGTTTTGAAATTTATCCAATTAGAAAGGAGCCGTAAAGAAGTGTTAGTAAAATCGGCGGTAGACGTAAAGTTATTTTTGCAACAGCTTCAGTATTAGGCTAGGCGCCTTGTGGTGTATGAGGAGTGAATAAACTTGGAGAACTAGTTCAGCTGATCTGGTGGAACCAAATACTTTTGGATACGCAGCTACCACGCTGACGAGATGGAATTTCAAACAATAATTGTTTCATCCTACATCTTTTTGAAAATCTCATTTCACAGTCATATGATTAGCAATAAAATCCGCGTATATTACATTTAAACTTTTCAAGTAACGAATGTGTGTGTGTGTGTTTGTGAGAGAGAGAAATAGAGAGAGAGAGAGTTAGAGAGAGAGAGAGAGATAGCGTGCGTAGGGCCTGTGTGTGTGTGTGTGTGTGTGTGTGTGTGTCTGTCTGTGTCTGTGTGCGTGTACGCTCGCGTGCGTGTGTGTAATAGTACTTTAACTTTTGCAATTTCCGTCCGATTAAATTCAAATGTACACAAAAGTCGAATTTGGTAACAGCTTGGACAAGTACGTACTTTAACTAGCGAAATCCGTTAACAATTTCAAAATAGCGGCCATTTCATACTTTTAAAAATTTTATAATTATTGTTTTACATCTAAGAAATCTGATTTCACCATCGTAATTAGCTTTAAAAACTGTAAAATTAATATTCTGAATTTTCAAAATCCGTTGAAATTAAGAAAATTGAATTTGACGGTGGTCAAAGTTCATTCTTTAGTTTTTAATATAGGGTATAATTTACGCAGATTTTAATTTTGATTTCAAAAAGAGAGTAATATTTAAAAACAATATAAATTTGCTTTCATCACGTCATCGACACAGCTGCGTACTGCGATTTTGTACCCAAACACCCTACACTCTATATAGTTTGTATGTGAGAACGTTAGCAGCTTACAGTGTAATTTATAAAAACAATAAACACAAACAAGAATTTGTTACGTCACCAGAAATAGTGGTTCAGAAAGGAACTACGCAAATGTCGGGGAGGAAACAGGTTGCAGGAGAATTATGACAGTGTACATATAAGTTTTAAATATTATTCACGTAGGCTACAAGTTATTTTATGAACAAAATGGCCGAGCACACTGGAACAGGTCAGCTCCGAAAGGTCAACAGGAAGCACAATTAAACAGCCATTACAATACACGTATAACTCATAAACGTCTACACCCATTCGGATGGAAATTTGTAAAGTTCAGTGGAAATGAAATAGTAAAGATACCATGCAGGAAAACTATGATTGCGTCATTAATCTCAATAAACGAGGAGTGAAGGTCGTGCCGGGCGAGTTCGAAGTCTTCTCTCATGGACGCTCGAGGACCTTGGCACGGGTCGGACTATTTTCAACATTCGCGCATCTGTACTAATCTCATACACAGATTGTCTCTTAATCTATCGTAAAGTAATCATATATATAAACTGATTACATTGCTTTAATTATTAGTAAGTTTCCATTTTTAAACTCCATTTTTTTAAAATTAGTTTAATTACTTTTTTTTATTAGTAAATTTATTATTTTGTTAGACCAGGAACTTGAAATGAGAGTTTCTTTTATATCGCTGTTCGAGGAATTTTTTTATTGGAGGAAACATTTTATTGTGCACTTAAATTATTAGGAAAAATTATAGAATCGCGCGCGCGCGCGCACGCACACACACACACACACACACACACACACACACACACACACACACACACACACACACACACACACACACACACACACACACACACACACACACACACACACACACACACACACACACACACACACACACACACACACACACACACACACACACACACACACACACACACACACACACACACACACACACACACACACACACACACACACACACACACACACACACACACACACACACACACACACACACACACACACACACACACACACACACACACACACACACACACACACACACACACACACACAATCAGTAGAAGCGCTAATTTCAAGTTCTCAAGTCTGAGTTTTACATAACGATTACTGTAACAGTTAATTTTTCAATAGAAATTTTCTAATACAATCCCATACACAACTGCTACCTTTTATCTAGTATTACGAAACGAAAGAGCAGCCATTCCTTTCTTAACGTGTTGCGCATTTAACCAAAGTAATAAAATAAATCCATTAATTATCCAATATCGGCAATCACTCGGTTTTGCGTAACGTTAAATGTCACACAGCCAATATAAGCTCCTGACCCCGTTTTGGTCCGCATGTTTCAAGGTCGCACAATAAACATGAAATAAGCTGATAATATAATCAGCAGGTAGTAAAACTATGTTAAAAGCAACTTATTAAGGACAATACGGGTTCTTCGATACGGGTAATTTAAAAGTACTGTCATTTTGTAAAAAAAACCTTTACTTGTTAATGAGTGATTTCTGATGCATTCAATGTGCAACGACCGGTAATGGACCTGTATGACGGCCAATTACATTGGAGATAATTGGGTGCGGAGTTTGTTGTAATTTATTGTGGGAAGAAAACGTGTAATTTAGAAGTAGTAAAGAGTGTAATAGGGAAATCAGTGGGGTGAAACAGTGTCTTGGAAAAATGAAAAAAGTCACAAGTGAATTAAGTCAAAGTCGGAGTGATGATCACAAACAATTACGCAAACTATCTTACAATCAATCAGGACAAAAAATCGAACAATCGGTAAAAATTTTCAAAATCCGATCAACAGATTTTTCTAAAATTTTGTCTCAATTAAAGATTTTTCATTCAAATTTGAAATTTAGGTTTCCAGAAAAAGTGTAAAGACGTAATAAACCCGAAGTTAGTCAGTGTTTTTTTTACCATTTACTCCGCAAACTGTGATTTTATATATACATACATACCTATATATATATACACGAGGGTTGATCAAATATAAACGAGACTGACTTTCTAAAAACTTTTCCGTTGGACATTGAACTCTAAAGGGTGAGGTTTCAGGTAGCCTGGGAGGTTTGGGACGGGCGTACACGGGCAACATTTCCGTTCGGACCCTTCAGTATAAAACTATACAATGAGTGAGAGTGAAGTGCACGTTTCCGTGGAGCAGAGAATTATTATTAAGTTTTTGGCCAAGGAGGGGGTCAATCCGACTGAAATCTTTCGTAGATTGACGGCTCAATACGGGGACAGGACCCTGTCAAGAGCTCGCGTTTTTGCTTGGCACAAGGAATTCGCCGAAGGACGGGAAGCAGTAGAAAACCTGAAGGCCTAATCACGATCGTCGGCCGGGAAGGTAATGGCTACTGTATTTTTCGACAATCAAGGCGCCTTTCACGTCGATTTCCTCCATCAACGACGCACAATAAATGCACAATATTATTGCGATGTTTTAGAGGCCGCAAAACAGTCTTTTCGTAGGAAAAGGAAATCTAAACCGGCGAGAAACGTCATTCTTCTTCACGATAATGCCCGACCACATTCGGCGAACGCTACGAGGCTTAAACTCGATCAAATTGGCTGGGAACCAATGGAACATCTCCCTTACAGTCCAGACTTATCACCCTGCGACTATCACCTGTTTGGGCCACTCAAAGAGGCGCTTGGAGGCCAGCGTTTCGAAGACGATTCTGCGGTGGAGACCTTCGTGCTCCAATGGCTCAATGAACGCCGAGAACTTTTTACGAAGATGGAATTAAAAACTTCCAATCCGGTGGGAAAAATGTGTTACTCGTGCGGGAGACTATGTAGAAAAATAAGTTGTATCAAGAATAATTTGTAAGTAAGCAATAAATTTTTAAAAAAATCAGTCTCGTTTATATTTGATCAACCCTCGTATATATATATATATATATATATATATATATATATATATATATATATATATATATATGTGTGTGTGTGTGTGTGTGTGTGTGTGTGTTGAAGGCGGTCAGGGTTTATTTTCAATATAATTTAAAAGTTCAAATTGGCTTCCATTACATCAATGGTACACGGCTGACAGGACACACACACACACACACACACACACACACACACACACACACACACACACACACACACACACAAACACTTACACACAGTGCATAGCCTATGCAAATAACAGTAACAGATTCTAATTTGTGAACAAGTCTGTAGTTTTAAAATATTTCCATGAAAACCATAAATCTGGATTTAATTTCCACGAGAAAGAATTCTGAAAACAGAAATGATTGAAAGTAAATATAGGATTGAATACCTGAGTGCCGGCAGTCAAGTTTCTGCATTATCTGGGGCATCATCCATCAACAAGGTGATATGATAATTAAACATGCCACTTGCAGCTGGGGGAGAGAGATAAGAGATCTTACTGAGACAGACAGAGATTCCGGTTGAAATTACAGAGATATCGCGGTCTTGAAATAGCTGCAGGGTTGTGGATCAAAGAACAACATCAAGTACTGTACCTTCTGCTGGGTAAACTCGCTCTTATTGAAGTATAAATATTAAATAAACACGCAGAATACTTCTTGAGCCCTGTGGCATATTTCTATCTCGTAGTTCTGCAGGCTCTGTATTCTATTTTAAACAAAATTGTGCGATTTGTTGAAATAATCACTAACGCATCAGTCTGACTGGCTGACGTGTTGAGACGAATTTGCAAAACCCCAAATCGAACCACGTAAACGAAAACTGTAATATAAGAAATTCTAAAATTGGAAATAGTAATTTAATTATATTTTAAACCTA